>JAODKM010000034.1:876536-914307 GCA_026780845.1 Petrocephalus sullivani
AGCTGGACGAAGTGGCCGGGGAGAGGGAAGTCTGGGCTTCCCTGCTTAGGCTGCTGCCCCCGCGACCCGACCCGGACCAGCGGTAGAGAATGGATGGATGGATGGATGGATGGATGTAAAAAAAAAAAAATTAAAAAAAAAGCAATGTTTCTGCCAATGTGCCTGTATAACAAAACCTAAGAGAAGCTTATTTGCACACTGAAAAAAGAAATGTTAAAAAAAAATAATAATAATAATAATAATAATCAAAAACCATAATTATAATGAACTAAATCCCATCTAACTCCAATGTTCTCTGCTACCAAATATGGTCACATACAGGTACCAATAATCACAACCAGCATTAGCCATAAGCCACTCACAGTCAGCATAATTTTTTCTGTATTGAACATAATTGTGAATTTAGGTTCTGCCTGCCAATAAATATATTTGTTTCACTATGTGATCTGAACCAAAAATAATGTACCCAATGCTACATGATGAATGTGTGTATGGTTATAGCCATAAAATACAGCAAAATACAAGTGCAAAGATCAGACTTAACATAAGCAGAACATGCCATAATCCCTGCAGGATGAGGAAATGTTCATGTAATATTATGTTTCACATTACAACTGGGGTCGGTGGCTCTCAGCCAGCGCCCTGCACCTGCTTTAGTACAGGTCATGTGACTTACTTGGTGAGCTGCAGGACGTTCCTGTAACAGCCGTAGAGGGAGCTCTCAGCTGCTGTCCTGTACTTGGCCTTATACTTTGGCCCCACGGTGTGGATGATAAATCTTGCTGCCAAGTTGAAGCCTTTTGTCATCTTGGCCTCACCGGTGCGGCAGCCTGAGGCAGAGTAGTCGGTGGCGGGTGTGAGAAACATTTCCTTAGTGCTATTCCAACTAACACCAGGAAAAGTAACATTCTCAAAATAAGGCATGTGAGCCCAGAAGAAACTGGCCCAAAACTGTTCTGCCATGCAGGACACCCACAGCAGCATTTGCAGAGAAGCCTGTGAATGTGGACAATGAGGTTAGTGTGAGAACGAGCCACCAGACCCTTCAACTTAAGCAGCTCCTCGCGGAGCTCCGGCCCTGCATGCCGGTGGACGCTGTCCGACACGGGGTTCTTGTCCGACAGAGTCTCGTTGCTGGTGTTGACGACGGCTGTGCAGTTCATCAGAGCCACGTCGCCATTGCTGGGAAGATGAGAGAGGACAAGAGATGAAAGACACGAAAGTGGCTCCCGAAATACAGCCGGGCGGCCCTGCTGGCCTGGGTACAGCCAGTGAAAGGGGAAGAGAGGTGAGGAAGTGGCAACTGCAAACCAGAAAGAGAAGAGCCTGCAGTGAGGGCGTATCGGCTACAGCGGCACGTGCTAAGCTGGAACCCCTACAGAGCAGACAGTCACACACAAGTCAAGCATTTATAATGGACACCAAGGTAAGCCAGCCGGGGTGTAGGACACTAAGACTACAGCAGTTAACGTCAGTTATGGTTACAAAGCAATCGGATAGATCTTTATAAGCCTGTGGTTCTTGCAGCATGGAATAGCTTGAGGGCACGTTACTGCATGTGAAGGACAAGTCGACAGTATCTTCTGTAAACAACAGAGGACTAGCATGTCCTGTCCCTTTATGTAAATTAAAATATTTTGATAATATACTAAGTACATGGAACTACTCTACTACGGAGCCCCTTAAGGGACCTGTGCAAAAAATTTAAATGCTCATACTTCCGCGTGGCCAGTAGACTCTTGTCATCACTTCCGGTACCCAGTGAGAAACACCGGATTTTTTTATTAATTACACTGCGCCTATTCACTACTGATTGCTGTAAGCAGGTGACAGCAATTTAGTGTTATAGTTATCAGTACACTAATTCTGCCCTTTATACCTTGAAAGGACAGAACAATGCACACCATTTAATTATCAGATTATGTATTTTTATACCTATTTATTAATAATTGCACTGTGTTGATTTACCAACTGATTTACCACAGGTGTTACTAATGGACAGGACAGTGTGGGACACATCCCAACCAATATTCAAAACAATGGTGTTTGTCCCATCCGATATTTCCCAAGATTTTGCTTTCAAAAACCCGTGAGAAGAATTCAGTTCAACATCAAATGTGGTCCCACTGGGTACCGAAAGTGATGGCTAGTGTGTCTCTGAAAGTATGAGCATTTTCATTGGTTGCACAGGTCCCTTCTGGGACTCTGTACTCTTCATATTCACAGACTTGTTGCTTATGTTTCCACCTTTTGCTATCAGGACATGGCGACAAAGCTTGCATAATGCTCAAGGTAGCTCCATGTCGGATGATTAAAAACTGAACCAGCACCAAATAACAGAGGTGCCCCCCCATTTCTGGAATGAGAGTCTCTTCTCCTGTTCCAACATTCCACTCATGCCTTTTTTAAATTCATTTTTCCCAACTTTTCTTAACTTTATTGGCCCATATATAAATATAAAATAACTGCATTATTTTGATCAATGTGCATAATTAAACAAAACCTGTTTATTTCGAATTTGTTAAATTTGCAATCACAACAGCATCGGACAGTTTAACAGATAATTCACACAACACAGAGAAACCAGTTGCATATAAGGACAAGTATTCAGACTACAATTGAAGTTTGAAGAAAATAAAATGCTTTATTTTTTATAAATAGACTGTTGTGTAAATAGGCTGTTGACTTCTCATGGTGTTGACGGTATAGTGCAATTCGTACTGTGGCGCACAGTCACACCGGTAATGACTATGGCACCGGTAACTGCCCACCCCTAGCTGGGAGTGCATGAAAAGTACTTCTTTATATCCGCCACGGTAGAAAACCAGAAACACTTAATACTGGACGTCTTTCATATAAAATGGCACCTGTTGTACTTCTGGACAAAGCTCGGTATTCAACCTAATCTGAAAGTTGTGACTGAAAGCATTGCATACAAACAACACATAATACTGTCTGGGTTATGAGTCCTAATACTGTCTCACTTCAGCATACACTACAAAGCTCAGCAAAGAGGATTTAGGCCAGGGTGTGCATGCAATTATGTGTAAGAGAGAACTGTGTGGAAACTAAGCAACTCAGGAAGAAAATGATGAGTAAAAATTCTCCAGGAGAAGCAAGGAAGCAGTAGAGGAGACTCACAACAGAATGATCTTCCTGTTGATGTCTTCACAAAAAGGAAAAGGTGACGAAAACACCCCTTGCAAACTGGTAATGCTGTCTTTGTGGGTGCCTGTTTTGCCACTAGGTGGCCCGTCCACCTCAGCCCCATCCTTTTCTTGTGACTGGTCCCATCTGTGCAGTGTCTGGACATCCACGAACTGTGAGCGGGCGCCCAAGGGATCCATCGCACGCAGGCAAATGAGAGCTGAATGTCCTGACCACGATCACTTCATGAAATCCTCCCAAGGCTTGTTGAATGCTATGGAGACACATTGAGCATGCCATCTGCAGAGTGTCTCACATCCCTTGTGCACAGAGGAATGTGCCACACAAAACGCTTCACAACATAAAGGCATGAAAAGCACAAAAATCACCAGTAATTCTGAATGTTAACTGTAAAATTTTCCAGCTCCTACATATGCGTTATTCAGAAACTCATACTGTTTCGTAATTCTGTGTATTTTACTGGAAGAATGCACTTTGCAATACCTTGCTCAATGGTACAAAAACAGGTCGCCTCTCGTGACCTGAGCCTTCGGTCTCGGCGACGGATCGAGTGCCCACTTTCCTTAGTTACCCTCAACCTGGCGTCGCAAAAACACATTTAATCTCCATCAGTTTCACTAGTGTTTGTAATAGCAGCGAGACATCGGAAGTACCGGCGGATAGCTGGGCGCTGCGCCCGATCGCGCCACCGCGCCGCCTTGCTCTTCCTGAGAGCTGGTCTTGTGATGAGGCGTGACCAAGCAGACACGTAAAGAGGAAAGAACCTCGTGGTGCACAATGAGAAGTCTCTGCCTCTGTCGGTGTGCTGCATGCAAAGTGGCCATTGGACACAAAGGGACGACTTTTGATCTTTGAATCAAATATTATGGGACAGGACACAACAGCGGATTTAATGGGGGCTGTAATGTTGCATGGATATAGTTACAAGATATCACGAAAGACAGACCGATCCTCTCTTGTTTTAGTCTACAGGAGTGAACAATAGTTTAATTTGAAATAAATCTTAGCGATCTTTTGTAGTTTTCCCTTGTCATCTTGATCTACACTGTTCGTATTGCTTATAACTAAAAAGCAGTCATATCAATAACCATGGCGTGTCAAAGCTAGAAAACCCGTTAATTGAGAAACATTGTGAAACTGCGAGCACACTGGCAGCACATCTGGAAGGTTAATATAACGCACAGCACCACGAGCCCCATCAAAGAGCGAACTTCCGATACAAACCGAATGTTTCTCTACCAACTACACATCTCAACACTAACAGCTTGTCGGATAATAGCTATAAACCAGCAATACAATACCAAGCAAACTAATCAGTAACCAACGGTTATCTTCATTAAAAACAAAAGGCTCGATGGTCGCCTAAGAAGCAAAATCACGTTCAGCTAACAGCGGGCTCTGGTAGTCCTGTCAAGCACCGATATTTCCTCCTCAAATGTATCTAAAGATCGATAATCCCACAAGAGAACAAAATACCATTTAAAATCCCTCGACGGCTAGGTTGTGCTGTCGAAACGCAGTCATTTGTTTTTCTTCATGGCGGCTTTACAACTTGCTACCCACCACCAACACGATTTTGCTGAACCGATTTCATCACATTATGGTAACATTTACTACAGATGAATGTCAGCTGATTCGCAACGAAACCATCACTTCCGGAAGGAGAAATATTAGGGATTGTCATTGTAGTTTTTGTAAACTTCGAACGAAAGTCAAATTCATTAATAGGTACACTAACACGATTCTGGAATTCCACGTTATTATAATGGTATATAAAATATGAACAATTGAAACAGTATTTCACATATCGATAATCTAACAAAAAAGTTTCTTTATCTTAAGCATTGTACGCTTTTGTATAGATTGTGTTTTATAGACTGTCCTTTAAAAACTGTAGTTTCAGACAAAAGTAGCCGATAACAGTGAACGCTTGACATTTTAATAAAATCTTTTTTTATTGAAAGTGTTTAGTGTATATGGTATACCAAACATAAATATGACTGACCTTCACATATAAAATATAGAATTTTGTATTTAGGTTATGAAGATACAATGATTCACATGGTACTCTGGTCGATTTTTCGGAAATTGATTAGTCCATCGGTTCCTTCCTCCCTCGAGCTCACGCTGCCTGGTTTCAGTATCTTCCCGGTACGTTTACAAAACTGTATTATAAGTGCATTGTAATGTTATTGTAATTTCTAATTTAAGAGCTGTCGCCGATCATACGTTGCCTGTTACATTTTTATGTATTTTTAGTGTAGAAAGCATAACTAACTGCTTAGGAAGGTAACTCGTGCCAGAGAAAGCTGACTAGTCGGACGCCACATGGACTGCAGCAGTAATATAGCGGCGCAAGTAGCCAACGGGATGCGCCAAATACACACATTAGTGTGCTTCGCAATTTAGGAAACGATCATGACCTCGCGCCGCGGAGTATTATACAAATAAATGCCTTATATAAAGGTATTCTAACACTTAGCGATAGCTGTATTACACCAATGGGTTTTTTTTACGCAGCAGAGTTCCCCAGGTGTATATTTCAACAGGGAAACTGTGTTAGATTCTGGGCTGCAATTGGATAACCCTGATTTACAGCTTAAATACTAAGCCGAAAGTATCGTTAATATGGAGAATAATTGGAAGTAGTTTAACTAATGGTATGTAACTGCCATACATATAACTCGTGTGTTGAAAACATTGTGTGACTCGGTTGGTATTGTTTCTGGTTTTGAATTTGCATGTAATAATTAAAAAAGCAAGGAAACCATTCTTCTCTGCCCCACAGACAGCAGGAGAAACTGGCTGCCGGCTGCCATGGGCCTCACCAAACAGTACCTGCGCTATGCGGCCAGCGCCGTGTTCGGCGTGATTGGCAGCCAGAAGGCCGGCATTGCCTACGTCACCATGAGGGGCGGGGAGAAGGGGCGCTACGTCGCGGTGGCCGCCTGCGAGCACGTTTTCATATGGGATGTGCGGAAAGCAGAGAAGGTGAGAAGCCACCTCAAGTCACGTTTATTTGTCACTGGAACGAAACATTGTACCTCCAGGACCACGGTGCGCAAAAATTAAATGAAAAGGACAGAAACTACATAAGACTGAACAAGTGCAGTTTACAGGACAGGGCGAGATACAGTGCCGTCGACAAAGTAGTGGTTTGAAAGAAGCTTCATTAAGCCCTCGCTCTCCATACGAAATGTAAAGCCAAAACCTTACGTAAATTCAGGTATTCTTACCGAGACAATTAGGGAAAAGTACATGATACAACTCAGACTGCTGTACACTGGATCACAGTGCAAGTGATGCAAAGCACCAAGGAAGCCCGGTGCAAGGTGCCTGTTTGGCTCACTCATCTCTCCGATTTCAGGTGCTGATTCTCCAGGGGAACAAATATGAAGTGACCTACTTGTGCCCGTCTCCTCATGGTGGGCACCTTGCTGTGGGCTACGAAGATGGCACCGTCCGCATCTTCAGCCTGCTGAGTGGCGAGAGTAGCATCTCCTTTAGTGGCCACAAGTCTGCAGTGACGGCCATGAACTACGATGCCCTTGGGGCCAGGCTGGTGACTGGGTCGAGGGTGAGATGACAGGAATACAATTTTGTTTTTTGATCTTTACGGCCCTTTTGGCTTGAAGTATTTCAATCAGTGCTATTTCCTTCTGGCAGTGTATTTTCCTTACTGCTGTGCCCAGCATATTTCCCAGTTTTAAGCATTGGGTGGAGAGTGATAGTCTTTAAGGTGTAATTTAAACTTGTGTCCTGCTCTGCTTCCTAGGACACAGACGTGATTGTGTGGGATGTAATTAACGAGTGTGGCCTATATCGGCTGAAAGGCCACAAGGACGCTGTCACTCAGGCGCTGTTCCTGAAGGGCAAGAATCTGCTGCTCACCAGGTAGCGTGTCGCTGTTGTGTCTGAGAGCACGAGCTGTGGACGAGGACATCCTGCTTCACTGTTTATCCTGTGCTGCAGGCAGCATGTTGTCTAAAGGCAGGGACTCCAAACTGACAGCTTTTCAGACTCCACCTGAATTGCTTCACTACATATTTAGTTCTGTAAATGTGTGTAGGTCAAGTTACTTGGAATATTAGCTAAACAAACAATGCAGCTTGATTTCTGTAGGTTTGAATTCCACTTGCAAGAATTGTTTTATTACTGGATATACTGCTTCAGATAAGATTGATGGGGAATATTTATCAGAAAGCTGTGAACCTCCCAAATAAAGACGTTCTTTTCAACTACAGTCAATGCAATGTTTTCCAGTTCAAAGGACACTTTTGTGAAATGGTGGGACCTGGACACACAGCACTGCTTCAGGACCATGGTTGGTCACCGCAGTGAGGTGAGTGCTGAGTTTCTTGAGGCACATGCAGCACTGCTGATCAGAAATGGAAACAAGAGATGTTCATGAATAAAGCAAGTCTGCATTGCAGTTTTGTGTGGAGTGCCAGACTGGACAGCCACTACTTGGGGTGGGATCCAATTGGGTCACCAGTTTGTCCTTTTGTCTCCCAGGTGTGGGGGCTGGTTCTGCTGAATGGGGAGAAGCGGCTGCTGACGGGCTGCGCCGACAGCGAACTGAGGGCCTGGGATGTCAGCTACCTGGAGCTGGTGAGGGCCGCTCCTCATGTAGAGTCCCTCATGCTGTGTCTCTGAACCTGAGGCTGTGTCTACGCCTTAGTTAGGTTATTTGTTTGAATCCCAAAAATGTAGTAATGTGTTGATATCTCCAGAAGTAGGCACCATAACAATCCAGATGGATAAATAGCAATTTTGAAAAATGTTTTTTTTTTTTATTTTGGGGTGAACTGCTCCGGGGCTACATGGTGGTGGACTGGTTAGCACTGTTGCCTCACACCTCTAGAACCAGGGTTTGAGTCTCCGCCCGGGTTCCATGTGTGTGGAGTTTGCATGTTCTTTCTGTGTCGTTGTGGGGTTTGTTCCGGGTAATCCGGTTCCTCCCCACAGTCCAAAAACATGCTTAGGTTAATTGGAGTTACTAAATTGCCCTTAGGTATGAGTGTGTAAGTGAATAGTGTGTGAGTGTGCCCTGTGATGGGCTGGCCCCCCGTCCTGGGTTGTTCCCCGCCTCGTGCCCTTAGCTTGCAGGATAGGCTCCGGATCCCCCACGCCCCGGAAGGATAAGCAGTTTCAGAAAATGGATGGATGGTGAACTGCTCCTTTAACCCAGATGTTTTCCTCGTTCTACTGAACATGAGCTTCTCAACCCAAATTTTATAGCCTGAATTTTACAATCTGAACTTGAATTTTCATTATAACACGAGCATAAATTCAAGTTCAAATAATGAATTTTATTCAAGTTCAGGTAGACGTATTCAAGTTTAGGTTCTTTAATTCAAATTCAGGTTCTGTATCACATTCAAACTTGGGTAAACAGATTCAAATTGGGGTTGTGGTGAGCCTGATTTGACACCATAGTAGTGGGCCACGGAATGATGCAGTAGGTCCTTTGGTGTCTCAGGGGCTGGAACACGGGGAGCCAAAGGAGAAGAAGGCGAAAGGGCTACTGGGCGAGGCTGAGGAGGGAGACGAAGGACCAGACGAGGGTCCTGAGGAGGTGCGTTTTAAGGCCTCGCCTCCCTGATCCCCGTGAAACCTATCCAACAGCTTTGCCGCTGTTTGTATTTGTGACGGTATAGATGTGGTTTAGACTCAGATTTTTTTAACTTCCCCCCCTCTTCAGAGAATCCTGAGCTGCAAAAAGGCAGGCTCCATTCTGAGAAAAGCCAGGGACAGGGTGGTTACCCTGGTAACTGACCCTAGAGCTAAAGTGCTGCTCTGCCACGTGAGTACAGTCATTTAACAGTGTTTGCCCGCAGTGTGTACTAGCAGATTGCCTCAGCACAGGCAGCCCAGCAGGGGCGCATGTGAGTGAAGAGACCCCAGCAATTATTTAAGGGAAATGTGGAAAGCCTTTATACCTGTTAAACTGTAGTGTGTGGGGGAAAATGAACCACAGATTTTGTATGACTAATTACACATGAAGTAATATCTAAAATGTCAGAAAATAGATTGCATTAATGCCTGGTTTGGTCATGAATTATTTTTGCAGTCAGTATTTAATAAACAACAGTTCATGTCAGGCTGGGCAGGTGAAAATAAGTAACTGAATGTGATTGGTTAGTTACTGGGGTTGTCTTCTCGGTGGGAGAAGGTACTGATTGGATGTCTATTAGGTGAGTTACCAAGTGATGTAGTTATCTTGCAAGGGGCAAGCTTCTGATTTGGTTGCCTGATTGGTGGGGTCCCTTTGTCACTCTTTAGGGAACAGATGCCATGTTAGAAGTCTTCACCGTGTTGCCCGAAGAGGAGGTACAGAGGAGGATGGAGAAGAAGCTGAAGAAAGCAAAGAAAAAGGCCAGGTCAGATGTGTGGGGGGGTCCTGACATTTCAAAAGGCCAAACGTGTTTTATCAGCTGATAACTGTGAAGGATGCACTGACTGCTTTTACCCAGATTGTCCAAGGTAAATAGTGTCATATTGTGGTTGCTTTGTGGGCTTCAGTTACTGTCATGTTTTCCTTTTTGTCCTGTAGGTAAATCAGTACAGCACCTGTTTTGTAAATACAAAAGAGAGAATGTATGACATTTGACCTCTGACCCTTGAATTGCCTCTGTTACAGGGCCCAGGCTGGAACAGATGAAGTTTCAGAGCCGGTGGTGGAGAGGCAGCTGGGCGATGAGATTCTAAACTTGGCTACTATTAAAGCTTCCTCCAAGATTAGGTTAGCTGTAACAGCCTAGTACATTTGTACTCAGGTTAACTAATGCTTCTATAAATAAATTAACCTAGTGGGCCTGAAGTAATCATGAGGGTAGGTAATGTTTCTTAACCACTGTGCCTTCTGCTGTTGGGACAGATCAGCAGACTGCCTCCTGTCTCCCAATGGAGAGATGAAGGTGGCCCTGCTTCTGCAGAACAACACTGTGGAGACGTACAGCCTGAGCAGCACAGAGAAGAGCCCTCAGGGCACCAAGACGTCGCGACTGACGCTGAATGGGCACCGCACCGACGCACGCACCCTGGCCTTCAGCTCGGACAACATCGCTGTACTGTCCGCCTCCGGGGAAACGGCCAAGGTGTGGAACAGGTGGGACCAAGTTTGCGTCTTACCTTCAGCAGAGCTTGGCGATGGTGCTCAGTCAGAGGAGGGTATGTTTTAGATGCAGCTCACCTGGGCCATGCCTAATCGTTATAAGAACATGACCTGACACCGGTTGGCAGGCTCTGGGCAACTATGGTCATCAGTGCTCTTCGGTGCAGATTAACTTCTGAACCCAGTACTAGCAGCAAATTTTGGATTTCTTCCCCATGGTACTTAGAACAGTCACTTCTCAACTTATGGAAAACCAACGTAATTAATTAATGCAAAAATCATTGAGATACATAGAGGTTATGGATGCGCTAATGCAAAAAGGTGACATATGCCCCTTAAGTAAATTTATACTTTTCTGTTCATTTATTTAATGTGTTTTAATATGTATACTAGTATACTTTTGGCTTGTATGTTTTTTGCTAGAATTTGTCTTGATTGATATGGGACGTAAAACCAACATATGTAAAATGTGGCTTTATAGAATGGATTACCAACATCAGTTGAGAGCTGCCTGTGGTAGTCTCTGGTTGGCTGCCTGCGGTAGTCTCTGGTTGGTCAGGCTACCTGTGGCTCTAATGGGAAGTTTCTCTGCACACCAGGTCCACTCTGCAGGTGATCCGCACTATGGCGTGTGAGTATGCACTCTGCTCACTCTTCGTTCCTGGAGACCGACAGATCATTCTTGGAACAAAGGTACTGCGAGGTGTTTTAATAGTTCACAGGCCCATTACTGTTGGTATCTTCTATGACCTATAGGATCACCTGACCTGCTGACTGTCTTTTCCCAGAGCGGGAACATCCAGATATTTGAACTAGCATCAGGCAGCCTCTTGGAGACCACACATGCCCATGAAGGGGCGCTGTGGTCCATTGCTCTCTCACCTGACCAGGTACTCTGAGTGTGTGTCTGCCTAGCAGCCCATTGTCTGCTTTCGCCATGCAGTCTGTGCATTTCATGGCTCTGTTCTACCTGTAGTTTCTGTAGTTTCACTGGTTTTTGTTTTTTCTTTTCTGTTCAGAGGGGTATTGTGACTGGAAGTGCTGACAAGACTGTGAAATTCTGGGATTTCGAGTTGATCAAGGACCAGGAGTCTGGCAACAGCAAGTGGGTTTTTATTGTCCATACTGAGTAAATCAGGACCACCTTGAGTAATCCTGAGCTGTAGTAAGCCAGTGTTCACCTGAATGAGGCTGAGCTACAGGTATCGGGTGATGCACTATTTTCATGAAAGGATGACTTGAAAGAATGGAAGGGTGAGTAAATGCATCCTTACATGTAAACAGAGGTAATAGTCACAAATGTGTGGTGACCCCGGAAACAATATAATATCTCTGCTGGTCTTAGTATAAATACAGTGGATATAAAAATCGTACACACCCCTGTAAAAATGCCATGTTTTGTGAACGAGAACACACTATATCACACAATAAAGCAATACTTTGTTGAAGCACCTTTTGATTTAATTACAGCATTCTGTCTTTTTGGTAGGAGTCTATCAGAGTCTATGTGGCATACCTTGACTTCTTTGTAAAAGTGCTCCAAATCTGTCAGATTGCAAGGCATCTCTTGTGCACAGACCTCTTCAGGTCACCCCTCAGGTTTTCTACTGGATTTAGGTGTGGGCTCTGACTAGGCCATTCCAAAACTTAAATATTCTTCTGGTGAAGCCAGATCTGTTGATTTTGATGTATGCTTGGGGTGGTTGTAGTGCTGAAAGGTGAAATTCCAAATGTCCCCACAACGTGATAGAGCCTTGAATGTGTTTCTGACATTGTGGAGACCACCTTTTTGGTCCCCTCAAGGGGAAACTGAATTTTATAAAAATTGGTGTATGCAATCAAAAAAGTTAAAAAGGCAAAAGTCTTCTTTTGTTAAGGTTACAGCTGGGTCAGGGTTACTGTTGTCATAGCTGGGAGTAAGGCCATGGTCATAGAGATAAATGTGTGTGTGTGTGTGTGTGTTTGGTACCCCCGCCAGGAGGCTGACGGTGAAGCACACACGCACCCTGCAGCTGGACGAGGACGTGCTCTGTGTCCGTTACACTCCTGATCAGCGGCTGCTGGCCGTCTCCCTGCTGGACTGCACTGTCAAGGTGTTCTACACCGACACGGTGAAGGTGTGCTACCGCCCCCCACGCACACACCCTCTCTTACAGCTAAAGGCATCTGCTTCACTCTCAAATTTATTTACAAAGACATGTTTAATTTGTTGTGCTCTCAGTACTAAGCCTGGAATTAGTATGTGTGATGTTATTGATTGTGGAAACCAATATTTATTCTGAGTTACTTCAGTGTGACACCCATTGTGATTTGGAAACATCCCTTTCGGGGGAATTCAGGCTATAAAAGATATCAAAGTATTGGCGAAGGTGATTCATATGCTGCCTGTTTCCCTGCTCCAGTTCTTTCTGTCACTTTACGGACACAAGCTGCCGGTTCTCTGCATGGATATCTCTCACGTGAGTGATGGCCCGTCAGCCAAACCTCTGCTTACATATTTCTTTAATCGTCATTATCATCCGTATTATCTTACAGCCCACAGTTATATAGGCAGCTATTTAGCTAGTGGTGTTTGTGGGAGAAGTGCTATTCAGATGTTTGGTGAATAGCAAAATGAGTCAGTGTTTGTGTGTCCATGTGCTCCTCAGGACAGTACCCTCATTGCCACTGGTTCTGCAGACCGCAATGTGAAAATCTGGGGTCTGGACTTCGGTGACTGCCATCGCTCCATGTTTGCACATGATGACAGGTAGCACCCTGGGGATTCCCTCTGATGCGACGGCGGTCTGAAGCTGTGCTTCATAAGCACTAGTGCAGGTGACTGATGTGTTTCTCATCATGTCTTTCCTTCAGCGTCATGTTCCTGCAGTTTGTACCTAAAACCCACCTCTTCTTTACGGCTGGGAAGGACAAGAAGATCAAGCAGTGGGATGCAGACAAGTTTGAGCTCATCCAGACATTAGAGGTGACGCTTCACTTCGAGATCCATTTCTGAGCAGAGGGATTTGATGCCTCCAGATTATACCACAAATATTTTATATATCATTGATCATATTTGCTCTGAAAAATTCATCAACATATGCTAGAAGAGTGCTGGACTTTTTGGTTTGTTTGGTTCCCCTTCTCTTGTGTTAATCTGCAATTCCAATCCCTGTCCCCCGGCTTCAGGGCCACCACCGAGAGGTCTGGTGCCTGGCCATTAGCCCCAATGGGGACCACTTGGTCTCATCGTCCCATGACAAGTCTCTTCGGCTGTGGGAGAGGACCAGGGAGCCCATCATCTTGGAGGAAGAGAGAGAGATGGTGAGACTGGAAGGCCGTGGTAGTGTTGAGGCATGAGCAGAGAAAGACTGATGGTGTGCGAAAGAAGAGCAAGCAGGCCTTTGGGCTTGATCTGCCGAGTAAGATGTTACCTACTGAGAGGTAATTTACTGTTCGCCATTTTTTTTCTCCAGGAGAGGGAGGCGGAGTTTGAAGAAAGCATGGCAAAAGGGGAGGAGCCAGTGGTAAATCGTGTTTCAGTCTCTACTCGTCTACTCCCGACTAAACTCTGTATCTGACTATATATAAAGTCCATTTACTGTGCCTTGTAGGTTCCTGGTGAGACGGCAGGAGAAGCAGGTCCTGCTGGAAGGAAAACCGTGGAGACAGTGAAAGCCGTGAGTGTCTGCTGGAGGCTGGGGTTATGTACTGACCGCTACTGGGGTAACGTACTGACCAGTGTTTGTATATCTGAATGTGTCTCTGCTTCTAGGCAGAGCGCATAATGGAGGCTTTGGAGCTCTGCAGAGAAGAGACCAAGAAACTGGAGGATCACCAAGCAGCCTGCAGTGCAGCAGGGAAACAGGTGGGCCACCTGCACGGGGCATGGTCACCTGTCACATCACACTGATTGAGCTCTTCCTTGCATTTTCGCCATGTACAAGTACAGTGGTACTAACTGGGCCTCTTGTTTCCCAGTTGCCACCGCCCAAGCTGAATCCCATCCTTATGGCCTCTGGAAACACGGTGAGTAGAACCTCACCTCAAGCCAGGAGTTTCATGACTGCTTGTAAATACACATACAGAAACACATCAGTGTGGAACACGATTCAGTTCAACTCCTGAATTCTTTTTTTCTGTTTGGTTTCTAATCCAACAGCCTTCACGCCATGTGCTGGAAGTCATAAAAAAAGTCAAATCCAGGTATTACACATTTTTTATTTTGTTGGGAAACCAAAATGTTTTCAAACTGCCAAATATGACTGTAATCAGCATTAGCTTTAATTGACTCAGCCACAGTTAGCTTTAACATTCTCAATGTAGAACATCTACTCGTAAATTTAGGTTCTACCTGTCGAGATATGTATTCATTTCTCTTCTGTGTACTAAAACGTTATTTATACCATTTATTAATAATATTGATTTATGTGTGTCCTTTCCTTGTCACATTTCTCCCATAGTACCTGCTTGCACATGATTCCTCTGCATTCACTGGCTTTTCTGACTCAGTGCACTTTACAGGAGGAGCTGAAAAAGGTCTTGTGTGAAATGTGTGCCTGGGCTTGGCTGGCTGCTTTGCTGATGGTTGTTGATTTTCCCGTGACTGTACAGTGAGCTGGAGGTGTCCCTTCTGGTGCTGCCCTTCCAGTACATCCCTGAGCTGCTCTCCCTCTTCAGTGGCTTCATCCAGGACGGCCTGGAGGTCGAGCTGCTCTGCCGATGTCTCTTCTTTTTGCTGAGGTATGTATCATTTGAACCAGGGCTGCTTAAAAATTAGTATGTGCAGAAGTTTTTCATTGTTCAGCCAGATGTCAGCCATTAAATCTGAGTCGGGTGTACAGTGGTCACGTGCTGCTATCCAAGGTCACGCAACCTTGTGGCCTGTCATTTACTGTATATCACTCAAACCAACAAATGCACATAGCAGCATGTATTCCATGTTTACCTTTCTGGTAAGAGTTCTGCTAATGAAAGGATCATGCTGTCTGGTTAGAGATGTGTAAGTAGTTTTTTCCCCCCACTCCAGAATCCACTTTGGCAGGATATCCAGCAATCAGATGCTGCTGTCAGTTATTAACGACCTGAGGACCAACACAATCTCCAAAGTACGAGAGATTAGGGTGAGTGATTCATCAGGAGCGCAGATCGAAGGGCAGATTGTCGGGAAGCCTTTCCTCAGATAGGGTTTGAAATCACCCCTTTGCTGCACCCCGTTCCTTTCACACTGACTAGCAGATGTTCTGTGCGAAAGGCCCAGACTGACTTCTCTCATTCTCCTTCAGGATGTACTTGGTTTCAACAGCGCTGGGCTACAATACCTGCAGCGTGAAGTCGAGGCCAGGGAGGATGTGATGTTCTTTGCAGATGCCACTGACCGCTTCGAAGAGAAGAAGAGGAAGAGGAAGAAGAGGGAGAGAGCCATCCTCACCATTGCATGAGATGGACCTCTCAACGTACGGACTGTGCAAACCTCTGTGTGGCTGTATAGCCTGAGATCATGCCGAGGCCTGACAGTCCACATTCTACTCATTATAATCCATGAAAATTTGTCTCAGATTTTCCAGTGGTAATTTCATTCCACAGAAACAAGTGTGATAGTAGCTCAGCAGCCTCATGGAACTCATCAGGAGTCACTGTCCTTGCTAGTGTCAAATTTTGGCAAGTTCTTTGGTTTCTCGAGAAATACTGTTGTATTTTGAAATGTGTAACTTTTGTAAAAGATTGTATGCATGCATATGGTTCATAGAGCACATTTTTTAATTAAAGTACTAAAATGAAGCTCACATTCCATTTTGATGGTGATACACAAGGCAGTAACAGACTCCACGACCACCCTGGAGGTGCTGTAGCGATTTAAGCATCAGCGGCTCTTTCGGGGTAGAGTGTAGAGCAGCCAGAGTGTACTGATTTTAAGTCGAATGCTTCAGAAGGTTCCTAAAACCTGCCAGTAATGGGGTGGACACACATAACCTATGCCTCTCTCTCTTATGCCCGATTCATATGTCTGACTGGGAACCAAATGCCAGAAATATACATTTTTATTTTTATTCATTGTCACCATACAGTTTCAGTTACGGATCAGTTCTCCAGCTAAAAATTTTAAGAGCGAAAGAAAGCTTTTAGGCTCTATGAAAAGTTTAGGAGGTTATAAAGGAGACCAGAGGGTGTTCCATGAAGCAGGATTTCTCATTAACTTGGGTCCAATAGGAATGCTCCTTACCTAAATTCCTACTGGACAATCAGGACTCCTAGTTAAGTTAACCAACTCAGCTAACTCAAAAGTCCTGCTTTGTGGAACGCCCCCAGCTTTTCTGGGACTCTTGAGTGGAGTAGATGATACAATAGTTTACAATCCAGATCCTGTGACCCAGGGGCGGAGGAGGGGTCTCCCTCAGTAAAATCTGCTGACCCTGGGAGGTGGGGTCCTCTGTAAATTATTGCAAATTTTGCAGGATGGTCTGTTTTCAAAAGGGTTACTCAGCACAATTTGCTGGCCTGACGGGGTTGGTCCCCTTGGTAAAGTTTGTGGTGGCCCCAGGCAGACCCACCCCCCACTCCTGTTCCTCTGCTACTGCTGCCACCTAAAGGCTGTCACTTAAAGGCTTTGTGAACGACACCTCAAAGAGCCTCAAATAAGAACATAAAAAATATACAAACAAGATCAATCAAGAATCAAGATCCCGCTGTAACTGCTGAGCCGCTAGTTCAGTATCTGCTACACCACCCACCTTGGTGTCATCTGCAAATTTAACCAGTTTACTGTATATATCGGAGTCTGTATCATTTATGTAAATTAGGAACAACAGTGGTCCTAAAATTGAACCCTGTCTGTTAACCAGTTTTCAATCCAGGTTGCTACAGTTCCTAGAATCCCTGCAGGTTTGAGCTTAAGCAGGAGCCGTTTGTGGGGGACAACATCAAAGGCCTTCTGGGAATCTAAGTAGATCACATCGTAGGCCTTTTTGTGATCAATTTCTCTTGTAGCTTTCTCAAAGAACTCCAGTAGATTGGTTAAACAGGATCTACCTCTCCTAAATCTCAACCTGCAGACCTACAGACCTACCAGGGAGCCATGTATGGGATTAGAGGATCCCCCACAGGACCTTAGCCATGCATGGGATTAGGAGATCCTCCGCTGGACCTAAGCCATGTATGGGATCAGGGGATCCTCTGTTGGACCTTAGCCATGGCCATCCTTCCCGGGGGGCTGTCCTGCTGTACCCTGCTGTCATACAGCTTCTCTGACATCACTGGTACGGGATATGTTAAGGAACTGCCTTTGAATCAGGGTATTTCAGCAAAGTCGGGACACTGGCAAATAAAGAAGAGGGTATGGCACATCTGGGCAAAAGCTGGCCCGCAGAGCTATTTTTTGAGCCCATGTGATCATAATAAAAAAAAGTTTTATGTGCAGATCTATTAAGATTTTTTTGCCCATAGATATCCCTTTAAATTAATGAGCCTATTAGTTATTAATAGAGATGGGAATTTCCATTAGATGTATTTAAAATATGTAAACTTGTATGTTGTATTTATATTTTGCTGGGGGAAAGATCAGATATATTTTGTAACAAAATACTCTGTTACATTATAATTTGTATTTTACGTATAAATATTTACGTAAAATATTTTTGTCATTTTAAGACCCTTCATAATCAGGCTTGCAGACTTTACCTGCAAGTAAATCACATTATTTGCTTCCTTCCAAATAACCTGCAATTGTCCTGGGTATGATGTTAACCTGCAAGCAGGTCCTCCAACTTCAGGGAAAAATTTGAGGGATAGTGGCAGAATTGGCCATCCAGCCACTGAAAAAACTTCACACTGGTCCACACCATCTGTTCAACCACTTACTGCATGACTGCACCCAGGTTCTCATTCCTGAGGTGGTGTGTGGCACTGCACCAGTGCATATTTTTTGGTTTTGTTTTTGAACGTACATCTTAAAAACAGATTCTTTTTTGAGTTTGCGCATGTTCGACACCCTGCGGTAGCAAGCGGGAAATTCATGCATGATGGCAGTTACTGTCAGACAGCGTTGGTGGGTCTCCTTGCCCTCGCACACGCACACATCGGCACCCCTGTCAGGCACCACCACTAATTCTGGGGGAAAGGCGGGGTATAAATTAAGGGTGTGACGGATCTGAAACTGAGACTGAAACCATGGTACAAACGTTCAGGATCTCATATCTTCTGGAACCGCGAAATCCCCCCCAACCCTAACCCACTGCAGCAGATGCAGCCTGTTTGGCTCTCATTACATTACTAACATTACAAGTCATTTTTCATTTCACAATTGAGACTATAAAACATGTAAATCACAAAATTATAATAATATTTAAAGTTAGGGCAGCTGTATATTTCGTAAATATTACACATGACCAGGGCTGTAATGCTACACATATCTGTCATGTTCTGTTACTATTAAGAACATAAGAACATAAGAAATATACAAACGAGAGGAGGCCATTCGGCCCCTCAAGCTCGTTTGGGGAGAACTCAACTAATAGCTCAGAGTTGCTCTTATCTTATCTAGCTCTGATTTAAAGGAACCCAAAGTTTTAGCTTGCACGTGTATTGTACTGTATTGTATTGTACATGTATTTTTGTATTTTAAAATTACTTGTATTTTAATTAACACATACATACAGTATAAATATACAGTATACAGTGAGCAAGTATGTGTAATTTGTAACTATACTTTGTGATGTATTTGTGCCCATCTCTGGTTATAATGGATATATGTTAAATATAAAAAATACACTAAATTCTGCCTGTATTCTCAAAAAAGGAAAAAAGAAAATCTAAGCTGAATATTGTAGTTTTCACTGGACATGAAAATAATTATTTAAAATATGCCCCCTGTTGATATGGTGAAGTTTGGATTTGGCCTCCACAGTATATAACAGCCCACACCTCTGCTAAGGCTGTGCACTGCAAGAGATGCCAGGCCAGACAGTACACACGCGCACACACACACACCTTAACCTTAACCATAAGTAACACAATCAAATATTTTTAGTTTTAGTTTAGGCATTTTTAGTTTTTTGATTGCAGACACAGATTTTTATAAAATTGAGGTTATCCTTATGGGGACCAAAAAATGTCCCCACAAGGTAGAAAATAACTGATTATCACCACACTATGGGGACATTGGGTCCCCACAACGTAATATAAATATGTCCACACACACACACACACACACACACACACACACACAGTGCTGATAACTGATGTTACACCCAACAATGCTAAAAGAAGATTGGCTGTAGGATATTTGCAGACACAGGAAGGTAGAGGATCTCCGTCTCTGTGAGAATCTCTATCTGGTGAATGAAGTGAGCCTCTCCGTCCAGGTCCTGGGACTCCTGGGCAAACAGTTGAACCTGCAGGTTAGTCTTCATCCCGGCTGCCACCTGCAGGACAGAGAGGGAGATGAACAGAGCAAGAGAAGACAGGCATGGTGGCTGGATGTACAGCATAAAGACAGGTGGTCTGCACACGGTAAGAGACTCACAGGGCCAGGCTGGTAGGTTACCATGAGGCCAGTGGAGGGAGGCGGCTGCTTCACACTAAACCTGGAACAACAGGGCACAGTGGGATTTAGGCATACACTGCAGGTACCACTATGTCCTCCCTTCAGCCACTATAATCAAAAGATGACGTGTAGCACGTAGGAACAAACCACCAGGCTGACCTGACTCCGTTAGACCCAGCTGTCAGCAGATGCCCTCTCTCTAAGATACAGCGAAATAGGTCATAGCGTGGGATCTTTACCTGCAGGAGTCCACTCCTACGTTCCTCATGATTACAGGCAGAGAGTAGCCAGCCCCACCCCTCAATACCCCGAAGTCGAGGTTAGCGGGGAGCAGCTGAAACCCCCGCAGGGCGGCCTTTGCCTCCCCAGCCAGGGCTGACACCGACGCGGTGCGCAGGGTCCTCCTCACGGGCTCCTCGGCTCTCAGAAACTGGCCGAAGGAAGCGGAATGCTGGAGAACAGGCTGAACGTGCCGTCACACACATAGGACTAATGCAATATGGAGGGTTATGTTCTCATGTCACTTATGTTCTCATGTCACTTATGTTCTCATGTCATTTAAATTGTGGTTTAGAAACCCAAGAATTTGGGAGGGAGCAAAAACGTAGACTGCTTGGGGGGCTTTGAAGACCGGGGATGGGAAACACTGGTTTAAATGGGGAAGGCGCGTGTGCTGGTACCTTGTGATTGGGCAGGCTCTGAGGCCTGGCAGTGAGGAGGGCGAGAGGCAAGCGCACCCTCTCCTTGCGGGGGCTTCCTGTCACATCCATGGCCAGGCTGAGCGATCTGCTCCTCCCCTTTTTCACAGACAATGGCCCCCGTAAGCTCACACCTAAAAGACGACCATTTAATATCCTTTCTGTTGCAATAAAACATCATCAAACAGAACATCCACAGACTCTGCTAGTCGATTCATTCAATGCCTGTTCCCCGCCTTCTTCTTGGTCAGCAGAAACGAACCTTCTGAATCCTGGGCTCCATGTCTCTTGGAGTCTCTATATCTGGCGTCCAAAGGAGGGGCCTCCATCTGCGCCTCAGAGCTGAGGTCATGGCCATCCGCTGAGTAAGATACATCAGGAGTGAGCTTAACGTGTAAGACTGACCGAAAGTATAGAGGTCACATACAGTCAGACCTAGACAACTGTAAAAGACCAGCACTGGGGTACAGCCTTTCAAATGCCGTAACAAATGCTGTTACGGACTCAAACTAACAGTGACCGTTGTCTGTATGTGGTCTTATTTTGTTTCAAAACTCTTGTGTTGGGTAGGGCTGCGCTGCAGAAATAAAATCAGATTAGCGGATCTTACATAGCATTTCACTTACACATTTACACTAGCATATACCCTTAGTAAATATTATGACACCTGACTGGACTGTGACATTTACATATAGAGTGCTCCCAGTGTGATGTGGGGACTGGCCTAGAGCAGCTGGACTCGGCAGCCTGCGAGGCGGGATGGACACGCCATCCCTGGAATGCCGCATTACTTCCTGCGGCGTGAGAGGGGCGTGGCTTCAAAGGTCGCTTGGCTACCGAAGGCACAAACAGACTAGATGTGACGGGCAATCTCACAGCTTCTTCACTTAAGTTCTGCTCATCAAGTAAGGAAAATAAATACCGCGCTCATTTTCAGAAGCAAATTTTTATCAGAACTGTTGCCTTAAATTTGTTGGTGCTGAAATAACTTATTTTATACTACAGCTAGTTTGACTGAATGGCATCATAGTACAACTCCCACAGAAATGTCTAACTACAACAGTTTGCCATCTTGAAAAGGACATGTATGTATGTCAGGCACAAAAGACCCCTGTGTGCTGTAAATAGGTTACAATAAAGTCTGTGTTGACTTTACGGAGGTCATGGGTGTTACTGGCATTTGTTGGCATGTCCTGAAGGAACTCCTGAATCTGTGGGTTTGGTCCTGTCCTGGGAAGTGGCGGCAACGCTTGGGAAAGAGCCTCCATGTCAGGAACCTTCATGGGGGAAAGAAATCACACACTGACAAGAGTGATATCAAAAACATTACTAATTTAGAACCAGGAGTCAAACAAGACTCAGAGGGGCATGTGAAACATGCAGAGGGCTTGATATTCTGGGCACAGAGAGATCAGCCTTTGACCCTAAAAAGAAGGCATTACATCACACTGTGGTCATAGGATATGCTGGCCTAATACAACTCAGCACTACTGATACAGGGGTACGCAGCCTGTTATGCCCTAAGAGCGTAAGAATAAGGGTCTGGCTCTATAACTTATGTTACACGGGGGGGGGGGGTTGCTGACACTGGCGGTGACGGTACCCCCTGTGTGAGCTGGAGCGCCATCCAAACATCGGAGTGAAAATACGGAGACACACGTCTGGTTCTCAGAACTTCTCGCATCTGACACTCTTCACGGAGCTCCTGCCTGGCTCACAGCATTAAACAGCAGAAAACTAGGCATGAGCCTAGACATTTAGAAGACCCTGAAGCTGTAATGAACAATAACTTTTGTCAGGTACAGAAGTCATATCCATGCGTGCTGAGGAGTATATGCCTGCTGTAACATACCACTCCAGGTAACAGAGTGCGTGCGCTGTGAGCGTGGAGGACAACGACACAGGAGCTCTTACCTGTACTGCTCCAACTTTGTTGGCCACAAGGACTCATTCTTTCTGCCAAGGTTGCAAGTTACAGTAAAAATGCTAATACTGTACAAAATAAGTGAAAGACTACGCACATTTGTACAAACTATATGTCCTTTTACAAACGGTGTTTGAAACAATTACATTTAGATTAATAATCAATGCACAGCCATAACTAGTCAGACTACTGAAACACAGGTGTGAGACAGGAAGGCAGCACGATGCCCCCAATACAGGAGCCTGCCTGAAGCAAAAGAAGCTGGAGAAGCTAGCACTGTGGGGGCACCGTACAGCACCACAGCACCCACCTGCCAAGGACTCCGGTGAGACCAAAGCCGTCTGGAACAGTGTCATCAGGTGGTGGCGATGGGGAGAGTGCTCCAGCATATAAGGCAGCCATGTCCACTATCATGTGACATGATCAATCAGGCCCACGATCCACACCAACGCAGCAGCCAGTCATACCAGCACAACACAGTGTATGCAAAATATAATTGGTGGTGAGCTGTTACTCTGTTCTCTGCTAGTCATATAATGCCAAGAAGAAACTCCTGGAGGCCCATAGCTGTATCTGCACCCAGAACACCTTGGGCCTATGGACTTCATACTCACCTGAGCTATTTCTCTTCTCCATGGTGTTGCTCAAATCCTTCATGTCCGACAGAGACTGCAGAGACCCAGAGTGGCTCAGGATTGGTCAGCCGCTCTACGGAGGCGGCAGCAGAACAGTGCGGGCAGCAGCTGCTCACCAGGACCAGGCGCAGGAGCTCTGCAGCGCGGGTCTTCTCCTCCTCTGCAGGTGGCTCCTTCACCTGCAGCTCCTCAGACAGGCAGGCCCTCCTCAGCAGGTGATTCATGTATTCCTGCAGCAGACGGAGCAGCCAGGTATGCGCATGCGACCAGTCAGGCACGCGCAGACGGTCACGTGCTGAAGGCTTCGTAGGATGAGACGCATCTTCGCTAGGTCTTTGTAATAAAGGCGCTCGTCTATTACGGACGCCAGACCAAGAAGGAGTCCCCATTACGAGAAATCTAGACCTTATGCCAGATCAAGACAAAGTGAGGGGAGAAGAAAACTGTCAGCACACTACATGGGGAAATGAGGCCCCATGGTCATGTGGGAGGTGGTGTACAGCCACTATTCACCACCAATGTACCCCACTTCTGTCGTCATGTCATTGGGGTTCCCAATGAGTGCTGCTACTTGTAATGAAGGAAACAATGCCTTGAAACCTACAGTAGGCAGGATTACTGAGTACTGTCAGTCTCTGAAGATGTATGGCAATGTTTCATAACGAAAAGGGTGGAAATGACCATCATAAGGGACAAAGCATGGACAGCTGATAGTCTTCAGTATGTAAAAGGCTTATCAGCTGAGTGCACACGATAGGGCTGCAGTAAGGGCTGCAGTAAGAGGACGAGTCTGCCACCTTAAGGCGCCTTTCCAGCTCCTGTCGCAGCTGGCTGCTGATTGGCCGGTACTGTATGAGGTGGCGCTCCTCCAGCAGCTCAGGGCAGCTCGGCAGCAGGGGGTGCGGGGGCAAGCGCGGCCCCTCACTCTGGCTCGGGTTCCTGCCCATGGTAGGGGCAGGTAGGGGGTCGGCCAGCTCCCTCTGAAGGCCCAGAATTGGCCAGCACAGTACGGTTTGGGTTACATCAATAATAATTCAATAGTAATTCATTATATTTTTTTACTAGGGCCATGGATAACATTCTTCCATCATTCATTTTACAGCTAAAAAAGCACACTCATTGTTCCAGGCCGTGGGTACACAGAAATAACACAAGAACTCCTTTTTAAACATACTGCCTGCAGTTACCTCTCCGGAGGGGAACAAGTCCCACTTCATGGATCTGAGGTTGGGAGGCATGATGTCCGGGTTCTGCTTCTGGACAATCCAATGGGAGGCGCTGTCCGTCAGGCAGGGCTTCAGCACTGTGATCGCCAGCACCCCTGGAGAGCACAGGACTAATGATGTTACTATGAGACAATACACTGCCAGGAAGTTACTTTGGATGTAACTTCAGAGCCCAGGGAGCTTAGGTTTTTGCACGTGGCTTCTGAGGCTAAGTGTATGTTTCTCTAACAGAGGCTATAAAGACTGGTGACCGACCCGGAAACCCAGGAACCGCTTCCTTAAGCACCGCGGCTGTTGGGTCAGCTTGGGCCTTGTCCAGGAAGTCCTCAACATCCTGGAGACTCAGCAGTTCAACGCCAGAGCCATCAGGATGGACAACAAAAAACCTGGAAGACAGGCCATTATGAGTGACAATACATGTCAGTACACCAGGTGAACTAATTAATAACTGCAGAATGCAAGATGGCAGTAAAATGTCAGCATAAAAATGACAAGAACATAAGAACATAATTAAGTTACAAACGAGAGGACGCCATCAGCCCATCAGCCCATCAGCCCCTTGCTTGGGGAGAATTCAATTTTCTGGTGACAGTAACAAGTAAGAGTAAGGAATACTTAGACACCAGTGGAAGAATGCTGAATAGCCCAAAATAAAAACCCTTCCTGAAGTCATTAGGGAGGAGCAAACAAATAGCGGTCCATGGCAAAGAGACGGATATCACCAACAGTCAAAGCAGCCAGAGAAAGCTCCCCAAACAAAAACATGAATGAGAGGCATTTAGGGATACCTGGCTGAGGATCCCTGGAGCCCCACACCAGAGGACCTGGACACCTTCCCTCCTCCTTCCCCTTTCCTCCTCTGCTCCTCTTCTCCTTCTTCCTCCTCCTCCTCCTCTTCTTCCCAGAGTTCTTCAGCCCTCAGAATATCAGTGTAGGTTTCCCCATCTACCATCACCTGGAAGCATGGAAATTGATTAATCAGATGAAATTAATAACTACAAATAACTAAATATTTACTCTCTCTCCTGTTCAGGATATGCTTGTGCCTGTTTAGTGGTGATTTCACACTCTTAAAAAACAGCTACAGGCACAATACTGTCCATCACTACAGGGAACAGGGCTCTGTATAAGCAATCTACAGCCTGAGCACAACAAAGCTACAAAGAACTCATACTGTTCGCAGAATAAAAACCCAGTCAATTTCTTGTACTGGAGATATTGATTCTATTTAAGCACTTATCTGAGGTGATGGATTGAATATATATTACATATTATTAAGATATTGTACGGTTTCGCTGCCAAGATGTTAATAACATAAAACAAAAGGCTGCAGAGGAATTCATGCTACAGAGCTTGGAAGTCATTTTGTTGAATTTATTTCTTGTTTTCTTCTTTATAAACAGGCATATGTTTTCATACCTTAAAGTGGTTCCCCTCGGGGTCTGTGACTTCACATACAACCTCACTAGTATGCCTCATGACATAGCTGCCAGGCTGCAGTTTTTCATTATCGCCACCGGAGGTCAGTGCTGTATTATTGCTGTGGTGTGAGGTGTATACAGTGCTACCGTCCTCATTGATGCGGAGAAAACCACCCCTCGATGGGACAACCTTAAGCACAGAGGGACACTGTAATGTCAGCAATGCATTATTTAAGCATCATAACAGTAAAAAGCTGCTCCACACTGACCACTGTTGCACACCCAATAGAGGTCATTTTTACCTGATACTCTCCCCTGTGAGTGGCTTTAATGACAGTCCCATCTCCAAACACAGTACTGCACGCCGTATTGTCACAGCTCATCACCACAGTGGCAAACCCATCACATTCCACCATCACCAGCTTCTCCTTCCTGTGCTCAGTGCAGGCTTCCATCTCCCCTAGCACATTAACAAGGTGTTAAAGCTACATGCCAGCTAACAATTTAAATGCCAGCGAATGGACTAAATGTTAGCGGTCCCACACAACAACAGACGTCAGAAATATATGGTGAAATCTGATGCAAATATAATACAAATAATGCATGTATGCAGCTGGTGTTATCTACCCAGTTCACCAGTTTGTTGTCATAGTACAACGGAAATTACTTGTTTCCTGCAGATCTTGGAGTCAAACATACACAACACAATAAGTACAGCAGCCAGCAATAAATAGATAACAGTACTGACAAAACTGCAGACAAGCGCAAGACAATCAGTTCTGCAGGATTTTGGTGTGCACCTATACTTTTGTGGAAGAGGCTAATGTCCAACAGGTAAGAACTATCTGTGATTTCTGTGGCCCAGCTGCATACATTCACCCACTGGGGGACAGTATGCAGAACTTAAAAAGTAGGAGCATGGTATCTGTGAAGCCAGCTAATCTAACAGTGATGAAACAGGAACTGAATTAGGTTAATAGAAGTTACGTAAAACCACCAGCAGTGCTCTCCATCATACATGCACACCACCCCCCGCCAGGCACCACATGCAAAATGCCATAAAGGTCCCTGCAGTTTCGCCGCCAAGATGTTAATAACATAAAACAAAAGGCGGCAGAGGAATTCATGCTGCAGAGCTTGGAAGTCATTTTATTGAGCTCATTTCCTGTTTTCGGCCTTAACACTTTATTACAGCTCTGACAATAAACCCTGTCATGACTGAAAGTGGGACAGATTAGCTAAGAGCAAGCAAGGGAAAGGGCCGGGTTTGAGTAAGTGCCACGTAAATCACAGCCATGCAGCATGGGAATGAATTAGCAGCACAATTACTGCTCTATAATTTGGGCTCGTAGCATGACTATATCTTTAGTTACATACTTTAGCTAATTTAGTGCCATTGATATTTATCTGATTACTTAAATTTCCAGCATGGTCCTCCTGTAATGCCTTAAATGGACAGATTTCATTTGAACAGCTGTATAAATAGGTAACCTTGAGACCCAGCACCTTCTGCTTCCCTGTAGAAGGTTGTGATCCTGGTGCCATCGGCATGTTCAGCAATAACCGTCCCGTCACTCTGGACCACGATGAGGACTCCGTCTTCCCTGGTTACCACAATCTGTCCGAGGAGACACACACAGTAGATTATGCAGTGCAACCAAATGGTATATAAATTCAAGCCAAATCAAACTTATTTATATGTACGATGTCACAAAGTTCCATAGAGGAAATGGGAAACCAGATACAAACTGCCAAGAAGGAAAGGAAAGATCTGCATGTGGTTTTCTTAGAACTTGCTAATGCCTTTGAATCGGTTCCGCACGAGATCCTGTGGACAACCTTTAACGTCTTCCATGTCCCAAAAAATATCACAAAATTGTTATTTCCAGGATCTCCATATCTGTGTCACAACACAGAACACCACCACCACCTGGCAGCATCTGGAGATAGGCATTAGGGCAGGCTACACCATTTCTCCTTTAGCATTCACCCTTGCAATGGAGCTCACTACCCATGCATCTTGATGGGTGGTGGGAGGCGAACAGATCAGGGATGGGCTATGTCATCCACCAATCAGAGCATACATGGATGATATGACCACCATAACAACAATAACAAAACTATCTAATACAGAAATACCTAATACTGAAACTACAGGAAAACATCAAGTGGGCTTGAATGGAAATCAAACCAATAACATCTCTCTGCATCTCAATTGTCAAAGGCCAACTCCCAGACAAAAGATTCTATATCAATAATGAACCAATTCCAGCAATACTGTAGAAGTCCATCAAGAGCATTGGATGGTAGAATACTACACACCTCAAAGACACCCAGCAACTGGAACAACTCAAGCAGAATACAGTCAATGGCCTCAAGCAAATTAACAGCACTACTCTACCAAAGAAGCTGAAACTGTGGTGCTTCCAGTTTGCCTTGCTACCGCGACTCATGTGGCCAATAACCATGTGCGAGGTCATAATATCACATGCAACTGGAGGGGCTGGTGAACTCACACGTGAGGAAATGGCTGGGAATACCAACATGCCTCAGCAGCATTGGAATCTATGCAACAGCAGCCATTCTGCTCCAGTACACTCACTACACAGTAGCTAAGGTTGTGAAGAGGCAGAAGAGAATTCACACAGTACCACAGAGGGTAAAAAACAGCAATAATCAATACAACATGCTGCTACAGTTACAATCAATAAAACGTGTTGCTATCTAGCTAGATATACATGAGTAATCTAATAAAACATGTCAGTTAAACCACAATAAAAACAGTTAGAGTTTCATGCTAAATGGAAAATATTTTTATTAATAAAAACACATTTATAAAAATAATTTTGAAATGTGTGTTAAGTGTGTGGTAAGGGTGAATTGAAACTCATGATTGCATCATCACAATGGTGTCAACGGCCAAAGAGATGATCGACACAAGAGGTAAGAATTTGTACGGTAGAAGAGGTTTCACATAACAGGTAGGTATTGGAATTAAAATGTTGTTTATATACCAGGTACTGTACTTCTCACAGTAGGATAATCAGTCATGCAAAAAACGTGATATACCGTGAAACCACCAGAATCTTAACAAATTACACAGCTGACAAAATAACAGATGTTCCTGAGTAGGAGTGTATACCTGATCATGTGATTCTCCCTCACCATACACTTACTGATCTTAATGATGCAAGATTTCAGATATAAACGATATTAAGGTACTCAATGACTACAGTAACATGATTTCTTGAATGGCAAGTATTTTATTATATTTATTTGTAAGCAACTTCTCCCATTGTCTTCTGATTATGGCCATACTCCTGAAAAAAAAACTGCTGGACTGGCTTCTGCCATTTTCCTTGGCCTCCTCCTGAACTAAAGTTTTTGTGCTGAAATTTTTTCTCTGTGATGCCCCCTTTCAAAGTATCTACTTGTGGCCTCTTGTTGTTATGCCCAGCCTCATCTCTAAGGGGCAGCAGTTGAGCTTCCAAACAAAATCATGTGGAATGTTAGTGTTTCTCTGGCACCTGTTGAGGTACTCTCTGTCATTTCAATCCTGTTGGCTCCCTTATGCCAACCATGCTCCATGTGTCCAGTCCCATGAAACTTGCCAATACCATCAGTCCCTGCAGTGCAAAAAGCTACCTCATAAACCAAGATGCACCCCCCCGACTAAAGCAGGACAACTATAGGCATCTACTATAATTATGGTTTTATAATGTTCGTCTTGCTACTTGCTCATTCATAATTCTTAAAACCATCCACAGACCCACCATTCATTTTAACATTTTGTGTTACAAATGATCAATCCCAATTAAGTATTTTTCTTGTATAATGCACCTAGGCTTGGAATTCTTGAGGAGCACCACTCAGGTATGGCCAAAAGTCACTTCCTTGCTGTAAGGTGGTCACCTGACTACACTGGAGATTAGCGAATGACTCCAAAGGCCCGAGACCTGCAGCTGGAATCTGCACTCAATGTCAGGTGGGTGTTAATGTTGTGCACGAGAAATTGCTGGGCTGAGCCTTGCATGAGAAAGTGGCCCATTTGGCTGCCATGCAAATACTAATTAACACATACCCGTTGCAGTCTTGGCATGACCTGTTGCCAGGTGCAGCTTGTTGGTGCTGCTCTAATTTGTCTTGTAGTGCAGTGCCAGATGCCATCTTCAATTTCTACTGGTGAATAATGGTACTGTACCCCCTAACATCCACCAAGGAGGATTCTTGGTCAGCAATTGACCAACTCAGGTATTTAGTGCCCCCGCTACGTTCATGTGCATCATGTGCTGCGCGTAAGGGACCAAAAGCTGGAGGGGGCACCAAAACAGCCTAATGATGGTCATCATGATCATAATCATAAAGATGAATTATTTAAGTTGGAGCAATAGGCACCATTAAACCATTACACAAGATACAATCGGCCCACCGTGTCCGCGGGTCCTTCCCCAGACACTGTTTGGCTGATGATGCAATCATGACAATACAGTTTAAAGTTAATCACTAAGTTTCAAGTTCACCCTTACCCCTGCAGCAAGTATTCACATCAGTAAAATACATTTACAAATGTTTTTTTAAAAAGGTGTGTTTTTATCAATAATTTTTTTTTTTAATTCAGTTCGATAGTATACCTGACATGTTTCATTATGGTTTAACCAACGTTTTATGAGATTACTAATGCAGCTCTATATGTAATATATGTAATATATTTACCATTTGTAAAATGTGTTTACGAACGTTTTTAAAAAGGTGTGTTTCTATTAATTATTATACAAGTCATTCACATTTAGCTTTAGTTTTAGTTTAGTTTTTAGTTTAGTTTTATTAGATTATTATTTATATTAATTTGTGTTCTACTAATTATCCAACCACGGTTTCAGTTATCCACAGTTCACTGCAGCCTGAAAACATTAAAAGGTAGGTGAGTACAGACAATATAAGAAATATACTTCCACGTTAATGTAAAAATGTTGTGTACAACATATTTTTCATTGCTCCATAGTCTGCTAAGGGTTAGTGTTAAGCAAAAATGTCAGAGAGGGAGAGCGAGAGAGAGAGAGAGAGAGAGAGACCATATTCACTTAATTTTTATTACAGTATATTGCATTCATTTTTTTTTTTACTATTAGTTCTATTAGTTATTGTTGATGTGTTATTGTGCATAATTTTTAAATTTAACTTTACCATAGGTTTGTAAATACATGAAAAACAAGTTTCAAGCTTTGTTTAACTTTTTTCCACAGTTTTGGCTATCTCCCGCGATTACAGGGGGACTACTGTACAGTATAACAACTTTTTACATAGCATAGCATTTTACATTGTATTAGGTTGAAGTTGATGTGTTGGAAGCTCCCCATCGAAACTTTGAAGCAGTTCTCGGGGGCCCCCAGGCAGTACAGTGCCTAACATTAATGACCCACAACCAGATTGCTACAGCACTCTCAGGAAACCTCATTATCTACATAGTACCCACACAGATCAGCCATTAAAAACCAGCTGTGTAATATTGTGTATGGTTCCCCTTGTGCTGCCAAAACAGCTCTGACTTGTCGAGGTATGGGCTCCACAAGACAAGGTGTCCTGTGATATCAGCACCAAGACATCGGCAGCAGATCCCGTAAGTTAATGTTTCTCAAATCAGTCCTCGGGGACCCCCAGATGGCCCACATTATGGCATTATGGAGTTGGGAGGGAGCAAAAAACACGGACTGCCTGGGGGTCCCCGAGGACTGCTTTGAGAAACATTGCTGTAAGTTTCGAAGGGGAGCTTCCAACAAATCAACTTCAAAAACATCCTATTCATAGTATACTATGTCTAGTATACTATATATTGGCACGCTTGACAGGTGGAATTGTAATGAGATAACCAATGTGAGATAACCCCTTAACCTGTCAATGTTTTAATTTTATGACTATGGCTATAACAGAACAAACATCCAGTCCACCATGTAAGGGCAAGTAACAGTTTGATGGCTTGGGGAGAAGTGGGCTACTCACTGCTCCGCTGGCTGGGTCCATGGCTTTGCATGCCGGCACTGACTGAGCATCCACCAGTCGTGCATCCTCAGTAGCCACACGGAACCCACATGGTGTGGTGGTGACCCAGGTCCCTCCCTGCGGCCGCACGGTTTGCTCATCACATTCCCTGCCATTCCGGCCCACCTCTGCCACCACAACGGACTCTACACCGTGCCTGGAATGTGACTTTCCTGTGGAAATAACCGATTACACTTCAATTCCAAGGGGGAGCTAGGCCGCTAGCGAGAGAAGAGGCTGGGTGTGCAGGAGCAAGGGAAGTATTAGGCAGAGTGAGAGAGTGATGGGTAGGGTGAGACAGGGAGGAACAAGGCAGAGTGAGAGAGTGATAGGTAGGGTGAAACAGGGAGGAACAAGGCAGAGTGAGAGAGATGGGTAGGGTGAGACAGGGAGGAACAAGGCAGAGTGAGAGAGTGATAGGTAGGGTGAGATAGGGAGGTATTAGGCAGAGTAAGAGAGAGATGGGTAGGGTGAGACAGGGAGGAACAAGGCAGAGTGAGAGAGTGATAGGTAGGGTGAGACAGGGAGGTATTAGGCAGAGTGAGAGAGTGATAGGTAGGGTGAGACAGGGAGGTATTAGGCAGAGTGAGAGAGAGATGGGTAGGGTGAAACAGGGAGGAACAAGGCAGAGTGAGAGAGATGGGTAAGGCGAGACAGGGAGGAACAAGGCCGAGTGAGAGAGTGATAGGTAGGGTAAGACAGGGAGGAACAAGGCAGAGTGAGAGAGTGATAGGTAGGGTGAGACAGGGAGGAACAAGGCAGAGTGAGAGAGTGATAGGTAGGGTGAGACAGGGAGGTATTAGGCAGAGTGAGAGAGTGATAGGTAGGGTGAGACAGGGAGGTATTAGGCAGAGTGAGAGAGAGATGGGTAGGGTGAAACAGGGAGGAACAAGGCAGAGTGAGAGAGATGGGTAAGGCGAGACAGGGAGGAACAAGGCAGAGTGAGAGAGTGATAGGTAGGGTGAGACAGGGAGGAACAAGGCAGAGTGAGAGAGAGATGGGTAGGGTGAGGCAGGGAGGAACAAGGCAGAGTGAGAGAGAGATGGGTAGGGTGAGACATTAACATGTGTTTTGCGGACTTGGGAGGTCCAGTGGGGGGTGACAAGGGAGATGGAGCTAGATGGATCTGCTGGCGCACCACCACCACCCCCTGGCTTTGCAGAAATTCTGCTAGATTATTCTACGCTTTGTACTTTGAATGTTCACACTGCGATAATTTATAAATACATATGTAAATACATCATATAAAAAGATCTCGCAAAAGGACTTGTCATTTTTGTTTCTTGATTCTTTTTCTCCTCCCATGTCCTCTTAGGGGCTCTGTAGAAATATGCATGAAAATACAGGATAAATCGCATTTCTTGTATCAATATGGGACATTGCATTATATTTTCCTGAATGGTATGGTCCATACACCACAAATGACAGGCTTTCAAAACTAATTAGCAGGCTAGTCCAGTTAATCAAAAAATGATAATGGTTCTTTATTTTTATTTGATCTCAATCTTTGGCTATTGCCTCTGAAGACCACTCCCTCCCATAAATAAAAGAAGCTATGAAGAAGGAATTAGTGGCTGTGCAGAAATGTTCAGAAACCTAAAGATAAACATAAGCTGGGATTCTCACCAGGAGATTGCACCTTGACCCCCAAATACCTATTAAGTATTAACAACAGTGTGGCTCAGCGGCTTAAGCTCTGTCTGTGACTGGAAGGTTGCTGGTTGAAGCCCAGCCTCGGCACATCTGTGGGCCCTTGAGCAAGGCCCTTAACCCTCAGCTCCCTGGGCGCTGAGGTGCATGAGGTGACTGCCCTTCACGGCCAAGCTTACCCTCATGTGCTTCCAGACAAAGGCAATAATCGCTGGTCAGTCACTGTCAAATATAGAGACTGAGTTACTTGCCCCATTATTGATAATTTGTTTTTTTTTCGTACAAAATGAGGCAAAGGTACAAGCAAAACAGGCAGAAAGGGGATGAGGGACAGAGGGCTCCAGAACACCATCTGGACACTACATTGATGTGAGCTCCCCACCCAGCCAAACATAAGGACCATCAGAAAGGCCTATCACAGGCTGATTAGCTATCCCCAGGGATCCGTTTAATCCTGACTGAGCTTTCAGTACATGAAACACAAACTGCCCAAGTGCAGTGACTCATGTTTTTTCATTTAACTACTCTTTCTCCCCTCCTCTCTCTCAGTATCTCTCCCCGTCCCTCTTCCTCTAAATCATGATTAGACCACACTGAAGAAATCGCTGGCACATGTCCACAGACAATCAAACTGACTCGACTGACTGACAGCCCGGTCCGGGGCCCTTTGCTGGTGGAAATGTTTCAGAATCAGAACAGCGGGCTGAACGCTAACCAAGGCACGGAAAATGGAAGAATGGCCCACATGTCATGGTGTCCAGCAGACAAAGCACAGCATGCTCGCATGGACCCACTCGTGGGATCCAGTCTTTGTAAAGGTCAAATACCTTCATAAACCTGGCGGACGATGTGGAACGTTCTTTTATTAGTTAAAATAGGCTATTGTTGGAGAAAGTGTGGAATACACTTCAGGCAAAAAATGGGCTTAAAAACCTGAGACCAAAAACAAAAAGTGTCAAACCAGGAATGAGGTGCAATACAGGCTCACCCCTTTTCTCCTGGGTCTCCTTGACCTCTGGATTGCACTCCTGCACTTGCTCTTTGTTTAAGGCGGACAGTCCTGCTGATGACTGACAGATCGGTCCAGAGTCTGGGCTACTGCTGACTGTACCATCTGCAAACAGGATCTGCAGGGCAGGACAAGACAGGCAAGAAAGAAAAAGAGAGCAGTGATACATCACGTATGAAGTGGGAAGCCCCCACAAACATAGCCATACACAACAGATTTGTGTCTGAGTCTTTGCAGAGGCATTCTCAGTCGTACCTGTGAGGATCCATCCGTCATGTATCTGACCACAGTGCCCTGGCTGTTGATGGCTCTGGAGGCCTCCATAGAATGGGACACGCTGCCACCCAGTGGGAAACTCTGCCTGACCAGCATGCCGTCCACCTGCCTGAGAGACGCTATAAACCACAGGTGTGTAGTGTCACTGTAACTGTACCCACAATGCTCAGCACAGAAAGCGGTACTCACCTGAAGGCTCGTCACAGAGGAAGGTCAGCAAAAGGCCATTGGGGACAGACACGGCCAGAGACTGGAATGGAGACCGGTCTGGGGACCCGGAGGACTGCTGTGAGGACAGCCAAAGCATACAGCCCCAAAGTAAAGATTCTGAGGAAGGCTATACATTTAATGTAGATTATTCCACTGTTTTTTATTATCCCCAGCTGGTGGGAAAAGTGCCACATTATCACAGTCTTTGCTGCATACCTTATCGAACCTGATGAGAAAGGTGCTTGTAATAAGCTCATGTACAGAGGTGTGACCATGTGAAAGGCTTCACAATGACATTCCTACCATTTTAAATGGTTCACTTTGTTATTATTGGCTGGACTGTGCTGCATATCACCTGAGGATAGTTGGTACTCACAGCTTCTTCTGTGGAGGAAGTCGGGCCAGCAGGGGGGGCTAGAGAACCGTTAGTACCCAGAGTCTGGCTAGGGAACCTCTCTTTGAAATCTGTTTGAAAAAGGTGCCGATTACACTGAGGTGACCGTGAGATATAATGGAAACAGCCCTTTTCTCAGCTGATTCACGGTCTCTCTAACTACACCGCATTTTCCTGCTATTTTGTTACTTTACTGTCATATTTTGTCAGTTTAACTGATCTATCAAAATTAACACTAACTTTATATTTAATCACCCACCTCAATAACACCTCATACTAAAGGCTTCTCTTACAACTCAGTTTAGCCAACCTTCACATTATAACAAATTTAAGTAATGCTATGCAAAGACTATAATGAACTTTAAATAACAATGCTATGCAGAGCCCAAAAACAACATAAAACTGCGATGCAATGCAGAGATTATGTCCTTATTTAGCATGTCACCTGTCGCTATGCACCTACAGAACAAATCATCTACCACCCTTAGTTATTTATCACACGCATCATTAGGAAAAAAGGTTCGTCATCGGCAAACAAACAACGATAATCTAACAAACCAAACAAAACAAGGCGGATGAGGAGGTACGGGGAGTGACCTGGGCTCTCCCCGGAGCCGCCATGACTGCTGAAAACAAGGCGGATGAGGAGGTACGGGGAGTGACCTGGGCTCTCCCTGGAGCCGCCATGACTGCTGAAAACAAGGCGGATGAGGAGGTACGGGGAGTGACCTGGGCTCTCCCCGGAGCTGCCATGACTGCTGAAAGCAAGGTGGATGCCACCATCCAGAACGGCAGAGAAGGACCCGAATCTGCTCACACTCTGCTTCCATCCATCATCTGACAGGACAGAGACATGAAGCACGTCACTGTACTAGTTTGAATAACCATAATAAGTTAATTAAGGGTTTTCTTCAACAATGAAGTCGCTGTTTAATAGACTCCCAAGACAATGTTTTTAGCTATTAACCAACACCAGGACAAAGTGGACCCCCCCAGGGCACCTGTCCTCCCCCCCGAAACGGCACTCTTCTCACTCCGCTGGGTGCTTCTCCGTGGTTCGGCAATGTGGGTGACAAAGTGATGATTGTTCTTTGTCACGCTCACCTGGACAAACATCGGACCTGAGACAGGGATAAGCCATCGGTTATATGCTGAAAAGCCAATCAACTCACCACCTCTGCTACGGTGTGGTCAGCCCAACCTCTAACAAAAGCAGTGGTCTCCACGGTACCCAGATACCGTATTGTGTCCTCTGCTCGCTCCCCACTTCGCTAAACATAAAGACCTTCAATGATTACAGGTGCTCATAAATATTCATTAACCGTGAGATAGCTTCTTGTATGGTTCTGATTCTAATCAGGGTTCTAATCGGAACCATGTGTCGCTTGGAAGGAGTGTTCATGTTTACTGTTTTTTTTTTTAAGAAAAGAAAGTGTGGAATTACTACATTTTACCAGATCTGATTTTTCCCCTCCGTATTCTGCACAGACGTCTGTAAAATCTGAATTATCCTCACTAAATGAAACGCTCTTTGGTTTCATATCGACAGGCGCACTTGATATACTCCTTAGCCTGCCAAGAAGCCTCACTTCTTTTTTATATAAGGTCTACAGAAACATAAGAAAAAATAAAAGGCTCAATACTCTTTTTTCCCATTCCATTTACTATGCCAAACTGAGGGGAGAAACCCATAAAACTTTTAACAGACCTTCCAGTCGAAAGAAGAATCGATATCAGTCACAGCTAGGGCAGGGTTTCCCACGAGTGCAGGGAAAAATACATGTGTATTGATTAAAATGAGAGCCATATGACATGTATAAATGAATCCCATGCTTGCATGCTCTCTTTCTGGGGGCCTTAAGCGCATGTGGCAGACGAGAAGGCCGCCCAACCGGGCATCCCAGCCTCGGATACCGGGAGGCCTGGCCAGCCTAGCCGGGACACTTTGATCTGTGAGTTATGCTGAAAAGATGACTCTATTAATAACTTTCAAAAGCAACCAAAAAAAAGCATTCTTCTCATTTTACTTGAGAGCTCAGGTTCAGGGTCCTAGACAGAGGAAAACGCCATCCTGTTTCTGAAAGGCTGATTTATAGAGAGAAATGCCCAGCTCATCGATGCAAATGCAGCTGAGCACTGGATAATCAGCTCCAAATGAATGTCTGCAAGCATAAACCTGAGAGCAATTAAATAGCAGATTTTAAGATGCAATTTCTATAGGTACCTGCATGAGGTAGTGTGAGTACACATCTTATGTTGGAATGAGCATGTGAACGTGTTCAAGCACCAGTATCAGTGTGTGTATGTGCGTGTGTGCCATTCACATATGTGCACAAATAGGTTTCTGTATACATCTTTACATGTTACAATATGCATTCTCTCCACTCTGACATGCATGCATACCTTATACAAAACATGCAGTCCCCACTCTGACGTGCATGCTTACAGAACCTTATACAAAACATGCAGTCCCCACTCTGACGTGCA
>JAODKM010000034.1:914407-943322 GCA_026780845.1 Petrocephalus sullivani
TGCTTACAGAACCTTATACAAAACACACGATCCCCACTCTGACGTGCATGCTTACAGAACCTTATACAAAACACACGATCCCCACTCTGACGTGCATGCTTACAGAACCTTATACAAAACACACGGTCCCCACTTTGACATGCATGCTTAGCTTATACAAAGTGCACAGTCCCTACTCTGATGTGCATGCTTGCCTTAAACAAAACATACAGTCCCCACTCTAACTTTCATGCTTACTTTCTACAAACTGCACAGTCTCCACTCTGATATGTCCTCCATCTGCAGGAAACAGTGACTGAATCTGGCCTGACACATGAACCAGAGTCCCACTCATACTATATCCGGTGAATCCCTGCCAGCCACAAAAAGACCATGTATTAGGACAGAAGGCTCAGCATGAACACTGGTTTAAAAAAAGACACTGTTTAGAAACTAGGCACTGGATTCAGAAGAACAAGTGCATTACATTTATAGAAAGTGGACATAGGAATAAGATGCACTGGAACAGTGTTTTCCCTATAGTAATGGTTATGAGACAGCCTGCACTGTGCCTGATGCTTCTGGACATGTGCTACCACAGTGATGCTAATCTGCAGCATGGTACCTTAGCAGAACTGCCCTGGTCATGCCATAACTCACTGTGAACTCGTCCTCTGCTGGATGCATGTCTTCGCTGCCTTTGCTGGAGCACACTGCAGGCTCAGGAGTCTTCAGGAGGTCTTCTTGGCTCCGCTGGCTGGGAAGGGGGGTATCTTTGCTGCCATTTGGGGTTTCTGATTGGTCTTGCACCTTTAAAGAGGTCCTCCTCCCTTTATCTTTCTTGACTGTTTTGGTGAGCTTCTCTTCCTTCAGTTTTTCCTGTTCACTTTTCCATGCCTTAAGTAACAAAAAATAATTATTGCATCTATTCATTCATTTTCTATATCTGTAGTGACCTATTCCCAAAAGCACAGGGCATATAGCCTATATACAGGTCATCAAGTACAGGGCACCCATACACATACATACACACACTTGTACACTGATTTGTGTACCTATCTAAATGGGGACCTTCCATTCATTTCTATGGGAAAAATCATAATTACAAATCAGGACACCCTTAACCCCATTTTTACTTTTTTGACTGCATTCACAGATTTTGATAAAACTGAGGTTATCCAAATGGCGACCTGTCCCCAAAAGTAGGGAAATTTCAGGTTTTACCACACTCTGGGGACATTTTGGTCTTCAAATATGATCTATGCAAACCCACACACATGTTTGTATCCATATCTCTGTGGGGACTCTCCATTTATTTATATGGAAAAAATCTGAATCCCAACACACATGCACGCATACACACACACACACACACACACACACACGAAACATGAAATCCACATCGCTGAAATGCAGGAAAAACCAGGATCTGTGATTAAATGTTAAGGACAAGCATGGTGTCATTCACAGCAGCATGGTGGGCAGGCTCCTGGCTCGCACCTTCAGGGAGTCCTTCCGTACATATGGATCCATCACCACCTCTTCCAGGGGCTTGAGCGAACCTTGACCAGACAGAATTAGACAGAGCTAAAATAACCCCACAAAATGTATTCACTTACAGGGATTATTTAAGTATGTAAACATTTATTTGGGGCAGCAGTGGCGTAATAGTTAGGGACGCAACATGGTAAGTGAAAGATTGCTGGTTCGAGTCCCTGACCCACAAGTACCACTGAGGTACCCTGAGCAAGGTACAGTCCCCAAGCACTGCTCCCTGGGTGTTGAAATAGCTGCCTACTGCCGGGTCACGCTGTCACATGGGTTAAATGCAGAGGACATATTTCGTGGTTGCGCTCTGGGGTGTGTCAACAATGACAATCATCATTCATTCTGAACAAATCTTCAGTCCAGTCAATTGAAAAAATGAGCCAATTCAATCATCTTAAAGCAAATATTTTCCAAAACTCGTAAAATTCTCAGTAATTCTTTCCATACTGAAATGCATTTTAAAAAGGGGACTCTTTAAAGCAGGCCTGAGTTGTGGCCCACTGGCCGCCCTGACCTGCCCTGCTGCGGGGCGAGACGCTCTTCTCCCTGAGGCCCCCCAGCCCCGGCACAGGGGGCTCAGACAGACTCCCTCCATCCCTCTGCTCTCCGACATCTTGCCAGTTCCTTTCCTCCTGCTGCATCCAGTCTGAAACCGAGCTGGCCACGTGCTCCAGGTACCTCCTGGGAAGCAGGTAGACACGCACCATCAATGGCTTTGCCACTTTGGCTTTAGACTTTTCATGCTGGGGAACAAACCAGCTTAAACATGTCTGTACTCATGTAAACATCATCCGCATACTTCCATGGCCTACAGTAATAGCTGCATTGGCCTGCTGCCCCGTTTCGGAGATGCACCTGAAGCCCACATCAGTATGAAGCTTCCTGCTCCACACTTCTCTGCTCTGCCGCTCTGGGCCCACAGGGTTGTGAAACACGATACAAAGGGAGCTGTCCAGGTGACGGCGGAAGACGTCCATACAGTGGTAAGAGTGAGAGGCATCGTGGAGAACCTGGTAAAAGAAATTCCAGAATGCTGTTCAGACAAGCTGCCTCGTGTCTCCGGAGTCAGGGGATGGAATCCCACCTCTGTTCGGTGTGAGAGTGCAGTGTGCACGCTGTCGTGCTGTGCAGGTCTCCTCCAGATACTCTGCTTTCCTGCTGCGTTCCAAAGAGGAGCAGACAGGTTGATCGGCATACCCAAATTAGCACGTGAGGGTGCGTGTATGAGTGCTGTGCAAGTCTTACCTTACCATCTGGGGCCTATGCTGCCCACCCTGTCCAGGTTAAATAATAATGACTCATCCATTGAGCAGCTGGAGGATGAATAAAACAGGACAGCCTGAGACACTGGTCCTGTGGTCTCCGAGTACCTGAGGCAACACAGCGGCACTGTGGCACTCCGCACAATGCCAGGTCGCGAGGCAGCGCCGCTGGACTTTCCGGATCATCGCCTCGCTCATCTGGATCGGCTGCCCCAGTCAACCAAGCAAACGGGAATCACTTAGAGCCAAAACCTAACAATTCACAGCGACAGCAATTACAAGTTAGATTATGGTCTCAAGTACCTTGCCTGCTTCTGATGTGCCTGGTCTGACATGAAGAAGCTCTATGAGAAAAGGAAAAAGCAGATAGCCTTGTTTTATCTATACGACAGTTAAAGGATACAAGAGACACTCAAAGGCGGTCCTGACCAAGGCTCTGGGAGAAGGAGACGGGGTCATCCCAGGGGCTGGGGCCAGGTTCAGGAGGCCCGGTTCGGAGCAGAAGCCCATCCTGGTCTGTCTCTGTGAGCGGCATGCTCTCAAACACAAACTGAAGGAGCGCCCGCTCCACCTCCGGCCTGCTCAGGGACTCTGTCAGGCAGGGGGCAGATGCAGTGCAAACATCACTGATCATTCCATATCAGAGCAGGAAAAAATGCACTATAATTTTTTTGTATTTTTTTCACATATCAGGTTGTGTTGCTTTGTTATTCTTGATTATCTGTGAAAATTAAATATTCGTTTTTATTAAATTCAAGCCTTTCGGGTTAATTGAAGAATTTCTGCTGAAGTTGCCTTTTTATTTGCACTTCATTGCAGTTCATTTGGTTTCAAAGCCACTTCTATGTCACTAGATAGCTACCCATTTTCATTAGCAGGCCATTTGTCAGGATTTGGCTCTGAGGAGAGGGCTGGCTTGCTGGGGGGAAATGCAGAGTTACGTACATTTATTCACATTATCACTTCAAACTGCCTTTTGTCATTTTGTTCCATCAGCCTGAGGACACACACTGGGACCCCGACCGCCCAGCACCAGCTGTAAGGGGTCTTCTCTCCTGCTTTTCTATTGCCATATGGAAATAAAGCTCCCCGCTCATGTTTTTGTTGGCCATCTTACAGACTCATGCTCTATGGCTGTTCTTTCCCCACAGTAGCACTGGCCTGACCGGTCACGAGAACGCTCGACTTTTGCAGAATTTGCCAGAACTCCCCCCCCCCTTACCGTCAGAGCAGAAGCACATGAGCTCCTGCAGGCGGGCCAGCCGGAGCTGGGCGTCCACCGGGGGACGAGTTGAGCGGAGGAGCTTAAACAGCAGCGTGTTCTGCAGCATCTCCGCCTCCGCCTTCATGGCGTCCATGCCGTGCCGCAGCTGCAGCGACAGAGCAGCATCACCGGAGGGGAGGAGCAGAGTCAGGTCAGGAGAAAGGCTGCAATCTCACAGGAAAAGGAAAAAAGCGCAGACGGGCAAATCTGGCCGGAGATGACGAGAGAAGCATGGGAATCGTGCTGTGGCTCATGTTTGTGTTGCTGAAAGAGGTCACAGAGAGACATGGAGGCAGAGCAGAGGTGTTCAACACTGGGCCACTAGAATGATTACAGGTCTTAGAGGAATGTCTTATGGAGACATTGAGCAAAGGACAAAAAGGGGGGACATGATCCAGGTATATAAGATTCTAACGGGTCTGGATGCTGTTCAACCAAACAGCCACTTCAAAATTTGCTCAAATTAAAGAACTCATGGCCTCAGGTAGAAATTAGTGGGAGAACATTTTAAGCTGGAGTTGAGAAAAAATGTCTTTACACAGCATGTAGTTAGTGTATGGAGTACTCTAGATAAGATTGCAGTGGGCTGGATGGGCCAAATGGCATCCTCTCCTTGGGTAAACTTCTCATGCAAGTCTCCTACGGGGAGGTAGTGCAGGATCCTGGTGCCGTCACCATGACAATCACACACAAGCAGAAAGACACAGAGGCAGAGCAGAGGGATACAGAGGCAGAGCAGTAGGACGCAGAGGCAGAGCAGAGGGATACAGAGGCAGAGCAGAGGGACACAGAAGCAGAGCAGAAGGACGCAGAGGCAGAGCAGAGGGATACAGGGGCAGAGCAGAGGGATACAGAGGCAGAGCAGAGGGATACAGAGGCAGAGCAGAGGGACGCAGAGGCAGAGCAGAGGGATACAGAGGCAGAGCAGAGGGACACAGAAGCAGAGCAGAGGGATACAGAGGCAGAGCAGAGGGACACAGAAGCAGAGCAGAAGGACGCAGAGGCAGAGCAGAGGGATACAGGGGCAGAGCAGAGGGACACAGAGGCAGAGCAGAGGTACGTCTCTTACAGGGACCTGGTGCAGCCTTTTGCTCCTGTCATCGTGATAGTTCAGCAGCAGAGGAGTCTTTATCTCTTGCTCCAGCTTCAAATCCTCCTTTGGCTGCTACCAAGAATGTATGGAGCACAATTTTATCATTACAGCAACACCCCCCACCCCTCAGGAAAACATGCAATACTGTATGGAGGAACACAGTCACCATAGCACATTTAAAGCCAGTGATATATAGAAAAGCTGTACATGCGTGCCCCCCAGGGTGAAGGATGCACCTCTGCCAGCAGAGACCAGGTAGCCACACACAACCGTGGCGAGTGAGCAAGTTAAGAAAATCAGTACCGTGGTGTTCAGGCTGCCCTGCCCTTCTGCATGCTGCTTGGCCTCTGTGCTGTCGGTCAGCCGGATGCCTTCCTGCAGCACCACCACCTGGACACAAGGCACCTGCTAAGTCTCATCTCTGCCGATGGCGAAGCGGGGGGGGGCACAGCAGTACCTGTTCCAGCATGCAGTGCAGAAGCAGGGGCACAGACTGGGCCTCAGGCGGGATGGCCTCCAGAAGGGCGCAGTAGTGCTGCGTATCCAGCCCTGTGGACAAGGGGGCCATGCTTGCAGAGTGAATCAAAATGAACGATCTATCTGCTACAGTATCGGGAGCTCTGGGTTTACATGGATTAGTACTGAAGCGACTTTGGTTTACCAGGAGTGCCATAAGGTAGCTCCTCAGGAATGTGCTTCTGTGTCGACAGCAATGCTTGAGGTCTTGGGACAGTTATCTGTGTGAAAAAGCGAGCTATTTAAGCTATATGATCTGACGTTACATGACTATGTAGACTGCATGTTACAAGGCAGCTGGACTGTCCCACTACAAATCAGGCGAAGGAGAGAGGAAGAACAGGACAGAAATAGAAAAGTCTAGCGTATTTTAAAAGCTGCTAAAAATGTGCAAATAAATGAAAAAATACACTTCTCCCTTTATAAAGAGAGAACCAATTGGAACAGAAACAAAAAAGGACAATTTAAGCTAAAGAAAAAAATTTGTATGACAATAATCAGAAATCTTGATCACAGACAAACGGTTACATTTATTTAGCAGTTGCTCTCATCCAAAGCAGCAAACAACTGATAAATTAGGATCAGCCTGGAGCAATTTGGGGTTAAGGGCCTTGCTCAAGGGTTCAACAGAGTCCTAAGCCACACACTGCTGTCTTACTGAACTGGAAATAGCTATACCTGCCAAAAAATGAAAACTCTCTCATGGTTAAGTAGCTAAGCGAACATGATACATTGTGGAAAACGGGGAAGCCCCCCAGGTGATTATCCCCAGGGTATAATGTGAATGGGAAGGCCTTGTAGCATTACATTTTAAAAGAGAAACCCCACTGACTACTGGCTCAGGCCACAAAAGGGGCGCAAGGTGCCTACGATACAGCTGGCTGTCATTTTAAATAAAAGAGCAATCTGTTAAGGAAGATGACAATTGTTAAGGTTTACTAAAATGGCACCATGATATTTTATAGTAAAGTGACTATTCTCAGCTTCGCTCAAAGGGATGAGCTTCTCCAGACAGCATCAGAAATAATCTGCCTAAACAGAACAGCATAAACTACTGAACACGCTATTCACATTTTACATTTACTGTATGAGGTTTTTTCCCCAACATCTAGGTCCAAGAAGTAATAAACTCCATACTTAAATGTCAGGACGAATTTAATCCCAACAACTAATGAGGCATCTGTGCAAGCAGTTCCTCTTGGAAAGTGCTGTGTGGCATTCTGAACACAAGAAATCTGAGCCTCCTTAACGAACTGCACCCATGCTCATGTTTATCAAAACAAAATGCGTTGTACACTTCCAAATGTGGAATTAAGGGTTATTTTTCAAATAACTCAGCTCGTATAGGGAACAAAACATTTCAAACATATTAAGATAATGTAAAACAGCCAATGCTCATTGGTGAAGAAAAGGCAAATGAGCACACTGAGTGCTACCATTTGAATTGTTCTTTATTAGTATTTTAATTTTTTTTATTATGCAAGTATTAGGTATAGTATGGTTTTTGTAAAATATTCAAATAAACCGGCAGTGTAAACGTGAAGAGATGGAGAGAAAGCTGGAGGTGAAAGAGAGAGGGAGGTGTGTGTGCCTTCTGTACCAGGCTCTCTGAGCCAGGGCCTGGGGGCTCCATGCCAGCCACACTGGGAACCCTGATCAGCCTCAGATTGTCCAGGTAGTACTGATGCTGCTTCCTCCAGCCCAGGCAGTCATAGAGGAGGGACGCCACGCCCGCGAAGACACGTGTCCCCAAGGCCAGCTGGCACATAGAGGGGTGAGACCTGGCTTTAGGACACCTAGGGGGGTCACCGTGTATAAAGCTGCTCTACCCAGACTTCTCAAGAGTCACCATGGCTTCAGGGTCACGTCTGTCCATGGGAACCACATCATCCTTCAGTGTGTAACACAGCCGGGCCACATGGAACAGTCTGGAGCAGGGCAGGCCGCCGTCCAGCACCGCCTGCAGGTTTGCCCAGAAGGCATCAATCTGCTTCTGCCTCCTGCAGTTCTGGACCTCCACAGCTGCATTCCAAGGCAGAGTTACACACCTTTCATTATCCTGCATCATTTCTGCTGCTTTTATTAGCCACAGTTTGTGACATTTTCATTACTACATAATGTTATCAGTGAAACAGTTCCAGTATGAATTGGCGCACTGTCAGCACACAGTGCACATGTAGAGACTCATGTATAAGAGCTGGCCCTCGCTGGACACTGCCTGATAGATCAGTGGCATTCAGTTGCTATGATGACTGCAAATCTTCATTCCATGGGTAATCAAAGCATTTGATGGGCGTGAAAACCACCTTTCTCTTGCAGTGTCCAGCAAATAAAAGGCGATGTTACCTTAAATTTAAATCAATAAAAGAGATGCTGTCAGAACGACAACAATGTATTCCCGGAACCCCCTCCCCATCTAATCCTTACCCCTCCCTCATCCCCAACCAAACACACAAAAACAGATGCATGAAGCATGAAGACCCACTGAGATTTTCACCTTTTATAGTTACTATGTTTACAAAACCAGGTGTCTTCTACAGCCTCCATTTACTTCCTTTGCTGCTGCTGCACAAATTGTTGCATTGTCTGCAGATCTTTAGATATTACAAATATCTAAGTAATGTTTTTGTGAAGTAGGAAAAATTTCTATCAAATAATTATTGACATAACTTTCACATGGTCAAAGATCACCTGCTTTCACCCTTCCCTTGACTGCCACTGTGTGTTGCTTAAATTTTGGGGTAATTTGTTTAAACATTTTAATAGTTCCTATTGGGCACTCATGGATTGTGTCTGCAAAGTCTGAAAAACATCCGTCAAATGTTTTTTGAGTTAACGTCTTAACAAGAAAGTGTGTCTGCAACAGCAGTGGAACAGTCCTACAGCCATATGTATTCCCTGTCCAGAGAATATAGTTAGGGCACCTTTCTATAGCACCAGGAACTGTACTTTTGGTACTTTCCCTTTTCCATTGACTTCTGATCAAGTACCAGTATGAAAAGTTCAGGTACCAAGTACCAGCTTGGGTACTTTTTTGGTACTTCAGTACTTCGGGATGGGACTTGAAAATATGTTCATTGTCGAAATGCTATTTTATGACATTGAAAAAGTTACAAATTTAGAAAACAATGATAAAGTATGAATGTAGAATGAATGTATGAATAAAGTACGAATGAAGAAACCCAAGCTTTAATTGGGATCCGGTCAGAACAACCAAAAGATAATCTGGTTGGCATGGAATGAAATAAAAAGTATTTGCTATAATATACCAGGGCTGCACGATAATGGAAAGAAAATTTCAAATATCGCAATCTGATACTAGGGTATTTATAAAGAAAAAAATGAGTTCAACATAAATTTCTCACAAATCTGTCTATGGATAATTTAAAATGCAAGGATGAAAATGATCATAAATGGCTTAGAAAGTGCATTCGGAGCTCGTGAAAAAGCAGAGGCAGTAAACTTTAAACAGGCAAACGTATACGAGAGAAACTTGAACAGGAACAATCATTAAAATTGACAAAGCTCGCCAAGATTTGTTTCCTATGAAAAAATAAAAATGTTTTACTGGAACTTCCCCAACACTATAATGCCCGGACAGTATGAAGGTATGAAAAAGCCCAATCTCAACCCAGCTGACTATCACAGCCCTTGCAATGTGAGAATTGCATTTACATAATATGTGATGTTGCTATTAATATTGCACATCGTCCAGCCCTGTAATATATTATTGCCAAATACAGTATTTTCAAATACAGTGCAGAATACCCCGTCTGGCATTGTGATGTCATTCAGCTTCGGTACCAGTTTTTACGCCAGTTGAAAACCAACCACATTTTTTGAAGTACCAAAAAGTACTGTACGTGGTGCAGTGGAATAGCACCTCTAATCAACTACAGGCTGTGACAGACCTGCCTCTGCAGACCCTCTGCCAGCTGTGGGGATGGACTGTACAGTACTGATGGAGGGCATCTACTCTGCTTAGCACAGAGCCCGGCTGAACTGGCTACACATGCAGGAAGGGGGGTTCTATCACCGGGCCTAACCTTCATCTCCAGGTCCGAAAATGCCATGACCCTCAGACACGTCACTAGCCTGGGACAGCTCGCAGGGGGCCTCTGAGCTCAGCCGTATCACACTGAAGACACGGACACCCAGCGAGTCCAGCACTGATAAGAGCTGTGCCTGGTAGAAGCCCAGTAGGAGGATGTAGAGCTGAGGACCATCACCAGGCTCATCATCTGCATTGGCAGCAGGGTGAATATCAGCACAAGTTTTACATTTGGCTTTGGCCACACAAAGGCAGCAGGTGAAGCAGAAATAAAGTAATACAGTAACCCAGGTTCAAGGTCAAAGAGAAGCTCAACTCAGCTGCTCCAGTAAAAGCTCCTGCTGATTACACAGGTACTAACTGAAAGTATACTTATGTAGGTGACTTTATGTAAAAATGTAAATGGTAACCCTTTACTGATGGGGCACAAATAATATAGTATTATACTATTACATGTGTATTAATTAACCTACATTTATATTTATAGAATTTGGCAGATGCCCTTAGCCAGAGTGACTTACATATGGGCTTAAAGACTCAATTAGTGAATGCTTTCTTATACTGGTTCAATAAAACCCAGGCAAATATCATCTGTCTAAGACTCTGTAGGGGAAATACAGGTTTTTTTATTATTATTTAGAGTATAATACTGGAAGTGCTAATCAAGTACTTCTGAATGAGGTAGGACTTTAGTCGTCTTTTGAAGACACCCAGTGACGCAGCTGTTTGGACACAGGTGCCAGAACAGAGAAGAGCCTGGATGCATGTCTCCTTTGCACCGTGAGAGTTGAGCCAGTTGAGCAGTGCTGAAGGACTGAAGAGACCGTGGGGCAGTGCGAGGTGTGACGAGTTCTTTTAGGTAGGAGGGCGCAAACTAAGTCTTAGTGACATACGGATCTCATATGTTAATTCATCATTAATGAATCATGATGCAACTTTTATCCCAGGCAATTACTATATTTGTTACCGCATCTGTTAATTCTCAAAATAACCCTCAAAATAATCACCACTAAAACAAAGGTTAGCCCTGTCTTACATGTAATATACATTATTTTTGTGAACATATTGTGTGTTTTATGTAGGTCTGAATGAAATTTGCTGTTTTTGCAACATTTAAGAGTTGAAAATGAACTGCATAGCCAAACAGAACTTATCTACCATAAAAGTCTGATAAGTAGGTGGTAATAAGCTTCCGTTAGCTGTCAACAGACAATGCAGTGCTGACAAATCACTTGTTTTTGCTTAATGTCGTCTCTATGAAATACTAAATATTTCCATATATTGGATGATGAATGCCTTTTCATAACCAGTTCTTAAAATTTTAAAATTTTCATGAACGCATCGCAGTCTATAGCTGAGTCAAACTGATGAGATGAGAATGAATATGACTGCTCATGCAAAAGAATACTAGATAATTTTGAAAATCATTAAATCATTAAAATTGTAAAGCTTGATAAACGTTGTTTCCTATGACTGACCAAAAATGTTTTATTGCAACATGCTGGCTGTCAGGGCAGCGCTGTGGAGAATCTGGTAGTGCTGTCGACAATTACTTGATAAATCATCAGATAAATCGGTAGATTACTTGATTATTGGTAAAATCAATAGTGACAACCCAAATTTGTTCATGATTTGTTCTTCAGCAGTAACTGAGTTATTACTATGTATTTGTGCCCTGTCAAGTAAAGTGCTACCATGTAAACAGTGACAGTGAAAGAGTGACAGTAAGGGGAGCATGACACCCAGCAGTAAAGTGGGCGTATGGCAGCAGGCCTCAGCAGTGTACTTGCCCAGCTCTTGACCTCTGCGCCTAAGCTTGGACTTCTTGGCTGGCACTGGCACTTCAGTGGCCTTCTTTCCCTTATCGCCTTTGGCGGGGGGCTTCATGGCAGCACTCCCCTTGTCCCTAGCTGGAGTTCCAGTCTTAATTCTGGCTGTTTCGTCTGCAGCCTGGAAGAGAGGCATAAATAATGCCTGAGAGGATTCCAAGTTAGTTTATCAAATTCAGCATCACAGCAAGATAAACAGAACAGAAGCCGGAAAAGGCATGTTTTTGGAGAAAAGTTTAGGCAATTAGACAAAGTTATTTCTAAGTGTCACCGTTTAGCAAGAACATATCTTACCAAATATCAGATTAATGAATAATTACTGCTCTTATATTTTAGCTAATAAAACAAATGTCTGCCCGGATATTAGCACACAGATGTGTAGGAACAGTTGCTGGAGTCACAGATCAAGCAAAGGGCCTACATTCTGATGTGGAATTTCACAGAGACAGACACTGAGAGACCCTTTGCTCACTTTCACAGCCCTGAAACATTTACCCATTTTTATGAGTGACCGAGCCATAGGTAAGGCAAGCAGAAATTTTTATCATGTGAGGAATCCAAGTGTAGTGCAACCTCAGTTTCCCTGAGCATGACAAACCACAGTGAATTTAATGGCACTTTGTAACTCAGTACCATTTATAGGGGTTTAAATTAGCATCAGCTTTCACAGCCACATTTACCATGTAATTTATCAGGAGACCATTTGTTTTTTCATCTTTAGCTGCTGTGAAACATTTACATTTAGGACAGACATTTATGTCTGTCCTAAGACATTTTATTAATAATAGTGGAAAATATAATAGTTTACAAGGTCATTAAAGGGTTCACATCTTTTTACAAAGACCATAGTCCTCTTGCACACTCCCACAGTCACAAAGACAAGCCCACACACTCAAACGCAGTCTACCAAAGTTGCCCTCAGAGAAACACAAGCAGCATCAAAGAAACAATTGTCACCCTCCTAAACTTAGCAAATTTTACCATTAGGTATGAGCTGGCACTGTATAGTAATACCAGAAACTGGTACTGGTTTCTGTGCTATCACTAGGGATGGGTACCAAAACCCGATCGGCAAAATTATGCTCACAAATTTAAACTTTAAATTACAATTTAATACATTGTAAGACATATAAGAACATACGTTCACAATCACATGATACTTAATATCAGTTAGTAGACGTTAAAATATATGACAAGTACAGCCTGCCTGCCAGGCAGATACGCAGCTTTTTATTTTATGTGACTTTGTAAAACGCTTTAACAAACATTCACGACCTCGTTGTGGACTGAGAAGTCGTTACAAAGAATTAAAACTAAGAAAAACGAATGTGTATGTTTTTATTTTATTATAATGATTTCAGTAATATTGTAACTTCCATACGAAAGGAGTATTTGTCAGCGTACTGTGTTGGTGGCATTGCATAAAAAGCTTGTTCCTGCTTTCACAAACAGGGCAGAGATCTCAACGCATTGCAATATATATCAGCGGTACCGTAAAACATGCGCATGCTCACGCAGATTGGGCAGAGACCAGAGATCTGGGAGCCGCAACTAATGATGATGGCGGAGAGAGTTAAAAGAACAAAAGTGTGGTTGCACTTCACTAGGATCAAAGTGGACAGTGCTCGTTGTCAAAAGTGCAACGTGTTTTGCGTGTAAAGGCATTAAAGGCTTTGCATTAAAATAATTTATTTTGTTTGTTTTACATTTCCATCATCAGAACATTTGAATTTGTTTAAAACATTGCTGCGAAATTGAGAAATTTAATTTGTTAAATGATAATGCAATTTTGTTGAATAATAATAGTGATTTCTTAAATAAAGCAATGTCAATAATGTTGTTAATTAGATTTTTTTTTCAAAAAGTACAAAAAGTAATACTGTTAAGGTACCGAAACGATAAGCAGTGTCGGTAAGAGTAGTAGTACCGTTAAAATATTAAAGATACCCATTCCTAGCTATCACCCATTCCTAATCCGCAGCCTTAACCACCGTCTGTAACCTTCTACACTTTTTTGTTTCGCATATAGAAATGTATCCCAACACACCCATGTAAAGTGCCCTGGGACAACTCTGTTGTTAAGGGCGCTATATAAAAATGAATTGAATTGAATTGAATTTAACGTATCCTTAATTATACTATTTTGGGCTTGGATCGATTTTTCCTGGCAAAAGAACATTAAATGCCACGGGAAGACTAAATTGCATAGGCTGTTTCTGCATTGCTCCAGTAATACATACATTCAAATTATGTTGTCTCATATGACTTATCACTTTGCCAGTATGACTCTAAGCAGCATTAGGCATAACCAACTGACAGCCATAATTAGCGTAATATTTTCCATGTTGAACTTCTACTTGAAAAATTAGGTTTCATCCATATCAAGAGGTGTATTCGCTTTAGAGTGTATGCTTTCTGAACCAAAAATGATGTAACCAAATAGCATACAACAAATATGTTATTGTCACAGCCTACAAAGTACCCAGCAGTACTTAGTAAACCTAACCTCCTGTAAAATTCTCCAGCAAATCCATAGCCTCTGCTACCTGTGAACAGCTTACAATAGTTATAAGAGCTATTAGCTTCCGATAGTTGTAAGCAGCAGAGGTTAGCCTTATGTCAGTGACAGTTGTTACCTTCTCCTCAGCCAGCCTCCTCTGCAGGTCTTTGCCCTTGACATCCAGCAGAAGGAACTTCACCAGCATGCCCAAGAGTTGTGGGGGAAGTTCCGACCCAGCATCGAGGATGACCTTGGCAGATTCTGTCACCTTCAAAGAACAGAAATGAATGACCTCTCCTTATTAGGATGCACTTATGTCCAGCCGACTCCATTACAGCATGTATATTTGCAATGTGCCATTTGCCTCACTTGCATTGCACTTTGGACAAAAGTAAAGAGTAAAATGTAAATGAAATGTGTTTATTTCAAATGTTCACAGACAGGCTGCCACCACACACAACACAAGGTGATATATGCAAAAACCTGATTAAGAATTTCATACAAAAAATGGCTATAATTGTGGATAAAGACTTGAAATTTAAATAAAGGCTTATTGTTTCAAATAATAGTACAAGGCATTTAATATATTCAGTTGTTTGATATGGAAATACAGTAAACAGTGTGCGTCACATTCCATAACCTGATAAATGAGAGATATAAAACAGACTACAGAAATGATTTGCACCTTTGAGAGCTTATGCAGAGAGTACCCATATTTACTTGAAATAACTTCTGTTCTTGTAAATAATGCGCTATCCCGGCCTGCCCTTTCAGTCATTTGATTTCAATAAAGAAACATAAGCATATGTGTGTACAGTGTAGACTTTTCCATAATGGCCACTTTACAGCATGCCAACATTTCGGTTTACTGCCATGTTCCAACCCCTGGCAAGGACTAACGCAAACATGCAGTCACACACACACGGGACATATATCCTCCTGGTCCAAAAACGTAACCTGCCACTGGCATCACTGGGAAAACTCTTTATTAAGTGATTTTAAATCATTTTCCACTGACTTTTGACCATCTTTTGTAAGTCACAAAATATTATTTTAAATAATACAGCTTTGTTTCCAGCTTTTCTCCTTCCCCATTCTGCTTGGAAAATGTAGCCCGTAAAGCACTTTCAGACATGACTCTGAAACGTGCAACATAAATAAAACCTACTGATTTATTGCCCTCCTGCTTGCTCGCGTCTCATTTCCACTGTGTCTTTTAGAGTCTGGGAACGGGGTTTCTAGGGCAGCCAAAGCAAAGCCTGTCTTTTCATTCTCACTTTGCGTTTCATTCCAGAAATCAGCACTGAGTGCGCGGGTGTCTTTCATCTGAGCCACATTGTTAAAGGACACCGAAAACAGGGAGACTAGCTTTAAGACGTGCAGCTACCTCGTTTTGAATCTCATGTCTTGCTGTGTGAGCATATCATCATAGGGCACTTGATTAAGGCTCTTAACTCTAAAAAATGTTTCAGGGCCACTGGATAGATGGCTGACCCAGCACTCTGACCCCCAGTCTCTACGCTCACCTGGATATCGCTGGTGTGCAACCACATATTTCCACTTTTAGACAACTGTGACTTTTTACTATAGATGCAAAACTCAAATTATTCTTTTTTAACTATGGAGCTATTACTGTAGCTAAATTATTTGCAAATGTGCGTGGAGAGTTGCGTGACTATCTCAATCTGAGTCTGCGTAATCAGATTTGTAAATGTGTAAAAGAATCGGTGTGCGTAATCAGATTTGAAAATGGAAAAAAAATCTCTAAATGTTTAATGATATTTGCTAATATATTGATATTTGTATGTGCATAAACAAATCTGTAAATGCATGCATACATTCATGTGAAAAAGAAAGTATACAGTCTTTCAGTTCTATAGTTTTACATAAAGACAAAAAAATAATCTGGCCTGCGTCTCCCAATAATGGTGACTCTTACAAAGACAAAAGGCATTCTCTTTTCGTCGTCTGTTTCATGAACAATCCCTGAAGAGGTTGCGTAAGGGAGAGCTTCTTAACTGCGACGTTACTGGGCACTGGAACACCTGATTGGTTGGCACTGATGGCTCGAGAATCGATTATCCCCTCCATGCAGCAACTGCTTGACTGTGCCATGAGAGACAGTTGTGGTGTTTATAAATTACACTGAAGGAATCATTCAATGTACTGCATTAATCAGAACTGTGGAGAACACCAAATTAAACTGAATAATGAATCATGACCTGTAAATATGACTTTTGCCGCCTGGGTATATTAATCTGCCTCCAGAGATTGTTGAATCACACCATTTAATTTTTATTTGTTCTATAAAACACCTGCATGCACCAATACAGTGGAGGAAATAATTATTTGACCCCTCACTGATTTTCAATTCAGTTTCTATCTTCTATTTAAAGTTATTTTTTCAATTTTCCTTTTGATGTGCTATCTGTCACTGTTAAGATAAACCTACCATTAAATTGATACTGTTCTGAGACTTTTCATTTCTTTGTCAATGGACAAACTTACAAAATCAATTATTTCCTCCACTGTATTGGTGCATGCAGGTGTTTTTTATATATATATTATATATATATTTTATATGTTAACCTTATTTTAAAAAATGACATTTTTTTATTTGAAAATTATATGAAAATCTTTCTTACATCACAGCCTTTCATGATGTGCTGCACGTGTTGCCATTGCAATGTCACGATATACACTGCACCCCATTCCCCCTGCAACTGATGAATGATTAGAATAGATATTGCTTTTTGCTCATTTTAGAGGCATGCAGTCCAAACAGTGGGAGCCACTAACGATACAAGCCTACAACAGCGATAAGGGACAGCTAAGAGAGGCTCGGACTGACCTTATGAAAGTATGTCTTACGGAAGGTATATATAACCAAGGACACTTTAGGAACCACGTCGCAGCATTAAGGTACAAGTTGAAGTAGAACTTACAAATGACATAGCGTTACAAAGGCTTCAGGAAACACACCCCTGGTCCTTACCAGGTTCTAAAATGATTTAACTCTAACTTCAGGTATAAAACAATACACAAGAAATTCCACCGTGTCATTATTTATTTAACAAAAATGAAGGCAAAATAGAGAAGCCATGTGTGGAAAAACTAAGCACACCCATGATTGTAGCTTATAGAACGACCTTCATCAGTATGACTTCATCCGTCTCTCTCATCATTGTGGAGGAAATGTGGCCCGCGTTTCTTTAGAACATTGCTTCAGTACATTGAGGTTCATTTATGTACAGCTCTCTACTTGATATTGATATACAAAGGAGTTCATGGTCAACTCAATGACTGCAAGGTGCCAAGGTCCTGTGGACTGCAAAACAAGCCTAAATCATCACCCCTCCAACACCGTACTTGACAGTTGATGAGGTGTCTGTGTGGATATGCCACTTGGTTTTTGCCAAAGTGGCACTGTGTGTTATGGCCAAACATCTATACTATGGTCTTGTCTGTTCAAAGGACATTGTTCCATAAGTCTTGTGGTTTGTTCCGAAGCAACCTTGGAAACCTAAGCCATGCTGCAATTTTTAAAGAGAAGAGGCTTTCTTCCGGCAACCCTTCAAAACAAGCTACACTTGTTCAGACATTCTCTAACTGTACCATCATGAATTTTAACATTTATCATGCTAACTGGCGCCTCTCTCTGACACATCTCTCAAGGCGCAAGGAAGACATGCATCTAGGCCCTTCTCCGTGGTGGCATGTGGTGGAATGAACTTCCCCTAGATGTCTGAACAGCTGAGTCACTGGGTGTCTCCAGATGAAGTCGACCTCTTTCAGAAGCATTTGGTTTAGTACTTCCAGCAGAGTTTTAGACAGATAGTATTCTTAGCCTGGGTTCTATGAACCAGTATGAGAAGGTATTTACTGATGGAGACTCTAGGCACTCATGTAGGTCGCTCTGGCTAAGGGCATCTGCCAAATGCTGTAAATGTAAATGTTTTCTGCATTTAACCAATATGTGACATTGTGACACAGCAGTCAAACTTTCAACCACAAGTGCACTTCCCTAACCATTAGGCCACCACTGCCAACTTAGGCAACAATAAGCAACAGTCAGCAGCAGGGGTATATTCAAGATCCAAGAATTGTATTTATTTGTCACCTACACAGTTATACAGGTACAACATGCATTGAAATGAAAAGCTAGCCTGCTCCAAGATGTGCAAAAACAAAGGAAAACAGAGAAAATAATTCTCACTTGCCACAATTTATTAACTTAATTATAATATAAAGTCACTTAACTACAAAGTGATTGTGCAGTAGGTTACAGTAGGTGTGCATGAGTTTTACATTGTAATGTTTGTTGGCATGTCAGTTCTAGATCCCCTTGAGCTTTTCAGTTTTTGCCCTTAAGCCGAGTTGAGCAGACTTAACAGTCTGTTGCTGTGGTGGGTAGAATCCTTAATTATTTACCTGCTCTTGTCCTGCAGCACTTGGTGTTGGTATCCTGCAAAGAGGGCAGTGCTGACCACCACTCTCAGCAGGGTTCTGCAGTCTTGGACTGTGCAATTCCTGAACCATGATGTGCAGCTCTCTATGGCGCCGGCGTAAAAAAATGTCTAAATCGATGGGGAGACCATGAATTTCCTCAGCCGCCTCACATGATAAAAGGTGCTGTCTTGCCTTCCTGAACTGAGCTTGTGTGTGCTGGCTCCATGTCAGGTCCTTTGTGATGTGCACACCCATGTATCTGAAACTGCTCACCCTCTCAACAGGAACTCCATTTATACTGATGGGGCTGTAGATTTTCTGCTGCTTCTGTCTAAAATCCACAACTAGCTCCTTCGTCTTGCTGGCATTCAGTGAGAGGTTCCCTACCTCATCTAGATAGGCCTCCTCATTGTTGTTGCAAATGAGGCCTAAGACGACAGTGTCATCAGCATACTTAACAATGGTGTTTGTGCTGTGCTTGGCCACACAATCGTGTGTGTAGAAGGAGTACAGCAGAGGACTCAGTATGCAGCCATATGGAACTCCTGTGTTGACAATGATAGTGTTGGAGTAGCAACTACCGGGTCTCACCACCTGAGACCAGCACGTAAGAAAGTCCAGTACCCAAACATAGAGGGGTATGTTTAGTCGCAGGTCTTTAAGTTTTGTGGCCAATGGGTGGGGGGCAATGGTGTTAAAGTCTGAGCAATGAACAAAATTATATAATTCTCATTGTTGCCGTTTACATGGGACAAAGTGTTGTGCAGAATATTCAAGATGGCGCCATCTGTAGGCCTGTTTGTATGGTAAGCAAACTGAAGTGGATCAAAGTCCCTTGGCAGGAAGGAGAAGATGGAGTCTTTAAGAATCCCCTCAAAGCACTTCATCACAAGAAACGTGAGTGCAATAGGACAGGCACGAGGGTTTGTTGTTCTTGGTATGGGCACAATAATAGATTTTTTTTAAATGGGTAGGTGCCTCTGACTGGGCTAAAGAGTAATTGAGGATGGATTATACACTCCAGCTAGCTGATCAGCACATGATTTAAGAATACGCCTGGAGATTCCATCACAACTTGGTGCTTTCCTGCAGTTCACATGCCTCAGAGCATGAAGGACATCACACTGTGAAGCAGAGATCTCAGCTCCGCTGTTCAGAGCGATACTATTGCTAGCTCTAATGCTAGCTCCATTAGTGTCAAACTGTGGATAGAAAACATCCAGGTCGTCAGCCAGAGAATAATCACCACATTCAGTGGTTTTACCACTAAAATCCATAATGGTTTGTAGTTCCTGCCACATTAATCTACTGTCCCCTAGATGAAAGTTAAACTCCATCATTTCATTAAATTGCCTCTTTATAACCTTCCTCAGAGAAGCAGGCTGCCTTGTACTCACTGTACTCCCCAGTCTGTAGTCCCATGGTGTAAGCCACTGGGTGCTCACAGCATCCCGGATGGATTTGTCTACCCCACGGCTTTTGATAGCGGAAACACCAGACTCTGCTGGAATGATGGACTCCACTAGCTTAGCAAAAAAGCTGACAGCAGCATCTGCAAGCTCGTCGAGGTTGTTAGAACTCAATCAGAACATGTCTTAGTCAACATCATCAAGAGTATCCTGTAGTACGGCTTCTGATTGGGCAGACTAGCATTTGATCGCTCTTGTCACCGGAACCTCTCTCGTGATGTGTTATCACACAGGAAGGAAAATGGCGGTGTGGTCCGACCTGCCAAAAGCCATTTGTACAAGCTCTTTGTAGCCTGACTTGAACTGAGTGTAACAACTGTCCAGTGCATCCATTTCTCCCTCTGGTTGGACATGCGAAGTGCTGATGAAAGCTCGGCAAATCAGAAAAAGAAGTACAACATAAATTTATCACAAACCCATCTAGGAGTGATTTAAACAGCAGGGATGAAAATGATTATCATCGTCTCAGAGAGCGCATGCAGCGCTCATGCAAAAGCAGTGGAGATAAACTTTAAATTCATTTTTAAACATATACTGTACTAGATAATCCCGAAAAGAAACAATCATTTAACTTGCAATGCTAGCTAAGTTTTTCCCTGTGCCATAATGTCCATACAGTATGAAGGTTCGAAAAAACCTGGTTTCAATCTATCTGACTGTGATGTAAGAACTCATGTACATAACATGCAATGTTAGTTTTAATACCGCACAACATCCAGTGGTATAATAATAATAATAATAATAAGACTAATAATAATAATAATAATATACAGCTTTTCAAATTACTACAGCTATACTTTTCAAATTCAGTACAAAATACCCCACATCACGTTATTCAGCACTAGAACCAATTTTTACACCAGTAAGAACAAGAACAAGTAAGCCTGGTTCCAGGTGTGGTGTAAAAGCGCCCAATTTGGCAATTTGTCAGATTCTATCATGCCGGCCACAGCAGCCAAAGTTGGATAAGTGCCGGAGTCCAATTTGTGATTACTTTGAATATGACTGCCTCTGGCTTGAGAAATAGAACAACCACATCTCCAGAGAAATGTGTTATCCTCAAAGTCAACAAGAAATTGTTGGTTGACTGAAGCACACCCATCTCTCTCTCTCTCTCTCACTCTCTCTCTTTCAAACACACAGTCTGATAAAATGTCCCCACAAAGTAAAAAGTTAAAAATATATATCTGGTTCCCACAACAAAATAAAAACATGCTTAGGGCGTTTTCTATCGCAGCAGGTATCATACTTTTGATACCGCAATAAAGTACCAAAAGTACAGTACTTCTTTTGCGTTGGTTTTCCAACTGCTATAAAAACTGGTACCGGTGCGAGGGACAACATGAGGCGGGGTATTTTGCACAGAATTTGAAAAATGGCTGTAGTATACAGCTGGATGATGTTGGATATTAAATCTAACATTGCATGTTATGCACATGCAGTTCTTACATCCCTACTCAGGTACATTAAGATCAGACTTTTCCTTACTTTCAGTTCTGTATGGACATTATACCACAGGGGGTTAAAGTTTCACTGAAACATTTTTACTCTGGCACAGGGAAAAACACTTAGCTAACTTTGTAATTTTAATGATTATTGCTTTTATAGATTACCCAATATATGGTTTTTAAAATCAGTCTAGAGTTTACATCCATTGCTTTTGCATGAGCGCTGCATGCAAGTAAACTAGCAACCCCACTTACTAATATAACTAAACAAATCGAAAACATAAAATTAAATGAAAAGTAAAAAAAACTAGTGAAAAACACAAAACTATTATAGCCTTGGTCCATATAGTCCATAGGCTTCTGAGGTCACAAAGCATGAATACAACATTCTGAAAGGGAAAAAGGCTTGTCGGTTATGAATTTCCATTCGAATTTCCATTTTCGCAAGTAAAAAGAAAAAAAAAAGATAGGTATGAGATGGGTCTGAATAAAAATTTTAATTCTTGACAGGAATTTCCCATTATGGGTACATTGCCAAAACAAATGTTCTACTTTTTGTATTGCATTTTTACAAAATGAGTTGATGTCTGGCTTGTATTGCTTAATAAAAGCTTTAACAGGGTAACATCTGTGGATTAGTTTGAAAGTTACTTTTCATACTTTGTTTGAGGAGATATTTCATAGACTAGGACCAAATCTTTTTCCCAAGGTACATTCTTTACAACAAGGTTCTAATATTTTTATTACATTTATGTTTTTTGAAAAGCAAATACCACCAATACTTGTATATAAATTTGTTAAATGTATAATCAGAAGATGGCATAATTGTTGTGCCCTTTAACAGTATTCTGGCTCCAGATGGAATTGCTTTAAAAACAACTACATATTCCTTAACCATGACAAAATTACTGTATTTCTGTATTTCTGTAAAAAGCTGTATGTTTACCACCGGAATCAAGAGGTTCGCTAACTAATACAATGTTGTTTTGGAACAAGTTTTCGAAGAACATTGTCTTGTTTTTGTAAAGAATGCCCTATTATTTCAGATGTAGTATGTATGTGGGGAAAATTGTGTTTGTATATGCAAGACCATGCCAGCAACATCTGTTTGTGAAAATTTGATAATTTTATAGGGACTTTCCTTATTTCATGATTACACATTAATAGAAGCCTCAAGCCACCAATTCTTGAAAATGTAATTTAGTATGATGTTCCAGGTAGAATAATAATGATGGATAAAATGTTTTAACCTTTTAATCTTAAACATTTTAAGTAGGGGTGGGCGGTATAAGCGGTATAAACGGTACACGGTATAAATTTGGCCAACGGGAGAGACTTTGATTACACCGGCCTACCGCGGTAGTAGCTGTTGATGACCAGAGCATATGTGAGCCTAGCAGAGCGGTGAGAATTTCCGCTCCTCACCCACGAGGTTGTTGGCTCTGCCTGCTCCTCCACTCAATACCGGTTCGTGCTGCATTAAAATGTCATCCTGCTCCAGTGAAACTGCTCCGCGCTCATTCCGATTTGGGCATGCCTCAGACTTGGTATTGGAGTGAGACAGAGTGACCGCTCCTGCCTTTAAAAAAAACACCGCTCCGCGATCATTCCGATTTGGGCATGGCTCAGACTCGGTACCTAATTATAATTAGATAATGTATATTTAGCTCGGCAGCGATGTGTTTTAGCCATTATAACTGACACTTTTACATCAGTAAAGACCTGAATATACATCAATAATGTAATAAAATTGACTCTAATGTACATATGATTAATCTAATAAAATGGCAGTTATAGTCAATAAAACTGTTCGCTATGGATCTAAGTATACACTAATAATGTAATGAAACGTCGGCAGCACTATCAAGCTAAATGTAAGCGATTTCTTAATAATAGGATTAGCTTATTACAAAGACTGGTGCAACGTCCATAATATGGACATGGTTTGGATTTAAGGTCTCGGATACTGAGCAGAATAACATAATCTGCAAAATACGCTGGGTGACAGTGATGGCAAAGAGAGGTAACAGGAACAATCTGTTTTAGATAAGTACGCACATTGGATGGTCTTCACCCGAATAGGGATGGAGTCTTGGAACTGGCCTAATTTTATTAGTTTTATAGCTTTTGGTTCTGTGTCTTAATTGTTATCTACTTACCTACAGTTTACAAAACCTACCTGTATTTTTAATATAAGATATTTTGGTGATAAAAGCATAAACAAGTTATTTTAAAGGTTTTCCTTTTTTTTCTAAAATTGCAGTTTTGCATAATAAATATTCTTAAAGTAACATTCAGGACTACTTTGAAATAACAGTTTAACAGTTTACAATACAACTTCCTGCTGCAGCGCATTTGCTATGGGTGTATGTTACCCATTCAGAAATGGTTATATTGAAATTTACATACCATATTATATACCGCAATACATACCGTCTACCGTCTATGGTTCAAAATTATACCGCGATATGAATTTCAGGCCATATCACCCAGCCCTAAATTGAACTAATCTAATGACTAAGTTTTATATAAACCATAAATATAAAGTAGTAATTCACATTGAGCCATGTGACCTGAGGAGAGCTGTAAACTGATATTTTAATCAGCTGTATTAACATGGTAGCAGTGCAGCTAGCTGTAATTATGAAGATGTTGATAACCAGAACAACTTGGTATGTAACGTTACCCCTAATTGACAAAATCATCAGTGAAATGGGGACGTTAACCTCAATAGCTGCTAAGCTACTGCTGCGCACATATAAAAACAAAATAATATTTAGTATATTAATGACAGCTAACATATTAAATGTGCTTGGTAAGCAAAGAAATGACCGTGATTCTATGTTGTGAATGTCAATGTTTGGAACTATTCACCGTCTCTGTGACTCTGAAGTTTGCCGAAAATTTATACTTTTTCTCCAGTCATCATCAATCCAATGTCTGTGTTCTTATGCCCATTTTCATATTTTCCTTTTATTGGACGGTCTCACGTGGTTTTTTCTTTGCAACTGTGCTTCATCTCTTCAGTACTGAAGATTGTTGTTCTGTGGGTTCTATTTAATATTTAATAATGCTGGCTGCTTAGGACCTTTGAGACTGTGTGTTTGCCACGTGGCACGAGTGCAGTATTTTTATCAGTTCAATGGTGTGTATAAAGTTTTTGTTCAATTAAATTAGCTAACTGGTTAGATAAGATCAATTAAGTTTTCAGTTCACAGTGACATCCACTGAGACAGAGAATCTCACCATAAAGAGGTGAGATATACAGACAGTGTTAAGATGTTATGCAGGTTGAAATGACTTTGCGTCAGTCTTTTTCTGTTGTACTGTTGCTGCCTCCTAAACACGGGCCTTGTGTGATTGTGCTTACTGGTTTGATCTGCTGTTATTATAATACTTTTTTTCTGCCCATTGAACTGTCTAACATTCTGAGCATTACCAGACCCCTGGCCACTCCCAGATTCATTTTAAAATTTTAAATTTTAAATTGCATCTGTGCTAGAGTACAATTTTTTTTTTTTTTAATCAGTTACACAATAATCTTTCAAAATATCTTGTCAAAAATACTCATCTTAGACACCATTGGCTTTATTGTAATGAATTAAACTGTTGCCTAAACTAAATAACACAAACATTAAAAAATGCTCTGCTGGTAATTATTTTCTGTGCTACTTTTTAAGGTATTGCAGCAGTGCAATAATGAGGAGCTTATGGAGATGGTGCTTCCTCGCTTGGCAAAAGTGATGACTGTATGGGAGTTCCTGCTTATGAAGGTAATGCATTGAATTTGGCTTTTACTTTGTGTACTTCAGTGTGTGGCCATGTCTATTTATTTCTTTTTTGCTAAGAGTCTATGAATGAAGGTCAGAGGTGTAAAGTAACCAAGCACAAATACTTCGTTACTATAATTAAAAGTATTTTTTTTCCGGATTTGTACTTTACTTGAGTATAACAAGTTGTCGCAAGTTTGCATACAAATTAGACCTCTTCCCTCTAGCCTTTTTTGGATAAAAGTGTCAGGTAAAGAAACATTGTGTACTAGGGCTGAACGATTTATCGATTATCAAAATGAAATCGCGATTTTAAAGAATGCAATTGGCAAATCGCAAAGGCTGCGATTTAGGATGTGCATTATTCAGCACGTCTGACCCAGGGTTTAAGAGAATAGTTTTGCAAATCATGCTTTCCTCCTTGTGTAACAGTCAGTCTCACCATTTAGAAATGCCGTGCTCTTCGCGTGCCAATCATGCTCACCAATCACAAGTGGCCCAAAGTGACTGCATATACGCCCACAAACAACAGACACTTGAAACCCAAGGAAAAACGTTACATTTGTGGTGCAGAAAAATATTGGTTCCGCTGCTGAGCCGTAAGTGAATTCGTTTTTAATGGTCAGACATTGTTCACTGAAAGGTCCTAATATTAGGGGTCCAAGCAGCGTTAGCCACAAGATCCCTAATGTTTTTATTACTGGAATTGCTTTACTTTCGTTATTTAACTTAACACAGTTGTAGTTTTTGTGATGATAGCTTTGTGTCATTGTTCTCTGCTAATTTGACCCTTGTGTAACTAAGGAACTAATGTGGCACTTAAAATGTGCATGTAAAAATACAATCACTTCACCATGTTTGGGTTGCCAGGGAATTGTTCTATGGTTTATTAGGTGTATGTTCTATATCATTTTTGTTAGAATAAATAATACATTTTGGATTCAGTTCATATTTCCATTCTTATCTACAGATTAATGTATAGCACAGTTCAGATTTCAATGTACAGTTGTGCTCAATTATAGTTTTTATACACATATAATGAATACTGAGTTTTAATAAATCGCAATATCCAATAGATAAATTGCAATTCGATATTCTCTTAAAATCTTTCAGCCCTACCCTAGACCTCCATATACACCAGTGGACAGGGCTGATATTTGTTCTGACCCACCACACACACTCAAAACCCAAACAAAAGTGTGTAATCAATTCATTTTACGTGTTGTCACGAGCAGCTAGAAATTTCTCAATGGGTCCTCCAAATATGTAAACATAACCTAGGCCATTTACCACCATAAAGTATCCTTACGTTACTAGTCATAAGAGTTCAGTTCAGTATGTGATGCCTATTTTACACCTTATTAGAAGTTGTCAGCGTCATATAATGTGTGCAAGCATATAAAGTGTTCACGTTATATTTGAACATTTCTTAAATGGTTTTTGAAATGGATCTGCCCCCAGCTGAACAAACCAGTAAGGATTTTTCGAGTGGGAATCCATCTTGTAAATCATACTAACATACTAATAGGGTTTCATGTCCCCTCTAAATACCCTAGAATTTTAAATTGTCTACATTTCCTCAGTGTTTATGTATAATGATTAGAATGAATAATGTCTGTGGGGAGTATTCACTTCTCAGAAAAAGATCCCACATTTCTGCAGATGTATTTGCTGTGCTGTGCACATTTGTATACTTAACTGTAAATAAACTACCTTTCTGGCATTCTATTGTCTAAGGTGGAGAAAGGTTCCTCTAAGCCGCATTTTTCTGATGTGTACCGGGAGTTTGAGCAACTGCACCGTCAAGTGAAGAAGATGGCACAGGATCATTTTGGTATCCACAATGATCCCGGACCTCTGGCTGATTTGGAACTAAATGATCCACAGGTGAGATCTGTTTTTTTCCAGTGTTATTAGACAATTGTATTCCCTGGACTGGGGAATACATATAGTTCTAGCACCAGTCTACTACTGCTGCAGATGCTTTGATATTTAAAGTGGAAAAAACTCATAAACAGTTTGACAGATCTTTTCACACAAGTATTTTAAAATTTAAACCTGATTAAATTTTTAAATGAGTCGCCCCAAAATTGAAGCAGCGCTACATAGTGATAACAAAAAAGGGCAGTTATGACACAATCTCTTTAAGACAATTGATGTTTAGTCACGCCTACCCATTTGGCACATTTTTACCACATTTAACCATTCATAATGTGAGTTCAGTCAAGCCAGATAGTCAGATGGTCAGGATTGTACCAGTACATTATGACGTGGGATGCTACTAATAATTAAGGATGCATGATATTTATCGGACCGATAGACTATCGGCCGATATGAGGTAAAAATGAGTTCATTTTTATTGCTCCGATAAATTAAGTCCAATAAATAGATCCGATAATGTAGGCTAATAGAATTTGTGAAATTGCTTGCTGGCAGGTAACGCCTTTTAAAAAACATGTCTTCGCCAGTCTGGATGTTTTTCTCGGTGGCAGCGGGTTACAATGCCATTGCCGTTTGCAAACCAATGGGAATGCAGAAATGCTCCGCTAAAGAGAGCTCCGCAGAACACAAACTTTTGTTTACAAATGTAGACATGCATTTTTATACCACGTCAACTCGGTACAAATATAAACTTCTTTCAAGATATAGTATATTATTACATTATTTATGACGTGTTGCTGTTTGCGTAGAGGGATATAAGTTTAAAAATCAGGAATAGACTAAGGTGTCTGAAATTATTGGTGTTCCAGAGTTGGTGAACTGCATAATATATTTTAGTGAAAAAGAAAATAAATCGCATACTAATTTTGGCACCATGGCATGCAAAACAATGCGAATCGCCTGTAACTTTACCGTTATTCATTTATAACAGTAGTGTTTGTTTTAACATAGTTTCATGTGCTTAGACATGACATCCTACCGACAGTAGGCACAAAGACACAAACTACATAAACGCATAAAAGACATAAACGCGTATTTGCTTTGCTGCCACTTTATAAAGTTCGCGGAGCCTCACATTCTGAGCGGCCTTGTCCCCGCCCACTCCGTGACATCAGAGAACGTCCGCAGCGTATGCTGGCATCACGTGCAGGGCGCACAGAGTGAGCGCTGACACTCTCGCCAGGACCAGATAATCCATGTCATCCAGGACACTTCGAGCTAGGACAGGATTTGCAAACTACCATTTCAATCAAAAGGACCTGGATGTTAATGCGAGATGAGTCTTTCAATCAAGGAATCAAACCAGTCAATCACAAGAAGAACTGAACTATTTAGCCGAGCACAGGAGCCTTTCAGGTTTAAAGTAGTTTGTAAAACCTGAAGTAGCTCAAAGCGTCCGGGATGACGGAGATTATCTGGTCACCCTGCGCATTAACGGCGCATTTGGAGCCACGTTACATGTTCCCAAGCAGCCGCTTGTATGATATGGTCGCCAAAGCATTCATAATTTGATTGGCAAGAACAGACTAAACACACTTTATCTTTGTTGAGGAGGTCGAGAAATGTCAATGCATTTAATTTATGTATTTGAAAAACATCTATATAAATACCTCATCCTCATGTGCTAAAGGAATAGATACCGTATATTCCGGCGTATAAGACGACTTTTTATCCCATGAAAATCTTCAGAAAATTGGGGGGGTCGTCTTATACGCCGGGTACTGACTTGCAAGCCGGACTGGATCGAGAATCTTTGGTCGCGAGTGGGGTGCGCGGGGGAAGCTCAAAATGGCCGC
>JAODKM010000034.1:990947-1002081 GCA_026780845.1 Petrocephalus sullivani
GGCGGGGCGGCGGGGGGAGGGGAGGCGGGGGGGGGGGGGGGGGGGGGGGGGGGGGGGGGGGGGGGGGGGGGGGGCGCAAAGGCCTTGTGGGAATTCCAGAGGGGAAAGTGGAATCTGTTGCCCTCATTACACCATTCCCCCGCTGACCATTTGGAAATATTACGTGGTTCCTCTTCCCTCTCTCAACTGGACTTCCATGCCCCTCGCAGCAGCAGCCGACCCCCCCCCCCCCCCCCCCACAGCTCGCCTGACAAAGAGCTTACCCACTGCCGGAATGCCGCGTTCCACACGCACGTATACCTAACAGCTGACAGCATTCCCCAGAAAGTACCCTTCTGCTTTAAATAAAAAGCAGCATTTTTGTATTAACATAGCTGCTATGCATGTCGATTCTGCATTAAACAGTATCAAATGCTTTCAGAGCCATAGGTGCTGCAATCCGAATGATCATCTGCTCTCCCGACTCCGGCAGTTTCCAGGAGCCTACTGCAGGCATACTCCTGTCACTGGAAATTTTGTTACATCCATACTTGCATCAGTCTTTCAACCACAATTCTATTGCATGAAATCATTAAATTAACTGATTTTCTTAGCAAACACTTGGAAGTAAACCCAAAACAACTTCTGCATTTTCATATTTTTACCCATTTGTATGTACTGTATAATAAGCGTACTTCAGGTTCCCCGCTCAGGAGTTTGCTCTGTCTTTTTGCTCAGCTTCTGAATTAGAGCATCTGAAATAACAAGCTGGCCCACTGGGAAACCGGCGCTCATCAGCACCACACAGGTCAAGAGCAGCGGCAACGGGCCCCATTGTTAGCCTGCACACCACCAATGAGGACAGTATCCAGGATGCAGAGACTGCATGGTGGCTGCTGATTGGCCAAACAGGTAGCAGTCTGACACGCGTGCTGGGGAGAATGGCTGGAGGCCGATGGTCCTGAGGAAAGCTATGCCCACCTGGCCGAGGGAAGAGGTGGTTCCCTCTGATCCGGCAACCACGGGCCTTTGTTGCCATAGCCATTGTACATTTGCCCATTTTCTCTAAATAAATCTTGCCTCCCCTGAGTACCGGCCTGCACCCTCGTCTCTGGTGCCTCTTTGCCCTCCACCATGTGTAAAGGTCATTTGTGGATATGGTTTCAGTTATAAAGTCAAAATGAGTGAGATGGTAATGGGAAAAACATTGGCAGAGCTGTAAAGTATGTACATTGGAGAGAAGTGGTGTCGCGTTTAATGGGGACCAGAGCTGCATGTTGCCTCCGTAACACTGTGACCTGTGCAGCAGTAAAAGGACAAGAAGGGCAAGCGGCCGAATCACTTCCCTGCTGGCCGTCAGGTGGTCTGTCAGGAAGCTGCCCTGGCGTTTCAGGCAGAGCGAGATCCTCACGCCTCTGCAGCCAGAAAATGGCTGCGCTTCACTTCACAGGCCTCGTCTCCATCTTCAGGTCAGGCCAGTAAACATCACACTGTTTGGGATGGGGTAGAGCTCATGTGATTTTATAGCAGCGCGGTCTCTGCCCCAAGTGTGAACACCTGTTACACATTACCGTTTCCTCAGATAGCTACTCAGAGCTCCTTGTGTGTTTTTCTTGCAGAAGAAGGCTTGCTCTCTGGCTTCCTGTGGGCCACTGAAAGACTGACAGATTGTCTTCCTTAGTTACCTAAATATCAGATGAATTAAAGCATAGAATAAAACCAATAAAGGGTTACAGTTATACTGCCAGTCCGGGGTCTTCAGCTGCCTCCTGCTGTCCTTCCACACATATCATCATAGTCGGGGCCCCTCCTTCCTCACAACCCCTGCATGTATGTGTGTCTCGATGTGTCTGTGCATTCACACATATCCACCTTTCATACAAATAGGTGCACATATAGCAGGTGTCGTTGCAGTACCCTGGCTTAACAAGTGGTGGCAGTAGAGAAAAGAGGCCCTCTCCCCCATGACCAGACCATCAGGTATTACAGCATTCTCTGTGTACTGGATAACTCACCTCATTATTTTGTCACCTGTGTGCAATCTGAATGGTCGCCCCCTCCGATCCCTTCAGAGCATTGCTGAAATCCCACTGCGTGTTCTGCACCCATATGTTCACATATGAGAACCACAGTGGGCCAGCAGCCAATGAGATCAGAACTATTAGAACTGTAGAACTATTAGAATTGCAAAAGGTGCCAAAAAAACAACTATGAACCACAAAATGATGAACTTTTTCCCAGAACTTTTGCTTCTCAGTTTTAGTCTTTAGTCTTTAGTGTATTGCTCAGTTTGACTTATGTTATTGGTTTAGATATGTTCAGATTGCATTTAGTTTGATCCATCCAAAAGTATGTCAGGTATAGAATTGCTAAGTAAACTCGGTAGATTTAGTTACATAAATAGTCAAAACTTAAAAGTTTTGCTGAACAGCACTAAAGGATTGCTCAATTTCCCTGACACTAGTCTGTGTAGCCATATATCTGCAGTATGTGTAGCTTCCAAGTTAATGTCTTTATTAGTCAGTCAGTGCGGATAAGTTTGTGCCAAACAACAGGCATCTTGCACTTGTTCAGTGGCCTGTGCCATTATCCCGGAGCAGCCGTCTGGGCCACTGTTCAGCAAACTGGGCTTGGCATTCCTGGACAGAGTGCACCAGCAGCCACAGCCACGAGTTCTGGATGGACGCCTTTCGCACGTGCAGTAAAGTGCGATGAGGATTTATTAGCCGTTACCTCTTGGTCTCCATGGCCCCTGCCATCTGGAGGAGACCCAGCCTCCTCAAGGGAGGAAAAACATACAGCCTGGAGTATAATGGAGCTGTAGACTCTTTGCGAATACCAGGAAGCAGGAAAAATAGCATAAACTTGAGCACTAATTAATTAAGCACTGGAGTTTTCTGTTCCAGATGCAAGAGGCAGGATAAACTATGGAGAGGATGCAAGTCCACCATAAGGCAACTGACTCTGGGTGTGTTGGGGTGGGCACTGTCTGTCCTCACCCTCTGTGATCTTTCCCTGTTTGGCCAGCAGGTGTCGCTGGTCGTTCTGCTCTTTCCCCTCTTTGCCCTCTCTGTCTCTAGCACTTCAACCCCTGTGTGCTTTCCCATCTTCTTTGACTGTTGTATAGTTCAATGTGTTGAGTGTGTGGCTCAGATAGAGAACCTGCTTGTTGTGGATTTAAAATTAGCTCCCTCCATCCTCACCTATTTGACTACTGGATTTCTGTTCCCTGGTTTCAGACTTAGTTTTTCTGCCCTTGGTTTGCTCTCTTTGTGTCCATTTCTGGTTTTGTTAGTACCTTTTCATTTGGTCATTAGCCAAGCATAGTTCTAGGTTGTGTGCAGTGTTTCTCAGTTTTAGTGCTTCTTAGAGCTCCCTAGTCCTGTGTTTGTTAGTTTTGGTCACTCCACCTGTTTCCTGCTTTCCCTGCACCCTAGCTATCGGTGGATTGTCTCATGTTTCACTCCTTCTCCCTCATTACCGTGGTTCAGTTTGTGCTTTTCAGTTCCTGCCCATGCTCATTTCTTTGGTGAGATTGTGTATGTGGTTGTAGTTGCTCTGTTCCCTGCCTGTCGGGTGTTCTGTTCCCTGCCCGTCAGTTGTTCTGTTCCCTGCCCGTCAGTTGTTCTGTTCCCTGCCTGTCGGTTGTTCTGTTCCCTGCCTGTCAGTTATTCTGTTCCCTGCCTGTCGGTTGTTCTGTTCCCTGCCTGTCAGTTGTTCTGTTCCCTGCCTGTCCATTATTCTGTTCCCCAGCCTTTTCTAGCTCTGGTATTAATTTGTTCCCAAATAAATGTTTTTTCTTTTGTTCTCTAGTCATTAGTCACTGTTATTTCTGTTTCCTGGTTGTCTGTATTTATTTATTATGTTTTTCTTTTTGACCCCTCGTGATCCTTTTGGTTTTTTTAGTGCTATACTTTGTGAATGAACCCCTTTGTGTTCTGGGAGTCGCACGGTGGACCGCCATCTTCTTTCTACTTGTGCCATGCCCCGCTGCCATGACAGTCTGTGACTGTCCCTTCTGTGCCACTTGCACAAAAGTGGGACCATTAAAATACTGACAACAATAAAGAAAAGCAGCCGGTTCTAGTTTTTTCCTAGAAATCAGGAAAAAAAGACTGCAAGCTGATCGCATAAATGTTTGCATTATATAATTTGTGTATATCTTCAGGAAAAATTGCAAATCACAGTATTTTGCAGATAGAGAGGCCCCCAATGGCTCCTTTGACTATTTCTTCATGAGTCGAGAAAGCGATTCCGTATGGAAAGCATCAGAAGTTCAGGTAAATGTCAAGACAAAGTAAGGAACAAAGAGAAACACACATGAACACCAGTAAAGTGAGAATTATATATTTGTACATCTGCAGGCCGAGCAGTGAGGCGTGCTGGATCTGTGAGACCATGCTTTCCATGTCTAAGGCTGTCATGCACACAGAAAAAGGCATGAGCACAGCTTGAGGGTTGACCTTCTCTATGAATGAGGACTTTCCTTCGGTATAAAACGATTACTTGTTTCACAGATGGTATTGGTTGGCATATGTCGGTATTATGTCATCTGGTCCATAAGAAAATTAATTTCCTTCAGAAAAATGAGAAAAACAGAACAGCTGCTCAGAAAGAAGAAAGGACATTTCTGACTAGCATTGAATAGCCTGATTCCCCCACACCACAAAAGAAGCACCGGACAACCCAGCCTGTGGTTAGAGCCACATTAATCAGAACAGATGATGTTCTTAAATCTTCATTAAGCAGTTGGGCATCACACTGTATGGTAAACAACATGGTGTTTTCTTTGGTGGTTTTGTTTTCAAACTTGTGCCAATGAGACCCCTTTGCTTGGCAGCCTGTTGATGAGGACATGTCCTGTCAGTTGTTATGAGCCGCTATCTCAAAAACACATGTAGAACCTCAAGGTCTGCTAATATTAGACCCTCTAGGTTCAGTTAAGGTGATAAGTAGCCTCTAAATCAAGGCTGCAGGATCATTATAGCCCCATGGATGCTAGCACTGACACAGGCAGCACTGACACAGGCAGCACGTCACAGGCTGCACTGACACAGGCAGCATGTCACAGGCAGCACTGACACAGGCAGCACATCACAGGCTGCACTGACACAGGCAGCACTGACACAGGCAGCACATCACAGGCTGCACTGACACAGGCAGCACTGACACAGGCAGCACTGACACAGGCAGCACTGACACAGGCAGCACGTCACAGGCTGCACTGACACAGGCAGCACGTTACAGGCTGCCGGTAAAGGTGTCTAGGTGGTTGTAACTCATGAGGACAGGATCTGACTCAGCCATATGGGCAAAGAGGTCAGTAATGAAGAGTTCTTGGTCACTAGTAAGATGCATTTACAACAGCAGAAGTTTTTTAACACTGCAAAACTGTGGAAAAAATCACAACTGTAAACAATTACAGTGGCGTGGACGAAAAAAGGCCTTTGTGAATCTGGGTGTGTGGCAGTGAACTGACAGTGAACCACCGCCTCCCAGCGCCAACCGGCGGGCACCATATCAACAGTAGAGACCGCAGAATGTGTGGGAATCTTAGCACCCCACAACTGTTTTAGTGCCCCGGAGGGACAGTAGCCTCGCTGGCAACTGAAACGCAGCTTGTGCTTAGGTCTGGCTGGGATGCTTTCGGTACGGCGGCCAGAAGGGCCACCTGAACAGGCCCGGAAAGGCAGACTTTCAGTAGGTTACCATTTGCTGACATGGCTGGAGGCCTCCAAGGAAAATATCAAAACTGTAAACAATGTTCACGCCTGTCCTGGGGAGATCCATGCCCTTCCCCTTTGGCCCTGGGAAAAGTCCACCTTTTCTCAAATGAAATGACTAAGAGGAGTCATTTTGGGACAGCAAGGGTCAGAGCGGGCCACAAAGCGGGGCAGAGTGGCACAGACCCCAAAGTCAGATTCTTTTTCTGCCGTGGAAAAGGTTTGAGGATTTAGTGAGAATTCTATCCGCTCTCCTGTGCCGAGCCCCACGTCCAGACAGCCACCCACTCTCCCCTGTGATCCCGGATCCTGCAGCTGTCCTGTCTCCCTCTAATTTCTCTCTGTCAGATTTCAGGCTATAATTAGCAGGGAGACCTCAATGACTCCACACAAACGCAAGTGTGTGCTTACATCGGCCAGAACTAATGTGGCTAATCCCCCTGCAATCACTGGTGTGACAGGTTCACATTTCCGGACTTTAAGGAACTCGTTTTTCAGCAGCGCCCTTGATGGGGGCACCGGTTGTTCCTCTGTCTGCGTTGTAACTATATAGAGCTTGTTGTTCCTTCAAGATCACTGCCACACCCAACACATCGCTCTTCTGGAGCAACACTCTCACAATTTGTCAGCTGTACCCTGGATGAAATGATGCTTTTGCACAGGTACATTGGAAGGCTTCCTTTTGCATTTGCCACCTTGCTTTCCTTTGAGACACACATATATTTAGGGTGTTTATCCAGTGCCCCTTTATAATACTGATGGGAACCTGCTCAAGGGCCCAACAGACGTGTGACTATTCTGCTGAGCCACATACACACGGTGGGATGGAAGGGAAGAAGGGGCAAATATTCATTATGTTCATTTTCAATGATGTTATTTATTGTGATGGTTTTTTTTAAATCATTAAATTCCACACACACAGCGGGATCAGGTATCAAACGCCAAACCCTCAAGGCGTGAGCTGCCTAATGAGCCAGTATTCCACCCTATTATTACATTATTAATAGTATCATTATTATTATTTATTATTATTATTAGTAGTAGTAGTAGTAGTAGTAGTGGTAGTATGAACAACTAGTCACTTTGGACAAAAGCATTCAAAAATGTAATTGTTAACTTGCACTCTTATCAACTTGCTCCAGGTGAAAAAACACAGATTTACAATGCAGCACTCTCCTTACTAAATCTATCAGGTTTAGCAAAGCGAAGCATTTCTCTGTTTTCTGGGGCAATCATCCACTGGCCATCCATTCATAAACCTGATCAGTGAACATTAATATAATTTTACTGTGTAATCGCACATGGATGCAGAGCACAGCTGGCAACATCTGGATCATTTATAAGGACCATGAACAACAATGCAACTCGGAACCATAAATTTTTAACCTGGTTGTTGGTTTCACCTATAACAGCATTAAATGCAAGACACTAACAGGTAAACGTAGACACATATGACATGACTCCCAAAGTGACATTCCAGAGATATTCTGTAATGATATTCCACATCATTCCCAATAGTGCGTTGTGTGATTCAGGAGCTCAGGTCTCATGGAGATCAGCTCACAAGGACTTACGTGATGTAATGTCGTTAATTATCACCCAACACTAAAGATTCTAGTATTTACATCTGCAAAATAGTACCCCCCACTCCACTGACGATGGCAGATGGTACTCATCATGGCCGGAGTAATGCTTTCCAAAGCCATCCAATAAAAGTAATAAAAGAGGCACTGGGTTGTTTCAGGGCACAAGGGGTCAGTGTAGAAATACAGCGACGTGAAATCCAAGCGTAACAATTTCCAATTCTAACGTGGCGTGTAAAACAAGAACGCATTTCACAAATATTTGCTTGCTTTTGTAATGGTTCCAGTGAAACCTGATATGTATCTCAAAGCAAACCGTGTCGCTGGAAATATTAAAATGTAATTTTTCCTTCCCTTCCTTTTGGCATCACCCAGTCAGGATAGCCGGGTGTAGCTGCTGACAGCCACGTTTGCCCGGCAGCTCATCCACACAATGCAGTGCAGCTTTATTATTCTTACCAAGTGATACATTTCGAGACACTTAGCATATTTTTAACTTTTTCAGCTCATAATTACATGATTTCCAATTTCAAAGAACAAAGTTAATTCAAAAGACTGAATGAGTAACCTTCTTAGGCCCAACAATGAAATGAATATAATTAAACCCATGATTAATACCCCCTGGCCCTATGTCTAGAGTCCAGAACTTTAACTATTTTTCCATATTAATTCATGACCCCTGTGGGTGTGAAATCCAGTGCGCTACGGACTGGTAAGCGGTAATTACAGAGTGTAATTACAGAATGTACTGTTGTATACTGTATACTGCTACATGAAATGACAATGTACACACACAGCAATAAAAAATAAGTATAATTTTGCATGAGTATATGATATAATAAATACGTTTAACATGCAGAGATGAATATACAAATTTCACTGTAAATGAAAAAAGATGAATAAATGGACAAATATTGTTAAAAACAGGTATCATTGCACATGCACCTGTGATTTACCGCTGAGCAGTCTGAGGACCACTAGGAAGGAATGCATCCCTGAGGCTGAGAGAATGATTCCCCCAGGTTATACTTAGCGAGGACTGTGGTAAACAGATAAACAGAGATTGTTCATTTGACACAGGTCCAATTTTACCTCCCTTAAAAAAAGGAAAAGCCAACGTTTAGCCCATGTCATTTGACTGACAATTTCATATGGCGAGGCCGTAACCATAGCAACACAACTCGAGCTGGTGCACAAACACGAGCAGATGGACAGCTTGGGTGCTTCTGCAGTGACTGATGGTGGAGGATGGTTATGATTCTCTCCAGAACAGTATGAGCCCATGAAAATGACTTGGCACAGAGAAAACGTATTAGATTCGGGTGACAAAAAATTAACTGACGCTGCAACTGCTAAAAGGTTTCGTTACAAATATAGCCACCTTTTTCCAATAAATTGTCCTGGGTGGGGAGGTCAGATTAAGGAGACTGACAGAATATGCTAAACATAACTGGTCGGGGGGCATGATTAATGCAGCACATGAGGTCTGAGCATTGTCTAAAATAGCCCAACTCGCCGCATCACAAACTCGCCATGCGAACCAAGGGCAAGTCCGTTACTTCACCTCCAGTGTGCTCGGCCACAGTGCTGGCATACCTGCCCATCTCCTGCAGACATTTTCAGGAGACCATTAGTCAGGGCGTCTGCATCCATTCATTTTTCCATAACCAAAATATGTTAAAAACTAGACATGTGCCCCTATGGGCTGCAACCTGACACTGGGCAGATGTGGCGCTGGCTGCTGCCTGCCCTAATAGCCCGGTGACAGAGTGCCAGTGCCAGATTCTCTGCGTCACCATCAATGGCAAGCGCATGCAAACTGGAGGTCACCGTCAAACCAGCAGCACAGAATCGATGACAAAATCCTTCAGCATATCTGTGGGTTTTAGCCATCCAATGCTGTAAAATTATCACCTTTACAGAAAGTTGCCTGCCTTCTGGATGTAACCCATGCGGATGTGTGGCAGCTGGCTGGGCTGCAGGCAGTTACAGAATTTGCATTGTATCCATTTTATTGACCTGTCAGTCTTTATCAGTGACTTTCCCTGAAAACAGCCGTCGGTTCTTAGCACCAAGGCGTGGAGGTACTGGATGCCATGCCGTGCGCGTTCATTGTTATAGAACAGCTAGCTGCCAGAAGGTTTAAGGATTAGCTGCTAAGGAAAAGGAATTCTCGTTTAACTTTCGCTCGGCAGCCTGAGGAGAAGGCCAGGCGACTTCGTCTCTGCAGATAATCAACACCAACCATTGGCCAGTAGTTTCTGAATGAGCGACAGGAATTTGGTTTGGTCCAGGATCAAGATTTTGTAGGAAATAAAGACGCTCACAGAAACACTGCCTATGCTCTCAAAACAAGAAATAAATTCTGACAACTTTGCACACAAATTTCTGCACAGCTTCAGACTCCAAAGTAAATTTGAGTTTCTGCAGAGATGCTAAGGCCAGACAAAGGTCCAATTTAGTTATCGCCTTAAGTATGAAAGCGCTGCTCTCTGCTCTGTGTTAAACACCCGCCACTGCCAAGGAAAACAAGCATCATTTCCTTTATTTACTTTGAAAAGATGTAATCTCTGCTTATCTGAATCCCCAAATGTGTTTTGGCCTATAGAGATCCTAGGCTTTGGCACATTAGGCATCTCCCACTCCACTTCTTACATCTTCTCTCACTCTTGCTTTCTCCTTTTTTTCTGGTTTGCTTTTCCAAATTCCTCAGCTTGTAAATACTTAGAGGACAACTTGTGTTGGATGTGGTCCTAGATTTTTCCTTCTTCTCTGACCAGGGAAGTTTTGCTGCAGATCATTCACAGTTCGTTTGGGTTGTAGGTTCACACATCAGAGAATCACACCCAACAAGTGCAAATGAACTGTGAAAATACTCAATATGGCCCTCCTTTGACTCTTGCTCACCCACTGTTTCTCTGTCTCTGTAATGCTTAAGGGTTTCATTTTTTCACTGAACAAACACATGACTAATCTCTGGCAATGCTGCTGCGGATCATGTAGATAGTTCAGCAAGAGACCAGAGCAAAGGACTACGGAATCTAGTCCTTTCTGTGACTAAGCACCCGTTCGTGATGATTTTGGAATCATCAAACTGTAGAATGAGACACACGTTTGCTTTGCTTGTCATTGTGGAGATGTACATTGACTCTCATTTTATTGTAAAACGTGATTATTCATTTTACCCAAACAAAACTGAAAAATATATGAATTCAAACAAACAAAGTGGTAACACTTTCTATGAAGGCCATATTTATAAAGCCGAATAACTGTTCTTATAATTAAGAACTGTCATGCCCTGCCCGTCTGATCCTTCTGTGTGCCACGCCCCCCTCGTTACCCTCGTGGGAATCCTCATGTTACCGGCTGTTTCCTGTTTGATGTTAGTGCTCAGGTGTATTTAGTTTGTCCGAGTCCAGTCTCTCCTGTCGGTTGTTGTAGATGCTTTGTGTGCTCTCAGTCGTGTTTGCTCCTGTTTGTACCACGTTCTGGGAAATAAATGCCCCTACATCTGCATTCATGGGTCGTTCCTCCCCCCAAGCGCAACAAGAACGTAAGAAGGCAAATTTACAAACGAAAGGAGGCCATTCAGCCCATCAAGCTCGTTTATGTGTACTATTTAGGTGTAGTGCATTATAGTCAGGTGTGTTGTACACTTTGAATGCCCTATGAAGCTCTTATCTATTATGCACCATAGATACCTTTATAATTAATACAAAGTATCCTTAATACTTATATCGGCCATTATAATGCTTTTTGAATTAATGTATCTGTAGTGCCTTATAGATGAGAGCTGTAGTGTCTGTAGTGCCTTATAGATGAGAGCTGTAGTGTCTGTAGTGCCTTATA
>JAODKM010000034.1:1026286-1049027 GCA_026780845.1 Petrocephalus sullivani
AACTCGAAAACTCCCTAAGTCGAATTTTTTTTTTGGTCCCGTTGAGTTCGACTTAGCGAGGTCCGACTGTATATATAAATGAGTGTGTAGATGTGACAGATGTCTAGTTCTTCCTTGTCTTTAAACTGTGACAGTGTAATGATGTACATCAATCTGAAGCTTCATTCTTTTGCAGGTGATTAAGCTGGTCACAGATTTCAGAGCAGAAGCAAGGCTCCAGACGGACGCCACTGTGGTGAGCTGCAGGCCGGCTGCAGCTGTTTCATCCTCACCTCACATGCGACATGTGCTGGGCTTATACAAAGCCACAAAATACCTTATGACTGATTTCATTCTTGGCAGGAATAAAAATTACTGATTTTATATGCATGCAATTAGGCTAAGGATGCACCTCTAGAGGGATTGTTTTTTTCATGACCCGGGACATTTGAAACTAAACATTTACAGTCACACGACTACCCCAAGACACTATGAGTAATGGCTGCTCTCAGAGTCACCCTGACTTATACGTAGAGAAGTAATAACATACCAGTACAGGCACAGTCATGTGAAACTGTTACACGCATGCACATATACTGACACATATGGTCATATAAAACTATAGTAATAAAAAAAATTTTGTGCGACAATCACACACTTTGACACACACTTGGTAATGTGAAACCATCACGCACACACATTTACACGTCACATGCACCAATCAGATACAACACTAAATAACATGCCTTGTACAATACTCACACACGGCTACATGCATGGGATGGATGGATGGATGGATGGATGGATGGATGGATGGATGGATGGATGGGTGGCACACACAATTATAACGTCATAATATTCGAGTTTCTCACCTATTTCTGCCAGAATCTCTGAATCCTTTTGCAAAGGGATTACGGTCAATCTTAAGTCGGGTGATCTGTAAAACAATGGGTAGAAATAATAATAAGTTAATAAGCAAACAAACAAATGCATGAGTAGCACAACCCAAGCGGGCAGAAGCTAACAAACCCACACTATTATTGCTTCTAATAAATAAGCATCCTACAGCCATTAGCCTCTATAAGTATTCTACGGCCATCATGCTTTATTAGCATACTACAGCCGTAAGCCTTAAGCTGGACTGGTCAAAGAACTGCACTGCTCTTTACAAGGAGGGGGCTCAGTTCTTTAGAGTCTGCAACACCAAGTTGCACCACATATGTTCTATGGGTCTGTGGTAGCCAGAGCCTTTTTTGTATGCTGTCCTGTGCTGGTTCTTGGGGAGGAGCTGGACACTATTGGCACTGTGGTGGAGAGATGGATGCGGTCCAGACTTTAGTTGATCGTAGACAACTCTGCCTACCCGTTTTATATTGTTATGGTTCAACAGAAAAGCACATTTTGCCAAAGACTCCTCAGCATAAAATGCTCCACTGAATGCCTCAGGAAATCATACTTTCCAATGGCCATCAAATTATACGATCAGAAATTCACCAATGTGCATTAGCCCATTTATATAAATACTGTCTTTGGAACTTTGGGAAGACCTATCTATTTATCTTTGTGCAATAATAACCTGCAAATTTCACCACAGTGCCTATTTTCATGTTCCCCAACTTCATATATTACCATTTTCATACAGTTGATTATTCATTTTAATTTATTTTTATACAGAAGTGCTGCCTGTCGCATTGTGTATTTCTGTTTTTGTTGTGTGTTGTATACCTGCTCTGTAGTCTGTAGACAAACAATATCCTCCAAAATAATAAAGTATTCTGACTCTAATTCAGATTCATTGCCCTGCTAAGACTACCACCCACTCTGTAGAGGCACTTCAGCTTTACACACTTAAGATTAGCTGTTTTTATTAAATGCAGCCTTTTGTACTACGCAGTACTTGTCCCTTCAGTATGTTACATTTTGAGTCATTCCTCTATACTGCATGGCACTGACTGGCCGATTAGAAGATTCCTTATTTGGCATTAATTATTAGTAAATGGATTTTGAATGAGTAGTGTAATTTAAGGAAATTTAGCTACTGCTAATTGGTGGCTTAGGGGGTATTAGGGGGTATTACTGTGATACCATAGATTTGTTGACTGTGGGATGCTGGCAGTAAAATTTGCCTACCAGTAGGTTGGAATTGCGGTGATAAAAACTTCTTGGTGACTAATGTTACCGCTGCTGAATGGTGGAATGACAAATTTCCTGAACATTGTGCATCTTTTGTGGGCGTCAGGGAGCTACTGTCAATTTTGCGGGAGTCTCCGGAATTTCGGGAAGAGCTGGAATGTCTGCTGGTTAGATGCCAGTGATTGGTAGAAGGCTTACTAGGGTATTGTTCTATGACAGACTGACCTGCTGGTTCTGGTAGGCTGTTACAGTGGTGAAGACAGTCTCTGGGAAGCTGAAGGTCTTGACTCCATCTCCACTTGGGATTGGCCGGGTGGGTGAGAGGTCACTACTGAAGTCCTTCCGGATCACATGTACCCGTGGCTGGTACTTATGCATGGAGTGCAGGATGACCTATAGTGAGCCAGAAAACATGCAGTCACATGCAGTGCAACTGTACGGCGCTTTGCATGGAAGAGTTAGGACAAGTGCTCGTAGAAGGATGTTGACATCAGTTAGAATCAGTCAGAATCCCCAAAAGACTAATGAAATAAGAATAAGACCAATTTAACAATTAATTTGTACTTTTTATGTGTATGAGAAAGAGGTGCAGCTGAAAAAAAGTATGTGCATCATTACGGAAGAGGATGCTGAGCAGAGAGTGTCCATCCATGTATGAGGTGGTTCTACTAAGCAGGAATTCAGACACGTGTTTGTGTTGTAGCTAAGAACATGCCAGGCCTTTTTCATCCTCTTTGATGATGGAATACATAATATAGCTAAATACCTTCAACTAAATAAAATGTAAAAACATATGGAAATGGGCACCTTGACATTTTCCTTGCTGTTATAAATCATCCCCAGTGGTGTGAAAATGCAACAATGCTACCAATCCCTGGCCATCACAAGACACAATTCCAAGCACAGGACAGCAACAGAACTGCAGGAAATGAATTTTGAGCACACATGCCATTCTCAGGTTTCTTTGAGGGGTCCCTCAGCGGTCTTGCAAACCTGTGTCCACCACACCCTGCTTGTGTTACGAGCTTCCAGAGAAGCACTTTCACGGTGCAGACTTTTGTCAACCATCTTCACTCTCATAAAAATGTGGAAGGAGCAGGTGAATATATAAAATAAATCCACCCACAGAGGCTGATTAATATACAGGCATTAGACACTAGCACTGTCAGCCTAAGGCCCCCAGAGAAGGACCCCAGAGAAGGGCCCCTGCTCACTCATTAACCCTTAAGCAGGCGCCTCTCTTATGGCAAATTAAACAGAGCCTGGCACTGTCTGGTGTACATTACAGCAGAGTGGAAGAGAAGCTAGGGGCTCCTCTGAGAGGCCCAGGTTTAAAATGCTGTTTAGCCCGAGTGTTATGAGAGCCTGTTATTCATTAATCCGTGGATGCAAATGAGTGTATGTTATCCATACCAGTGCAAAAGCCAAAAAGAAGGGCGGAGCCACTCACATGGCCCTGGTCGTCCAGCTCATTGTTGGTGAGCTTCAGCTTGTCGAAGCTGACCACCTGCCTCATCCAGGTGTCCCCGGAGGCCAGTGAGTCGGGGTGGACGTAGACGCGGGGGGGCACAGGGGAGTCTGCGTTTCCTGCCACCATCCACTTGGAGCTGTGGTACACATATCTGCAGAGCCAGGGAGAGACCAGGATGCTGACCAGAGTCCCAAGGACAGGAGGACATGCGGAGGATGACCAGTCAAATTCCTAGCACCTGGGAGATGGACGAACCATTGCTGGAAGAATAAATCGTAAGGCTGACCAAATAAACAGAAAATCTTAAAATTGTCCTCTTTGATAAGTGGGAATACTGGGAATGGATGAGGAATGGGAAGGAGACACCGCTGTCCGCCTACAAAACTCTACTAGCAGCTGTTAGACCCCCGTGCACCATGGAAACGCTTCAGCTGTGGTCACCAATGAGGGCTAAAAGGAGGGAGGGAATCCTCCTAGCCCCCATCCCCCCGCTCCCCACCACAGAGAGTGCCAGGCTTGGCTTCATTTCAGGTGAGAGGGGTGCCTACTTGGGGGGCTAAGCGTCAAGCAGGGAAAGTGTTAAAGAAAGGCCAACATCTAACTTTAAACAGAGGGAAATTGGAATATTCTTCTTTCAACTCCTATAGATCTGCCATCTGGCAAAAACATAAGCAATAAAGACTGGACTGTATGTGACATTCTGTCTGACAGGAAGTGGGGGGGGGGAGTGATACACACACATAAACACACACATGCACATAGCACCCCTGCCCTGCAAGCGAAGTACTATTGCGTTCTCTGTGCTCTACACAAAAGGATGAGAAGCAGTTTGTGATTTCAGCTAAAATGCATGTGGCTCTAATGTTTAAAGGATTGGCAGGAAATGGTGGCTTGGTCTTCATTTCTCTCTGAGTTCAAAGATTGTACACAGTACATCAGCAACACCCGATCTGAATTGCCAGGAGAGGACAAACTAGAAGATTAAAAAATACTCCGTTAAGAACATTGGTGCATTCATTGTGTAGCTGCAGTCCACTTCAGGTCGTTAAGGTCCATATTTCAGTCATTAATTCCAGGATCCAGCTCAGAAAAAGGCAACATTCTGGTGATACTAAAGGCAGTCTATGATGCAATGGTTATAGCGGATTGTGGGAAATGTCTCCGCCAGGGAAAACATCCAATTTAATTTTTATAACGACATTTGGCCTCTAAAGTCTTGCATGCATTTTGAGGATCTCTACAGGGTTCCCTTAAAAGCCTAAGGCCCGCTTTTTAACTGTTCAAAATCTACTTTTGATTAAAAACTACGGAGAACAGAGTCCAAGCCCATACATTTAGCGGTGCAAAGTCTGGTTTGCAAACCAACAGCAATCAGAGAGTGCCTTCGTCACACGAATGTTTGGAGCCAAACAGAAATAAAAACGCAAGCTTTGCAGCAGTATTGCATACGTTGATTTTTTAGACTTCTCAGTATGTTCTGGGCCTGTTCTGACATGAAGGATGGATTACGCACCTGTATCTCTTATTGTCCACCGGCACTATATCCATGGCGATGTAGTATTGCTGATGGGGGTCCAGGCCAACGATTTTCACCCTCATGGCTGGAAACATCCTCCTGAAGGGGAAGAAGCGAACAGACGGAGGTGAGAAGATGGTGGCCACAGGACCAGGGGGCTTCCACAGGCTCCCAGGGCCTGAGGCACAATGCGGCCCCTTCTCTGTACCGAAATGCAGCTACAGCTTCTCTAAGCCAGACCCACTGGATACGGATGATGCTTTTTATTTTAACTTATTTTAGGTCACCAGTCATATTTATATATTTACAGATCATATTTTTTACAAACCAGTTGTGTTTACTCTTTTATTTAAGGTGATTTTGTGAAAATTAAAAGATAAAGATACGAGCAAAGCAACGGCAATACTTATTTGAATACATGATTATTTCATATTTGTCAAAGCATATTGCCTAAATATAACAAAATTAACATAGTTTGAGCAGTAGGATGCTAGAGGAATGTAAGGTTAGATTAAAAATGTCTAATATGATTTTTTAGGCCAATGTTCATGCAAAAAAGGGAATGCATTTTAGATGAATGTGTCATATAATATGTTTGTCTTGACTGACAGATTTCCCCAGTAATCCAACCTATATCTGTGGGCGCCTGTGTAGACTTGAGAGTTTGTTACCAAAAATATTTGAAGCTTACCAAAAATACGAAATGAACTTAAGAGGCTATATTTAAATTCAATTTTTAGGTATTATGCGTAAGCCTCATTGATAATGGCATCCAATATACAAAGGTGCCAAAGTGAGTAATGGTAAAAATAAAAACGCATAAACCTGTTAAATATATTCCATAATAAAGGTGTCAGGTTAGACGCTCAAAGCGTAATGTATATATCTATAAACTTAGCTTCAGCAGTTCCGTATAATCAAAAAGGAAAGAAATCGATGTAGTTGCAATGTATGAGCTGGCAGTAAACTAGCCTGTTTGACAATCTGGACCCAATTCACTCTAAGCAATTTCTGCTTTGAGCTTTGAAATAAACGTAACATTTTAGCGACGTTGCCATATTAAAATGTACGGCTGCAGCAGACAGACGTTTCCAGTCAATTCCCCTCTGTACCATTTTAAACGTTGCATTTTTTCATTAAGTGTCATAAATCTTTCCTTTTATAATGAAAGGAGAGGACTGTTTTTTCGCTTTTCTTCTAAATTTAGTGGATCATTATTAGTTGAGGCAAGTAATAAATGCGGCCTATTCAAGGAAATAACTTTAGTTATAATGATAGAAGCAATTAAATCTTAAAGCCCAGTCACCATTGTAAATGTAATTCCAGAACAACTTAAAGCTGCACTAATTATAAGCCTAAAAACTTATATTGAACGAGTGCACGTCTATGACATCTATTTTATTAACAACACTCAATAATAATAATAATTAAAAAAAATAATGGTAATAATAATAATAGGCCTATTAATTTCATTTCACGACAATAAAGTGTATATATATGTATATATATAAACTTGATATATATATATATATATATACACACACCTATATATATATATACATATATATACATATAATGTGTGTGCGTGTGTATATGTGTGTGTGTGGATGTGGATGTATCTTTAGCAAGGGAAAATGCTTACAATTAAAAGCGTTTAGATTTAATTTTAAGGGTAATTAAGAGTAATTGCGTAATAATGACTGTATTGGCTATAAAACAGAATCAGTTTAACAACAAACAAATAAATTAATGCCAGTTGTACACTCATCATGAGTGTTGTTATATTTTTTATTCGATCACAAGGGGCCTGTTAAAAAAAGTGCCCTAAAGTTAAAATAGCTAGCTTTTGTAACACTCAGTTACAAAATATACAACTACAAAAATGCAATAGAAACCTATACGCTGAAGTAAGCGGTTAAAATTAGCCTATATAATTAGCCTTTTTAAGACTTTTTAAATTAGCCATTTTGTTTTATGTTGACAATTTAGCACCATGCTAACATAATTAATTTTCAGCTATTTAGATGGTTCCAGTCATGAAGGAAACAATCTTCTCATATTACTTTAAGTTTAAAAAGATGAAAGAGTTGTGTTAAGAATGTACATTTAATGTACAATATCGTACTACTAATTAGGGTTAGTAGCCTATAAACAAGGTAATGAAAGCACCAACGAATCGACGACTAAATAATGTATCAAATGGAAGAGGTCTTTTGCTCGATGTATACTATTAAATTGCAATTTATAATTAGTTGCTGTTGATAAACTTAAAACATCATAAGTCATAGCACGCTATATCGCCAAGCAGACATGCGTGAGCCTGCGGCCGACTCATACAGCTCGGCCAGGCATAAGCTTTCTAATCGGTTTCTATTCATTTGAGAAAATTAACCTCTTTTCCTTAGTTAAGTGCTGTACCCACTACTCAGAAACATTTTAACATTTCTATTCGCAGAAATACTTCCATGCACCTCACAGGCTACATCCACTCTTGGTGCATATGTTGGCTTACCTGCCCGCTTTAGTGATAATCATCTCTGTGCCAATGTCGTGGAATCGCTTCCAGAGGTCAGCACATTGTAGCTCCACCTGAATTTCATCCATGGATGAAAGGGTGGGTGGATTGCAAGTAGCTGAGGTCAGATCTGAGGAGGAACCGAAGGAGCAGGACGACCTCTCAGCCAGGCCTTCGCCGTCTGAGCCTGGACTGGCCTCTGACTCTGAAAAGTACAGTTTCAATGAACTTGTTAGACATTGTCCATATCATTCTGTACATGAGTAAATAGAAAGATATGTCAATTATAGTTGAAGCAATATTATCTAAGTACTGCAACATTTGCATGTATTTAGTTGCATGTATTTAGTTGTTAAGTTATTTTTTCCAAAATGATGTGAAAGTGATGAAGATAATACTTAATAATCATATTATTTAGCTACGGCCCCCAAGGATAAAGTTAGTCGCAATGCTGTTATGCTTGTTATTAATGTATGTATGTAACATATGTTTTATCACAGTATAAATTAGTTATAGAAATCACATAAAAGTCCTGGAAATCTGTTGGGAAAGATCTCCGATAAAATTCCTCAAGCCCTGTACATCATGCTTTTTAATGTGCTGTATTTTGGTCCTTTTTTTCAGTGAATGCAAAATAAATGTTCATTATATTTATTGCTATGGCCTTCTAATGTAAGAACTAACACTTTTCATAATAGAACAATACAATAATAGTAGAATAGTACACAAGCTATGCTAAATTATTTGTTACCCAGTTTAAAGTAAACTTTTGTACTGAATGCTTCAAATAAATACTGCATATCTACATAATATTGACATTACATTTAACTCCAGGGTTATTATTTATACACAATCATCCATCGTTCATGTGTAGTAAATACTGAGAATACATGTACGTTATACTGCAAGGATACATTTGTGTTTTTTTTTACAAAGCACTGCATATTGCCCAGCTGGCACGTTAAACGTTGGCTGTCAGTTACCTTGTTACCTTGTGCATCAACTCACAGCTTCATTGAAGTCATCACTGTTACATTCTGCCCTAAATTATTTGCCATCAAAATTAACCAGACGCAAACCTGCACGCTATTTCAGTTCACAGGGCTCTGGACAAAAGGGCGCAGGGCACGCAGCCTGCTACATACTGCGGTAACTTCAATTTGGTCTCAGTTTTATAGGGATGATTTTGGGCAGGGCTTTTCAAGCGGGGGTGAAGCCCACTTTACACGGCTAGAAAGATACTGAAGGGGAGAAGCCCTGGGTTGGAAGTACATGATCCTGCATTAGTGGCAGTGCTAGTCAAAGCCCATGAGGAGCCCTAGGCAACCCAGCTACTCCGTACAAAGTGAAAGTGGCTTGCTAAACTGGCCCCCACTCAGACGATGGCAGCTGCCTGTGTCACCTCTATTACTGACCGGCGATGGGTAGGGGGTCCAGAGCTCTGGTCAATTTCCATTGGAGGGTCCCAGTTTGAGAAAAGGTTGAATTCAGCAGAGTGAGACTCGGCTGTGTACAGAGTACATAACAGTACTTAACCCTCAATCACTCCTGGACCATTTTAGCATGTTGGGCACATATTTGTAAAACTGGGGGGTCCATAAATAGCTGGAACTTGAGATCAAATTGTCACAGGTTAAGATCCACACAGACTGATGTCAACATTACTGTAATGACAATTCCACAGTCCAGCAAGCCTGGAGAAGCATTTATATATCACTGTAGAAACTGGATTTTTAGACTGGATGCTCCTGCCAGTGCAGATTTTCTGTTCATTATTTTCCTCGAGTTATTTTCCTGAAGTTAGGGAACAGTTTTCCACTCTTTAACCCAACTGGATTTCAGATTTATAAACTCCTCTTTGAATTGTTTTTTTCTGAGTAATATACTTCAAATACATACAATGGATTGACTTTCAACTAAGTAGCAGTCTTAATGCAGTAAAATGGTTCTTGCTCAATTCTGAAAGGGGCAAAGAATCCAGGCCATTTCAGCGTGTTGTTAGAAGGTGCAGTCTTATGAGTAAATGCACCTCACATACACAGAATCAATGCAGCTTCACAAATGCAAAAGAAAACCCCTAAGCAAAAAGTTTCTAAAATATTCTTCAATATGGATTTACCATATACCATATATATGGTGTATACCATGAATATACTTATAAACATGTACATATGTATATGAAACACAAAGAAGCACTAAACTATAAAACAGTAAATATAAAACATGGGAAAATGAGTACAGTTCTCTTATCAATACCCTAGACATCACCAAAATGATCTATATTTGTCTAAATACTACTACTAGTACCACTAGTCAATAAATCTTAATTATTAGTACAACTGAAATTTTGTAAAATTAAAAATTTCAAATACTAATAATTTGGAAACCAGTTCAAAAGCTTATTACCATGATAAGCAGAGAGAAGATGGGTGGATTATTTATTTAGGCCAATTAATTTAAAACTTTTCTTTTTAAAAACTTTTGTTTGTAATATAAGTAAATGTTGATGTATATGTACTCTCCATTTGTAAAAGGTTACTCTTTAGTTAATGCAGGTACTAGGCTATAGGATGGACAGTGATGGCAGCCAATAAGATGTGCTGAGATTGACGCGATGTACGTGAGTTTACGTCAATTAAAGGAAAAGTTTTTTAGGTAGGTTGCAGTCTGAACCGAGGTGTGTCAGTGTGTTTATTTCTCCGTGAGTACTTCCGGTCTGGCGTTTGGGTAGACACGCCCGAACCGCTGAGCAGTTCTTCTCCGCTAACAGTAAATACATATTTTTGTGATTCTATGTTATTTAATTTAGCTGTTTGCTTATTTAAAATGTATTATTTCTAAATGCAAATGAAATATTTCATGAGTTATGTACGAAGTACTTTTTTCAAAATCTCTTATAAAAATATAGCCTACTGTTAAAGATATTTACTAAATAATAACGCGTGATCATCGTTGGGCATTTCTTGGACCAAAAACTTGAATTGAAATTAAACATATTGATGGTCTTCACTGAAATATATTAGTATAAATTTAATAATATAAATTTGCACATAAATAAAGATGATTAATAATGCGGTGTTACGAAATAAGGCTATTACTCACGGTGACCTGTTCAGTAATATATTAAAAGGCACACTTACAAAAACTGACAACTCAACAAACAACAAACATCTCTCCAAGAACCACACTTACTACGAAACTTTATCTGTGAATTCTACCTACGATTTCGTGTAGTGCATATAGGAATTAAATCACTTAAGTTAGGCTATTTGCCAAGCTTAATTAAGGTCATGCCTGGATTATTCAAACAAGGGACAAGTTCAAAAAGAGCGCTGGGAATTATAAGGATTTCCTGCACTTCCCAAAATTGATACCCGCGCGCATTCCGGAGTATAATCGGAGGTAAGACAGTCTTTACACAAAAAGAAGGCTGAGCCCGTACAGCCAGCGCGGAGGGAGCCCGGGGCCTGGCGTCTGTCTGAAAGGCAGGACAACCAGGTCCCGCAGACGACGCTGCCAAGAAACTTTCTCTCAGCGGCTCCGATCCAGGGACCTTTTCAATCAACTCCACACTCCGAAACAGCTCGCCGTCCCGTGGACGTAAATTGTCGTCGGCTGAAGGCGCACATAAGCCTTCATGATATCTCGAGTGTCCTGCAGTGAGAGCTGGAGACGAAGGCAGAATGAGCGATACATCATTACGGAGGGAATCGCCGAAATGAGCACTCGTCTCCCAGCTCCGATTCTCAGCGTGCAGCCTCCGCTACCGCTACCGGCTCTGGTTGCGCGTTACCAAGCTCTGCTATCGCTACATATTTATATTTAAAGCAGTCTATACGCTTCCTATTTAAAAAATGTCACTATACTCTAAATAGATGTGACTATAGCGTTAAAAGAGTTCAGTTTCACGCCAGGCAATGGTTTATGAAGCGCAAATAGTATGGACTATTTAACGTTTTTCATTGGCAATGCATTTAAGCAAGAATCGTTTAATCGTTATCTGTGCTTATATATATTAAACTGTGGCGTACATTCAGTTCTACTTACTTGAAACTACTATTTAGTTTCAGCACATTGAGTCAATCAAATTTACGGGCACATATGGCCCAATACAATTCTCACCCACTCATCGATATCGAGGTATTAATTAAATATTGATGACGATATCAACAATTCATTAAACTATTTAAACAGAATACTTAGCTTCAACACAAAACTATCAGCTGCCTCAATGAGGAGACCGTGGCTTCATTGACCTATTGGGTCGCCGAAGGAGAAGGTCATCATGTTATAATTAAGTAGTATTTGTGTTGCTGGTTGTTTCTTTATGCATGTATTTATTACTTTTCTGTATTCTATTCTATCCATTTCGGACAATTAATACACACATGGCGTGAGTTATAACGTTTTTGCCCAATTAATTGTATTTCACTCCAGTTTTATTTTAAAAGATAAGTAAATAAAACGCAGCAATCTAATTTAACGCCTGGTAGTTTTAGTGCTTATTTGCGGTCCCTTGGTCAATAACCTCACCGAGTAGTGAATCAGTCTGAATGCACTAGTCGAGCGCTTCACGTGAATTCAACGGCCCATTTCTAATTTCTAAGTGCTATCCAGTCTGTTAAATACAATTACTATGTAACTTTGTTTGAAACGTCGATCGCTGCGTTGATATCACTTTTCTACATATGTGTATATATTTCCATCCATCCACCTATTTCCCATATCGGCTTGTCCTCTGCAGGATCGCCAGGGTCCGGAGCCTGTCCCGGAAGCTACGGGCGCTAGGGAATAATCAGGAGATAGTCCAGGACGGGGCGCCAACCCCGCAGGTGTATGTATTACCTGTACTTTATTTCCGTTATTCTCATAATCATTTTCAAACTAATTAATTACTCCAGATAATATCCAGATTGATTACACTTATTTAAGGCGAAGACTAACCTATTATATAACGCAGTGTATACATTGTTCTATAGAATTACAGACTACATATCTAACAACTGTAATAGAAATTAATTAATTAGTGCCTACAATAAGATTTTGTGAAACGTTTCCAAATGTTTTTTCCTTGTTTGTTTTGTGGTTTTTGGCTTTTTAAATATGTTCAGCAAAACAGGCTGCCAACAGACATATATTTACTCATGGCTGTATCCCTTCAAACTTAGAAAAACCTGTGGCGCTTTGTTATGATGATAAAGCAGACTCGTATTGACCGGACAAGTGCACGCAGGGTAGTTCATGTAAGTGCTGCTGTAGCTATAGCGCTGCTGAGGCACGTTTGTCAGGTTGTTGCAAAATGCTCTAATTAGACTTATGAAATAGGTGACTGAAATCGACGCGATATCACTAATCATTATACACCATCTGTACGCGGCCGGCCCAATATAACCGCAGTTGTGTCGAATGTATTTTTCAGTTTTGATTATAATTTCAATAAACATTTACGTGTCACCGAAACAACTTAAATAAATAAGTTTATAATAAATAATACTTTTTAAATCTTTACGTGGTGCCTGTTTATCCCTACCTGCAGTTAAAATATATTGGAACCATTCGTAAAGCGTGATCTGTACGTGTTGGTCTAGAAAGACAAGGCCATATTACTGCCTGAATATCGAGACAGTTAATATTAGGATTTCAAATTTATGATTGCATTTCCTGCACGCGAGCGGCCGTGCGCGCACACACGCACAAAATGGTCCGCTTCAATCCTGGTAGACATATGGAGAAATAGCATTACAATCCTTTGGAAAAATCGCGTTTCATTCCGTATTGGGATAACAGGACACATTTATTAACAAGGACATAAAATATTTACTTATTCGTATTAAATCAAGCTCATTATTTAATATAATTTATATTAATTGGAACACCGATCATTTTTTCAGATTTTTTTTTACCGACACTGAATCGTATACAATCTACCAGAGCAGGTTACATCAGATATGTAAGCTAATATTTTATTTAATATACACTTAAAACGTGTTTGACTTCAGCGTAAAACAACCTAGGCAGATGTATTACAGCTGAACTTCTATGCGCTTGAAATGGGAATCATAGAACGCATGTAAACGTGGAACGCACGTTCTTATCTCAAAGGTCATCGAATTAACACATTTGCCAAACAAAATTTAGTGTAAGCGCCCTATGGTCATTTTGTAGTTTTACAAAAGAAGCAGTTGTGTACCATCAGTTTGGAGCCAGCATTTGTAAGCGTAATTATGGCCTTTTATAGTTCTACGATGAACTTGTTGAATGAATATTTATAAGGGCTATCATCCACGTTTCTAGAGTCAAAACCTACTATAATAGGAGGCTATTTCAATGCACATTTTTTACGTTTACACGCGATATTATAATTCTAGTCTAATTAATCTAGTTATCTAGACTACATTGGGTTGTTTTAACTACAGCTGTGGATTCTGATAACTACTATAGAAACTATGCTTCACAGGGACTAGGGGTGAATATATATTTATAATAATTTCTGATCAGGCATAGGTCATTAAATCATAAACTTACGTGCCATATATGTGCAACAGCATTTGATTTTAAAACTCCTTTTGTCTTTCTTTTTTCTTTTTACAAAAATTGCGTTTTAGTATAAACTGGGTATCATACACTAACCAGGGTCCATATCCAGACAATGTGCGGAATCCTCGCTGTCTCCCAACTGTCCGTTTGTAGCAAGGCTGGCTATGGACAATTCCAGGTCCTTCCCTTCCCAGGCGCGGAGCTTCCGCTTCTTGCTTGTCCCTATCAGGGCTTCCACCGAGAAGGCGTGAGCTCTCGAACTCAGAGCGGCGGCAGATCGCCTCCTGTCACTCATTTCTTATACGGCAAATCCAACCAAGGACAAAACTCTTTCCAAGAGAAGAATGTGAAACAAAGAATGATTAGAATAAGAATAAGATGTCGCGATATAGTTAGAAAAAAATCCAGTCACTATAACTATTTATGAGCGCTAAACTTCATGGGTGCTGAGTTGACATTCTTCCGCTAGCTAGAACCCCAGACAACTTTGTTGTGATGGTGTCTGGCTTTGTGTCCCTCCTTCTCTGCCTTCCTCTTCTGTTTCCTTCCCTCTTTCCCTCTCTGATTGATACACACTTCTGGAGGACTTTTCCGAAGGACTAAGGGCAACCCTCTCATCCCTTGTCGGATTGTATGTGTCCAATAAGAACAGCGAAAACAGAAAGACCCAAAATATGTCCTCCAATGGCAGAAAAGTGTAACTGTAACTTGTAGCGCTGGAACCTTAAAGTGGACTGCCGTTACAAAACATTATGCACCACAATAACTCAGGACGGAAAGCACACGGTATTGAAAGTGCTTATTGTGTGAGATATTTTTTTTCATTACAAGCAAAATAACGTGGTTTTACTTAAAGTGCAATTTAAAACGAATACTAATACGACTTTAACATTTCGTTTAATGTAAATACATGGACCCAAATACCAATGGTTCACAGAACATGGACTTATACGTTTTATAATATGGTAAATGCATGCGTAATTCTGAATAAAATCCATGCATAATATTGAATAAAATAACTGATGCGTTAAGAAACCTTAATCATGTAAAATAAATTGTTTGTGTTCCGTTTTGTGCAAAAGCCAGAGAACGTTTTCAGTTTATTTGAGACTGCTGCACTTGTCAGTTTTGCATTTATGTGTGATTTATTTCACAACTCCTGAATCTTCTTCGTAAGAGGTTGAGTATCAAGGGAGTCGTATCGTCTGACGTCGACCTTTGTAATTAAAAGCCCGTAAGCTGTTATCGACGCTATTCCGGAATATGATGAAGGAGACAGGTGGCTTAATCAATTCTAGTTAAAAAAACTATTTAGGAAACCGAACCGTAAGGCGGGTTAGTCGAGGAAGATTATTAATTTTAGCTGTGTACCATTTTAGATCAGGTGGTAGAATAAAGTTCCTAAGGTATTTAAGAAGCAGTGTTTGCAAATATGTATCCGAATAACCGAGACAGGCTGAATGGACTTCACTGTCATTTTTGTTGGCACGCTTGAATCTCTAAAATATTACAAAATAAAACATAATAAATATTTGAAGGTGCTAGAATATTTAAAAATGTGAAGTGTATAAATAAACAAACAAAAATTTACAAAAATTTAGTAAATATGTATGTCACCGTTAACGACTTTAGCAATTAGATTTAAAAGAACACCGACGCAGGAATTAACCTACGTCGTTGACTCTGATTAAGTTGCTGTTGTAAGGCTACGTTAATAACTACGATATTAACCAGGGCTGGTAAACATGCAATATAATTTTTAATCTTAGTACGTCCTAAAAATGTGCGTGACATCACTGTATATTTCTTCTATTCAAAAATCGCACATACGCACATACGAATACAATTGTATTGCAGTTTCCCTTACATGTCTTCCATTATATTTTAGAAATAGTACCTCGCACCGGAAAGCGTTCAGCGGTTTGATACCTGCTTGATCATTTCGGGCTACTAATTTTCCTTGACTGGTCGAAATAGTGGAACAATATTAACACTTTTGTCAATTTACTAATTCATCTACGCTACTTTAATAGGTATAACAACTATAATAAGAAATATTGTCAAGAACACAGGTTTAAAATATATAATTAGACCAAAAATAGGTGCCAGACGACGACTAGTATATTGATTCGAAGTGTCCGAGCCTCGTTATAGTTAGTAACACAAAATGGAAAAAAACAAAGAAACCGATGTTGTTTTCAATTAGCCCACTGTAATCAAACAAATTAAACTTAGATTACATGACAAATGAATCAAATCTTACGTTATCACGTCTGTCCAAAGAAAAACGTTTGTTTGCAATGTTTAAAAAGTACGGGCCACAGCCTATAACGCAAAATAAGAAAAAGAAAAGACCTGTAATGGTTTTTAAAAATGTAAATTTAAATTTATTATTTTTTTTTTATAATGACCCCATTAAGTAATGTACAAATAGTAAGAGCCCTTAACGCGGAAGAGGAAATCACCTTTCTGACAGGTTGTTCTGGAGCAGCAGTCCTTCGGAAGGCGTGCTGTCATCGGCGAGCTGAGCGCACGTGTGCAGGAAGGCGATTCCATCGGCCATCAAGTCATATGGCTATATATACTACCCTATATATGTATATGCCTGACATGCATATCATTTCCGAATGCTATAAAATACGGCTCACATTATTTTGTAGAAATGACTTGCTTTGTGTGTGTGATGTGTAAATGGAAAATAGGGAAAATTGCATGGCATTTTCAGGTCGCAGTGTCAGACTATTCCGCCATTTACACATTTGTTCTATCTGAAAGTTATAAACAAATATCCCCTGTACTGTACGTACTCTCTTGGTAATGTTACTAGAAGTAGTTACCTTAAAAGATATATGGAAACAGCAGGTAGAAGTACATTTTATATCTAAATTAAAATGTATTTAAAAAGCCTATACAACCAAATACGTGATCGCGTAAATAAAATGTATTCTTGTCTTGAAATACACTACATGTATAATAAAAAAATAACCAGACGTATACGGGTATCGTCAAATAATAACGAAGCATATTCTTTTTTCGAAGTTCCGCGTATTAATTAGCCCACTAGGCTACTTTAAAGCACTTACTGTATCCGAAAACATTTTGCATTTAACAAAAATGAAAACAAATTAGGCCTATACTTAATTAATAATGCTGACGTCTTGACGTGTACCTAATATTTACAGTCCTCACTGTAACTATTACCCAGAAATGAAGGCGTTCCTATAATAGACTTATAACATGACAGGACCGTAGCGGATCTTCGAATTAACATGACACCACCGGGCCAATGATGGCAGTTTCGAAACCCAAAGCATATATGTAACTGGCCATATTATCAGGAATAAAGTCAGCTGTGCCACCATCCATAACTTACGTTAGTACCGTGTAAAGATGAAATTACCCCCAATTTATCCGGCAGTAGTTAGAAGCTAACAAATGCCATCAATATAATGTACAAAACTACAAATTTAGCAGAAGGATATATGTGTTTATTATTTTCCATATAAAAGTATTCAGTCTAATAAGATTAAAAGGATCAATATTCACTTGTGCATTTTACAATTAAATATTAGACTATAACATTTTAATTAAGTCGCAATATCCGGTTGCTGTTCTGAAACACAGTTATATTGTTAGATAGACCGGGCTTACCATATATAATTACATTTCTTAACAGTGGTATATACTAGAAATAAAATGTATACACCCCATATACATTGAATTTGGCGGCACTGTAAATATTGCAGCATTTCTAGAATTCCTAAACCACTTATGCAAAATATTGGCATAAGGGAAATCGCTCGGTAATCAGCGTGTCCAAAATTTATGTACATTATTTTGACATGTTCGAATAAAAAGGGAAAAAATCCTCGCCTCTAATGTTTTTAATTGCTAGAATGTTATAAAACAAACGTTTTTAAGAACAGATAATATATAAAACATTTACAGCAGATAAAAAGTAGCATTAAAGCCCTCCAGTGGAAGGTAACTTTAATAACCCGCTCCCAAGCCTTGGTTAGTGAGATGACTTCGAGGGTCAGTTTTGAACCAGATGTTGAAGCGATGAATCGGAGCCCCTGTGCGGAAATTTCCTGGGGGCACGAGGCCGCGCGCGGAGCCTTAACGGGAAAGCACCGGCCAGCGACCGAGGACCTATAAAAGCAAGCAACCGTCCGTCTCCTGTTTAAATCCCCGATCGAAGGCCGTCCTTGCACCGGAAGTTATCTTTTACTGCCTAAATAAATTATCTGAGTAGAGCACGTCAGCAAAACAACCCATGTCGGCTAAATAAATGATGACACGAAGCATAGGCAAATGGATTTTCAGTCCATATAGGCAGATACGCATTTTAGTCATTTATTTAAATAAAATCAATTCAAACACACATGTATCAAAGGGAATTGCGATGTTAAAAATAAGGAATTGGTTAAATGATTATCTGGAAATTGATAACCTATATAATCTAAATAACTAAGCGCTCATGTGATAAAAAGCCGCACTGTACGTGTAAAAATCCTACAGACACGAAGACCTGAAGAGACCTAAAGGGAGCTTATAAAAAAGCACAGAGTAAGTGTGTGCCAGGACACGGAGAGGCGGCCACGTCCCCGCTAAAGCCTCCGACGGCGGGCCAGGTCCCGCTCGCCGCTCCTCCAGCCGGATCCTGGGGGGAAGAGTGCCAGGGCGAACCATGGATCCCCCACAATATTTTCGTAACCGTTGTCTGCCTCTGGCAGTTCTCGCCAAGGCACACAGTGAAAGCGAGGCGTTTCACAGTCCGCCGTTTGTCTCTGCAGAAAGACTGCAGATTCTATTCCTGCTGCCCAAGTGTCTCGATCTCTCATTGCAAACAAACTGTAGCCAGTGTACATTACGTCTGTATTATGGGGCCGTTTCTCAGCTTGCCGCGGGATCAGAGTAATCTTTCGCACATTTTACCAGACCCCGTTTCCCCAAATACCGAAAATAAGGTAGTTTTATACAGATGTGACACCGACACATTTGAAAAAGGCGGAGTTACTGTATAGGGTCTTAAAAGCATCTTCCATACGCTTTTTGGGTCACATTAGCCTGAATGAAGTGAACACATTCAAGATACGGATTACATCGTTTCACTGAATTAAAACGTAATTTCTCTTTTATTGGCTAAAATACTGCAATCATCCCGAAAGACTCGGGACGCACGGACTAAAAGGATGTGGTTAAGCTGGCTGACAGACATTCTCCTGGCCCGTCCTCTAACACACATATGGCCCATGTATTCATACCATTACGGGGACTCTCCATTTCTATGGGCATAACCCTAGTTCCAGCTATGACAACCTTAACCCCTACCCAGCCCTAACCTTAACCAAACAAAATACAAGACTTTTGGCATTTTCAGTTTTTTTATTGCATTCACAGATTTTTAAGTGGTGACTTCTGTCCTGCCCTGTCACCACCATAGCTACTGTGTGGTGAGCGCACTGGTGCAGAATGACTGCCGTCGCATCACCCAGGTGGGTGCTGTGCAGTGGGGGTGGGTGAGGTGGCTCCCCATTGCTTCTGTAGAGCGCTTTGGGTGCCTTGGAAAGAGGCATTTAAAAATGTAACACTCATGAATTCATTCATTTTATGAAATTGCGGTTATCCATGTGTGTACTGAAAGAGTTCCCGCAAAGTAAAAGGTTACAGGTTTTCGTCACATTGTGGTTAAATCTTTTCCCCGCAATGTACCACTTACAAACACACACACCCTACAGAAACCCTGTGGTCTGTAGTAACAATACACTTATACACTAAGGATGTATACATTTGAAAACTTTAAAGCTCAAGTCACAAATGAACAAATATGTAAAAAAAAAAAAAAAAGGAAACAAAGTAACTTAATTTATTATACATCTTACATTATTTAATGGAAACAGTATAATTAACAGGGCTGTTTCAAAGTATTATAATAGTGGTCAGTTTTGCTATTCACAGAAAAAAATGGAAGTATTAATTTTACTTCGCTCACAACCTAAATATAACTGTAAAGTGGCAAGAGCCAGGATTTGTTCATTTTCTTTAGTTAATATAACATCAGATAAGATCCACATCTGAACCAATTTTCAGTTCTTCCAAGTATAAAATGGTCAACCAGAAGCTTAAGTGCAGCATAAAGTTACAGAATACATAATTTGGAAAACACTCATGTATAAATGATCCTTATCTTTTCAGCAAAATCCAACTAATTTTTGGACCTGTCTTAGAACTGGAGCAGCCAGCTCCCGGGCCCTGCAAGCTCCATGGGCCAGAACAGTCTCCAGGTAGCCTGCATCTGCACGTAGCTTCAGGATCTGGTCCCGGATGGGGGTCAGCTTTTGGACCACGGCGTCCGCCACCGCCTGCTTGTACTGGGCCGTGTCTAAGCCTCGGGCCTGCCCCACCACTGCCTCCACACTGAGCCCGGTCACCGCCGCATGAATCGCAACCAGGTTGGACACACCTGGCCGTCGCTCAGGGTCGTAGGTCACCTCTGAGATAAAGTCCGTCACTGCCTTGCGGAACTTGAGCACAATGTCCTCTGGGGAGTCAGTGAGGTGGACCGTGGCCAACTTCTGGGAGTCAGACTTGGACATTTTGGAGGTGGGGTCTCTGAGAGATTTCACTTTCCTCGTGGAACCTACCACACAGAGTGAGATCAGGATGAGATGAGGGTTTAAGTGTTCTTTAATATCATTCAAAACCTTTTTCATCAATAAGGCTATGATATAGAACCCAAAAAATGACACACCCTAGAGACACTCAGAGAGACACTTTCTCAGGTGGAGGGACTCCCTGGTTTCAGTTTCTGTAGTGATGTTGATGATAATGGCAGTCAGTGGAGCAGTTGTAATGACACAATCTCAGTGAGGGCCAAGTTATGGTCTCTTAACTAATATGATTTTACAAGTGATGGGGCCAATAGCGTAATGACTGACAAGCGCCCGGAGCATCATCACTTCCTCTGTTGGAATTGGTCCCGCATGCTTCAAATGAAGGGGAGGCCAAGGGAACATTCTGGAAACAAGCAATTGGAGCAAATGGAATGGATGATGAAGTGGTCCTCTAATCAAAGCTCCAATGCATGCTTGACTGGAAACAGTGTGTTCTTCTGAAAGGGATAATTACAGGACACAATAGTGCACATGTGTGCATGTTTGTGTGTGTGTGTGTGTGTGTGTGTGTGTGACTCACTAAGTAGGGCTTGGGGCTCGGGGAAGAACTGGCCATACTGGTTGTTGAAGATGCGGGCTGTGTCCTGGGCCAACTCGAGGTGCTGGACCTGGTCTTCCCCAACTGGGACATGAGTGGACCTGTAGAACGAAACCAGAACAGTGAACATGAACCAACACCAACCAAAACAAATTCTGATGCAGACTAAAATCAAAGTTCAGCTGAAGAACACCAAACTCAATAACTAAATAATAAGCGCTATTGTGTTTTGCTGGGGACCTAATACTATTAATGACAATACATCTGGGCCCGGTTTCCCAAAACCTTCTTATCGCTAAGTAGTTCTTAAGTTGTACCTTAACCTCTCTCTTAACGTTATGGAACGATTCCCGAAGCGTTCGTACACGAAGTATATCTTAGGTAAGTCACACGTTCGTAAGGTTGGTCTTAAGAGTCTTCTTAGCGCGCTAACAGTGTGCGTTATCGGGAAACCGGGCCCTGAGTACTATGTATATCTACGTTTTCCCCCAGGGAACTGGAGGAGAGCAAAAACGTGGACCGTCTGGGGCCCCTGAGGACTGGTTTGAGAAACACGGGTGTAAGGCATGTTAGAACGCAGTTAGGGTTCGGTGAAAGAGTTTTTGATAATGAACAACCTCACCTGTACAGTAAAATGTCAGCAGCCTGGAGGACAGGGTAGGTGTACAAACCCACACTCCCCTCATTCTTCTGTTTGCTTTTAATCTAGGAAGGAATGAGTGCGGGACGAGGTGAGACAGACTATCTGAAAAACACATTAGTCCTGTGGTGATATGTGTAACATACTGGTATGTAAAGATCTGTTCATTTGCACTCCTGCATCTTGTGATATTGCTACAGAAGGTAAGATCTCCTAACTAGGCTGACCTGCGGTTCAAGCGCTTAGGACTCTGAGCCAGTGCCCAGCAGGTTCGAGTCCTCTGGTTGGCAGAGTGATATCACCATTAGGGGCCTTTACTCATCACTTGCTACAGGGACTGGCTGATCCTTCTCTCTAACTGCACATCCCTTGAGATAAAAAGCATCTGCCAAATACAATCCATCCTCAGTATCTGCCGATTCAACAAATTGTAAATCGAAAATATTCAGGGGGAAAAAAACTAAACTTGAATTGAGTGCGGAGAACTGTGTCGCAAGTTCACTTTGGGTAGGCTAATGTTATTGTCATTCAGACATGAGGGCAGCTGAAAAGTAATTTGGCTTCATTCATTTTCCCCACTCCTAGCGTTCTGGTTCAGTAACGCTCTCCATACTAGTTTACTTACTGTTTTATTGTGCCGATAACGAAGGACGCTGTGACGGCTGAAAATTATTAAACATAAATTAAACAATATATATCTTGTGATATAAAATTTCATATATATATATATATATC
>JAODKM010000034.1:1061480-1077377 GCA_026780845.1 Petrocephalus sullivani
TTTGCACTCCGTTTTATTCTTTATTCTTATATTTTATATGTTGTTTATTGTTTATTCTTTATTCTATACTTTTTTTAATTCTAAAGTATCTGTATACTCTTTATACATAAAGTTGGGGAAAACGAGCATAACGAGGAATCTGTATATGACAATAAAAAAAAAAAAAAAACTTTAAACTTGATATGGCAGCATGCAACACAAACAGGCAGAATAAGTCCCCTGATTCTCATCCACACAGTCACAGGCAGAAAGAACACAGGATCACAACTCCAAAAATATCAAAACCCAAAGTCTTGCTCGACAGGCACAAATGGCTTTCCCATTTTAATTCTCCTCCACAGCTACGAATGTCTCCTACGGGCCCACTACTTCCAGGGGGGGCTGCGGGGGTCCGGTGCATTGCAGATCAAGTGCCAGTCAATGACAGGAGCTTCAGCAGACTGATCCTCAGCGAACAAAAGTGGCTTTAGGGACATGGAAGGTGAGTTCTCTGGTGGAAAAGGAACCAGAGCTGGTGCGGGAGGCAGAGTGATACCGACCGGAAGGTGAGCTCTCGGTAGAAAAGGAACCAGAGCTGGTGCAGGAGGCAGAGCGATACCGACCGGAAGGTGAGCTCTCGGTGGAAAAGGAACCAGAGCTGGTGCAGGAAACAGAGAGATACTAACTGGAAGGTGAGCCCTCTGGTGGAAAAGGAACTTGAACTGGTGCAGAAGACAGAGAGATACCAACTGGAAGGTGAGCTCTCTGGTGGAAAAGGAACCTGAACTGGTACAGGAAACAGAGAGATACCAACTGGAAGGTGAGCTCTCTGGTAGAAAAGGAACCTGAACTGGTGCAGGAGACAGAGAAATACCAACTGGAAGGTGAGCTCTCTGGTGGAAAAGGAACCTGAACTGGTGCGAGCGGCAGAGAGATACCAACTGGAAGGTGAGCTCTCTGGTGGAAAAAGAACATGAACTGGTGCGGGCGGCAGAAAGATACTGACTAGAAAGTGCCACACTGGAGTTTCCCTTGGCAAGAGGTGCTAGGCAGGTTTGGGTCTCCTCACAGGACCCTGGTTCAATGGCAGTATATTGGCAGCCACCTTGGTGAATAAGTCAGGAGATGGGCTCTGTGCTTATGCACCAGTACCAGTTCAGGGCATCCAGCCTTCTTGGAGACTTTGGATGGGGACTTGGAAGGTGCCCCCACCGGGGTCTCCATTGACTCTATAGTTCTCATATGGGTAAGGACAGTGAAACCTGGAAGACTGATTGGGAGGAATGTCCTGACCGATCTCAACCCAAGTGGTGCTCTCTTACTGGATTTTAGTGCTGACCAGTTTGTCCATAATGAACATAAGGCTCAATCATAGGGATGTACATAAGTGCACCTCAGGCCACAGTTCGTGTTTGTCTCGGTTAGCTGTTGTGTTGCCTACCTCCCTTTGTTTACACCCCTTGTGATATCCTTTAGTTTCCAAGTCTTTTAACTAACATTTAAAATAAAATCCCCTGTGTTTGTAATTCGCACAGTGGACAGTCGTCAGCCATGCCTGAACATAACACTAATGCAATCATCTCCACTTATTAAATAGGTCTCGAGACCACCTATTCCCTTACTCACTCTCGTCTCGGAATCGAAAGCTCTACCCGGTCTTGGACTACAGTGGCATGTACCGGACTCGCAATATTAGAGGAAGACCTCGAGACCGAGCGCACGTATTTTGAGTTTGTGCATATCCTGATTCGTAGTTGTAATGTTGCTTTTGAAAATATGTGCAAATGTGAAGCTACAAATCTTTGACTTAGAAAACACAAGTTTTTTTTTCTTTTTTAAACACAAACTCTGCTGCACAAGTGTACAAAACTACAACTACAAGTACACAAATCTATTTCAGTGGTCAGAGAGTATCTGGTCAACGCAAACGCAAACACAGTCAGTGAGTGAATGTGAAACAGGCCTCAGGGCCCTAGGCCAGCACAAAAAGACTCTTGGCTGATCTGGGGGAAGTCTTACGGGGACAGGAAGACATGGTGCCTGCCACCTAACACCATAATGAACTGTACCAGAACAGTTATGTTGATCATCTGGCTCCTGCTATATTATGTCAGTCTAACAAAATACAGCAGGAGCCATGAGAGGCTGCATTAACATGGGCGTCCTGCTAGTGTCAGTCCGCTGCAGCAGGCTGCTTCCTTTTAATATTCTAACCTTTCTCTGCACACAACTTCGCCTTGCTTCATTTGTGTTTTAGCTGGTGAATACAATGGATCCTTTTTTTCCAACATTCTCTACAATGTGCAGTTACCGGAAGTGGGAAATTCAGGTGCAGAGAGTATGAAGATGACAGTTACAGAGCATGCAACCAGGTGGCTGAAAGAAAATCTTCGTCTGGACTTTTACTCTCTGACCCTGAGCTATCCAGCTCTGGCAGTTACACATTGAAATGAAGGTGTGGTTTATACACAGTAATAGCAGTTTGCAAACCAACATCAATAACCGAGCATAACCTGAAATCCCGAGGGAACGGAGAAGGTGATATCATAGCTGCAGGACCAGAGCCAAACCACGGGGGAACAGGACGAAAATGCAAACCATCCATTCCCTCTATCATCATGGCAAACGGCAGATCCCTGGGGAATCCCATGAGTGCTGTAAAGGAGTGTAATCCCAGACAGGGTGCTGTAAAGGAGTGTAATCCCAGACAGGGTGCTGTAAAGGAGTGTAATCCCAGACAGGGTGCTGTAAAGGAGTGCTCCTTCAGTCCAGCCTAGCTGTTGGGATACGTCCATATTGTTTGGCCCAGGAATTCTCATCTGCCTCATTCTCAACTCTACATCCGAGTGCTTTGTGACTCTTACAGGGGATTTTAATTATGTTTCACTTTCTGCTACCCTGCCAAATATTTACCAGGGCCCTGGGCAGATCAGACCATACAGTCATGTAACTTTTGTGCTCCTTGTCCAGAGGCAGCCTGTGTCCACAGCGACTATGAGGAGGGGGCCACAGCTGGCTGAGGAGTCACTGCACGCACTGCAACGACACAGGGGGGACACTGCCACTGTATGCACTGCAACAACACAGGGGGGACCACTGGCACTGCAACGACACAGGGGGGACACTGGCACTGCACGCCGGCCTCGCAAACGACACAGGGGGGACACTGGCAGTATGGCTTAACAGACAACATAAGGTTCTGTGTGAACACCGTGATGCCAGGCAGGACTGTACACTGCGTCCCCAGCAATAAAGCCTGGATCACCAATGTCCCGGGGGAGCTTCTAAGTATGAGGAAGGCTGCCTTCAGGTCTGGGGACTGAGTGAAGAGGGTACAGAGTAAACCGAAGGTGAAATGAAGAAGAGAGGGGACTCCTATAGGGGAGTGAGCTCCAGATAAAACGACCCCCCGTTTCATATTCAGAAATCAGATGTTACAGATACAGACATGCTAGAGATGTTAGAAACATGCTTCAACATTTAAACATACTGATGGCTCAATTTTATTCTCCTGAAAGTTGGATGAGTCAGCAGCCATATATCTTACCTTCACAAGGTACCTGACAGACAGACTAGCAGGTTTGCGATATGAGATACGTCCTCCTGTGGGCTGGACGCATATTATTATATAATATGTATATGTAATTATACAACAAAACGGTACCATGCAGCATGCTCCGCTGACCCCATTTAAAGAGCTTAAGGATACATCAAATTTATACAGGTTACTAACCTTTGGGCATCACAATACACATCTCATTAATATTTTAGGCGTACTACTAATGGTAACTATTAAGTAATGGCCGTATAGTGCTGAAAAGCCAGCATGTGTCATCTAAACCCCACCAGGGACATATAGTTTGCCGTCATCAAAATAAAATTAACTGATATGATTGTATGAACAAAGGGCTGTTTTTCCCATATGAGCAACACACTGAGACCAACGTCAGTGCTGTCTGTACAGCCAGCTTTCACATATTATTAATTATTATTATTATTATTGATACTTTTTTATTGATCCCCGTGGGGAAATTCTCTTCTCACCTCCCCCAACCTTGCTCTCCATGAGAGTAAGCTTGGCCGTGAAGTGCAGTCACCTCGAGCAGCACCCAGGGAGCTGGGGGTTAAGGGCCTTGCTCAAGGGCCCACAGATGTGCCGAGGCTGGGCTATCCTCAGGTGTATACGCTAGGGCTGCCCCCAAATAGTCGACTAAATGTTAGTCGATATGAAGAAGGCTTGGTCGAATACATTTTCATTAGTCGGTTAGTCGCAAAAAAAAAAAATCACGTGAAATTACGCAGGGGCTGCGCAGTCAGTGTATGACATCAAAGCATCGAGAGATCAACGCGATCTCGTGCCTCACCGAATACCAAAGCGCACTTGTGGGAGAGGTGTCTGGTTGATGCTAATAATTATGCAGGAAAAAAGTCCAAAGTGTGGGATCATTTTGAAAAGTCGAAGGACGACCCTAAAAAGGCTGTTTGCAAACTCTTTGCTTTAGAAATGCTTTAGCATTTTCTGTCATATGGAAGTGTTAAACTTCAACTTGGACTGTAACTTTCCTTGTATATACGCAAGTTATTATATTAATATCATAAATGAACGATTATTCGACTAATCGCTAAAATGCAGGAGTGTTAGTCGGCTAGGAATATCTTTAGTCGGGGGCAGCCCTAGTATACGCGCCCGTACCTGTACCCGTACCATAGAGGACACCAAGGTCAAGTCCTCCAATAACCATGATCCATTACGGGGCACACTTAGGAAGGGCTAACACCTTTGACCTCAGTACTTTAACAACCCTAAGTATGGCTCTGGGTGTATATTAAACACAAAACAGTTTGTGTGTCCAGGCCACCGCATTTTCTGTTCACACTGATCTGCACCGGGAATTCACAGGCATTTCGGGGCTGGCCTTCTGGCTCATTTCAGCACTAAGCCTGGAGTAACTGTGAGTGTGACATCTTTCTCATCCAGTGACTAGCTTCTCCAGCACAGGCGGCACCAGAGATTTTCTTTTGCTGATGCTATGGGGTTGCCTGAAGTATCACTGAGGGTGCTCTGAAATTTAGGGCTCCCCCTTAATGTGCTGGTCACCACAGCTTAATTCTAGTGCAACCCCCCCCGACATACATACACAGACACGTGCATACATACGCAGGACCCACTCCATGGCATTTACAATGGCATACAAAATTAAAAATGAAAAAAATCTAAATGAACCACAGAAATATCTTAGCGGTGTTACGGTCATCATAGGGGTAGCTACAGCACCCCCAAGCCCCTCCCTGGGGCCACCCCTGCTCTCCAGACCTGAATCTAAACCCCACAATGGAGAATGAAACAAGGGACAAAGTTAACATGAACACAGGGCATCTGAAGGTAGTTTAGCTGAAGACAGCAGGTCCTGTGAAGGATGCCGGGCTGTGGAGGTCGATTCGGGGGTCCCACCTAAACTTGACGGAGCCATCGAGGACGTTGGGGGCTTGTGGGCCAGTGCAGTGCTGAGGCAACAGAAAGAGGGCAGCATGGAATGTTTGTACTGCGGACTGAGGAACAAAGGCCTTCTCTACTCCCACCATTAGCTCAGCGCAAGAGGGCCACAAATCAGCCCGCGGCAGGGCTGCCCACCTCACAGCCACTCGATGGGACGGGACCCCCTGACCGAGCAGCGCACGCAGGTCAGGATGCAAGCTCCCCCGCCGAGCCCAGCTCTAGCGCTGGCCATGCCAACTTCAACACTCATCAGTGGCCCCCTTCACTCCTGACGGGCCAGATCACAGGGGGGGGCTACGCCGGGTGTGTCGAGGGCTGTTTGCTGGCCCACCTTTAAGGCACCGGCACCGGCCCGTGGCCTATTACACAGACACCACGATGAAAAGCAAGCGGCCCTGAAGGAGTGCGGCCCCCACAGCACCACTCAGAGGGCTGCCCCAGTCACCCGTCAGACAGGAAATTACCTTTAATGCCGCCCTGACCCACACCCTCCTCTGCTGTGATGGGGTGGCAGTGTGTGCACACATGTGCTTAGTCTAGATTAAAGCACACAGCGTGAAGCTCAAAATAAAAGGGGGATTAGAGAATTAAAAAGAGAGAGAGAGAGAATGAGCAAGTGTAAATGAGTCAGAGGGGTGGGGGGGGGGGGCACAGAATGGAACGTTTGATTCCGTCAGCGGCTGACAGCAGACAGGTGAGATTGATGAGGTTTCTCTGCGCTTCAAGCTGTGCTGCGCAGAGTGCTGGGGGCCAGCCAGACCCCGCCAGGACCCGCCAGCCGCCCCTACATGCGCACAAGGCTCCCGATGGCTGATTAATAAGAGCCGGGCCGCTCAGCACAAGAGCGATCAGCTCCAAAAATAACTATGCAGAGAGCACGAGTAGCCAAGTGAGCGGGGGCAGGGAGAAGCCAGGAGCCCCCCGTGGCCGGCTGTTATTTACGCACTGGTCTGGCGGATGCTCGGGATGCCGGAGAATTCCAGCTCCGTGCGTTTGCACACCTGCAAGTGCTGCTGACCAAGCTGCCCTTTCCGGGGGTTTGAACCAGCAACCTCCCCCGTCATCAGCCCAGGCCTTTGATGGTGGCTCTAGCAGGATCGGGGGCCAAAATGGAATTAAACCAATCACCAGGTCCTCAAACACTGGAACCTTCAGAACGTGGCCCCCTCCCCCCTTCAGAACGTGGCCCCCTCCCCCCTCCCCAAACCCAAGTGATAATACAAAACACATTTTAACTTGAGTTTCCCCTAAAGTGGGGGTCACGGCCGCCGGAGGGGGGCATCATAACTGCTGAACCCGTGTTAATTTCATTGATAACTATGATGAAATTTATGACCAACAAAGACTTTTCATTTACTAAAGGAAACTATAAAACAATTATTTATACATCATGCCAACAACTATGACAAAATGTACTGACACTTTTGTCAGCAAATAAAAACAAGATGAAAATGTCAGCTTATTAATTTAAAACTGATCTAATTCAATCTGTGTCTTAGTGTTAGTGTGAAACTCTAGTTGCACATCACTGGATAATTTGTATCTAACAGGACTTCAAGCACATAAACCATGCATTCATCTTATAAGCAGAAACAATCCAGCTTTGTTTGTGTAGTCTGCCTGTAAACTGTTTTGCCATTCTGTCCGTGCCACAGCCGGATTTAGGAAGGGAAAGATGTAGTGACATGGATACATTTTACATTTGATGTAAAAGAAAACAAGACTCTGTGCAAGACATGTGCAGCAGCTAAACGGCTAAAAACCCCAGAAATGGCAAAGTGCCTCTGAAATGAACAGAAACAAATAGTTGCTGCCATGAACTGAACTAGGTGTAGAAATAAGCACAACCCAGCGAGTTTTCACTACTTTGATACTTGTTTACACTTTTGAGGTAGGACACTTTTCAGATTCTATGCACTAGGGGATTTTTCTTATAATATGAATGAAGATGCGTCATATGCAAGTATTTTGTTTGAGACTTAATTTAGACTTTATATTACAAATAAAGTTAATATAAAGCCAGTTAAGAATTGGTGTAAAGTTAGGTATTGCATCCACAGTTAAACCTGTGTCCTTAAAAACTTTATGTTCAAACTTAATGCCAATGCTATAATAACAGCTTTACAGAGGTTTCCCTCATGAATCTGCAGAGAACATAGAGGGGTGTGTGTGTGTGTGTGTTGGAGGGACATAAAAATCGTATCTGCTAAAAGAGCCTGGCAGACAAAGTTTGGGAGCCACTGGTCCGAAATTGCAACATGTCCTTTACAGGGCTGTGCACTATTTCTAAATTAATGTTAATTAAAGACTCACATTTGTCCTTTATTAAAAGCTCATAACCCATTTTTAACCAAATTCCTAACATACTAATAATGTGGCTTAAATGTTAAGCAAACAGCGTGACCGCAGCGACGCACTCGCACCCCATCAATCAGAGGAGGTGTCTTTGCACTGACGCGTCACGCAGTTTCAGGGAACACTGGGGCTCTCTCTGAAGCAAATGCCAACCTGCTCCCATGCCCAGGAGAGCATAGCAGGCACTACAGCCGCGGCTCTTCTTAATTAAGGAACACGAGATATTCTATCTGGACTATGAGTCTGTGTGAGAAGTGGGTGTGGCCTCCCATGCCAAGTCCTGCCCACAACCAAGGTGTCAAATGGGCATTAAGAGCATTTCATGGGGCTTGAGGAAAGGAACATTTGTCATCATACATTCCACCCTGTCCCACTTCCCCAATGGCCGGAGGAAAAATAATGCACCAAAATAACTGGTGTGAATTAAAGTACTTTGCTGGCATCTTAACAATATAAACACCATTTAGTGAAGCAGACACTTGGCCCCAGTCATCCACTGGAGGCCACACAGCACGTAGGAGGCATGAAGGCATTCATTGCATTGCTGGCACCTTCAGACTTGCGTACACTGCAATCAAAATGTGCCTTAAAGTGAACAGAGAGAATCAGTCCCTTACCACAGGCTGAGATGCCACACGTCCTGGACAAAACCCTTCCCCCTCCCTTACAAGGGCCAGCGAGCCAGAACAGCACTGTGGCAGACCATTCTGCCTTAAATAACATAACACTTAAACTGAATCATAGGGAAGAATTCATTTTTCAAGCACACAGCACACCTCAAGGCCTCATGTGAACCAACCCACCCCCCACCCCAAGCACATTTGGTGGAAATTACAACAAATGAAAACCAACACCTCATTTATGATGTTATTCCTGGTAACAAACCCCTGCTGTATGCCAGGGGCCAAGCCATCACCCCCCTCACTACAACCCAGTTCACACACCTCTCCCGAGACGACACACTCCAATTTAACGAAACCCAGATAGGGGTTAGCCGAAGGCTTGGATTTCCACAGCAAACACAGCTCGTCCATCACAGGGTAAGATCGGGGCAGGGGGGGGCGCGACTTTGCCACAGTGCAATACACCCAGTATACACCCATTCCGAGGTCCCTAAAAGTGCCTCTTTTGTGCAGTTTAAAGTCTGTGCTACTCATATTTGGTGAGCCATCAGCACATGAATGAATGAGAAAATGAATGTAGACAGAGATATAAACATCCATTAATACTCCATAACCACTTACATGGAGTGGGGTCGCACTGACATGTTTTTTTAAGATTCATCTATGGAAATCTCTCTCAAAAGCTAGAGAAGAGTTCGATTAATTTGTTGATTAATCACACTGCAGCAACTAAGCAGGTGGCACACTTCATGCCCCACAGCTAATTCGTCGGGACCATATGTCTTGGGGATAGTCAGAGATAAAGACGAAAATGACATCGTCAAAAAATGGCAGTGTGGGAAAATTAATCATCAAGACCTGTGGCAGGGTTCCCTGGCTCTGCCTGTTATACATTTACATTTCCACATCACTTTTTTCGAACATCAACATTAAAATTTAGGTTAAATTACTTTCATCAACGAACCAGCACTTGGGCAGAAATGAAATCTCGCATAAACATAACCAGTGCAAGTAATAATACATTTCAAGCATCACTACTACTCAAGATCAAACACAAAGTTAAATGAACCTTCCCAAAGTCTACGGCAGTGCACAAAGCTACGAAACTTATACCATTTATTGCCACACGTGTCAGATGTCATTGTAGAACACAAAAAATAAATGGAAGTCTCAGTGGATCATTAAGGCACGCGTTCGCTATTTACTACTTAACACGCAAAGAATACTGCTACTGACTGACTACGGTTTAAACACAACTCTGCGCAGTATCTGTGACTCCTGCATTCAGCGAATGAACAAACATGTACATTCCTAAAATATTACTAAAGGGTACTAAGGATTTTACCGGACGACTTCAAGGAGAAGGGTGACTAACAGCATCCATCACAATCTTAATCACAAACAGTAGGTAACACTGTTTAAGGTGACCAAATAATCCATGTCATCCCGGACGCTTTGAGCTACTTCAGGTTTTACAAACTACTTTAAATCCAGTGTTTGGCTAAGTAGTTCAGTTTTTCTTGCGCTTTGACTGGTTTGTTTCCCCGATTGAAAGACTCATCCAGCCGTTTCGCATTAACATTAGTGACACACGCATGATTATAGGATACTGACTCATAAGCACACAGCAGGAACTCAGTGCTTAAGTGAAATCCATGTTATTTAATTGAAATGGTAGTTTACAAATCCTATCCTAGCTCAAAGTGTCCGGGATGACATGGATTATCTGGTCACCCTAGGTAACACTGCATTTTAAGTAGAATGTATCAGGTTTTATTTACAAACGAAACTAAATTCGGCGTATTAAACTGATTAACGTAAACGCTTTTTTACGTTTTAACTACTCCAAGTAAATGTAACTAATTATATATATATATATATACACACACACACTACCTCATATGAAAAAATCTGAAAGTATCGTTCTCCGCCAGTAACCATCTAAACGTTTTTAATCACAGAAAAGTGACCTGAAAACAAAGCATTCATACTACCTTATTCGCTGTTTGAGCTGCACCGCTAATTGTCCTTTTCATCACTTTCAATCGTTGAATAACTCGAATGACACTTCTCACGTTATTCAAACAGCGTAGCGCCATTTTGGTTTACGAAAACGTCAGATCGTGACGTAGCTACGGATCCTCAGTAGGACAATTTACTATTTGAGTTTAAAACGTCTTCATCAAATTTGTATGTTCCCTAATGACAGGGAACGTTCCCAGAACTTTAGCTAACATTATGTGAAGGTCTTCTCAAAGTTGGCATAGAATATTATTACAGTAAAGTTAATGGAACGTTATTTCCACTTTTTACATTTCAACAAATGTTCTGTCAATGTCAGCACGGTAAAACTATTAACCTTTTAACGCAGGGTTGCCAACTTTGATCAGCTGGTTAGAGTGAGATTTTCAATTTCACGACTGCAAACCCTACAGACTACTTACTAGGTAATAAAACTGTTACATACATATGTATGTGTGTGCAGACTTTTCTTGAATTAAAAACCTCACAACCCTGCACACACACACACACATGCGTGCACACACACAGGTTTGGAATCCTATCTTTGTAGGGACTGTCCATTCATTTCTATGAGGAAAACTCTGATCCCAACATGACAACCTTAACCCCTACCCAGCCCTAACCTTAACCATGAGTAACCAAACAAAATATGAAACTTTTGGCAGTTTTAGTTTTTCGATTGCAGTCACAGATCTTTGTGAGGACCTGAAAAATGGTCCCCACAATGTCAAAATACCTGGTTTTTATCACATTGTGGGGGCCATTTGGTACCCACAAAGTAATATAAACATAAGCCACACACACACACACACAGACTCGCATACCTATCAAAATTGGGACCTTCTTTTCATTTCTATGGGAAAACCCCCAATCCCACTCATGACACCCTAAACCCCAACCCAGCCCTAACCTTAACCATAAGTAACCAACCCAAATAAAAGACTTTTAGTTTTGTGATTACATTCACAGGTGTTTATAAGATTGCGGTTATCCAAATGGGGACCTCAAAAGTTGTCCCCAAAAGTAGGGAATTTTCAGGTTTTACCACACTTTGGGGACATTTTGGTCCTCACATATGATCAATGCAAACCCACACACATACACTTACCTTTATATTCTTATCTTTGTGGAGACCATCCATTCATTTCTATGGAAATAACCTAATCCTCACAATTACACTTAACCTTAACCCCTACCCAGCCCTAACCTTAACCATAAGTAACCAAACAAAATACAAGACCTTTTTTAGTTCTTTTGATTGCAGTCATGGATTTTTATATTATTAAAATTGGGGTCTCATTTTATTGAAATTGTCCCCACAGTGTCAAAATTACAGATGCCATTTGGTCCCCATAATGAAATATATACAAATCTGTACAGGGTGCTTTCCTACCGCACGAGGTACCCTGGGAGGACAACATGTGACATAATCATGAATAAATAAATCACTAGAAAAATAAAATCATACATTTTTAAAAAAAATATTTGTAGAACAATAAATGTAATTTTTGTAAATTTAGCAAATCATGTAAATTTGGTTTATAGAAAAAATATATATATTTTTGAATAGTTTTTTCATTCCAAAGATGTATTTTTGAGTTGTTCTAATTATTCCAAAGATTTACTTTTTTTACTTTTTTTTTTCTTTTTTTGTTTTTATTTATTTATCTGAGCAGCCTTTTTCTTACCTTCAATTCTTTAAGGACATTATTGCACAGGGAGTTTAAGTTTTCCTAAAACATTTTTAGTCTGCCAAAAATTGGTAAAAAAAAACTTACCAAGTTTTTCAATTTTAATGATTACTCCTTTATTGATTATTCCTCAGTATTATCTAGTAGCTATATGTTTAAAATCAGTTTAAATTTAACCACCGCTGCTTTTGAATGTGCACTTCATGCTTTCTTCGAGACAATCATAATCATTTTGTCCTGTAGGTTTGCGAGAAATTGTATTATTGTAAACTCCTTTTCACTCTATAAAGACCACAGTATTCATTACAATACAAAATCACATTGTGATATTTGAAAAATTTACAATACAGTGCTGTCCTAGTAACTATATTATACAAAATAGATAATTTCTTGTTAAGTCATCCAGTGGAAAAGGGAAAGTACCGAAAGTACCCTACTAAAAGTATGGTACCTGGTGTAGTGGTAAAGCACCCTATTGTATATCTTTGATGGGAACTCCTTTCATTTCTATAGGGCATAATCCTATTCCCAACTATGACAATCTTAACCCCAACCCAGCTCTAAAAATAACTGTAAGTAACCAAACAAAATACAAGACTTTTGGCATTTTTCATTTTTTTTTATTGCATTCACAATTCACTTTTATAAAAGTGAGTTTCCCGATGTGGGGACTGAAAAAATCTTCCCCCAATGTCAAAGTGATCATATTGTATCATACTGAGGTAAGTCCACCTCATCATGTTTTTAGACAGTGGAGGGAAACACGGAGTACCTGGAGGAAACTCTACAATGACAACACGCAAACTCCATCCACATGGGACCTTGGCAGAGACTAAAACCCCAGTCCAAAAGGCATGAGGCAACAGTGCTAATCACTGCACCACCCCAATACTAGAATGTAGATGTTTAGGTAACTTGAATCCACAGGTAAATACAGGTAAAATATTTCAGGAAAAAAAATGAACTGATCTTTTTAGAATCTTCAACTGTGGGCCTCTGGGATTTCTGGATGTCTGCACTTTATATGCACAGATAATGAGGGAGTGATGTTGTGAGATATTTGTTTGCTTCGTGGGGAGGCTTATACTTAAAGTACAACAACTTATGTTTAATTGTTGATGAATGGCACAAAAAAGCTCACAGCACTGGGCATTCCCAGAGTTTCTCATGCAAGTACAAACTAGGCTCAAGTATGCTCAGCTTCTGAGATAAGAGAAGTGTTAGAGCATCCAGAGCAGTGTGGAGCAATTGTGGACCTTGCAAAGTACCCCTACTAAGCTTTGAGGTATTTGTGTATCACATAGAGAGAACAACAACCATTAAGGAAAAACAAACATTTGTAATGGATACTTAAATGGTCAATCAAATCAATACCAAAGGGGTAAGGTTTGTATATCCATACTGAGGTATCAATCTGCCCCAGCCTAATTATGGATCCTCTGAAGCTGCAGATGAGGTACAGACCATGTCCTCGGAGGTCAGCCTTTTATTTCATCCCCCTTACCCGACATCTGCTGGTAATTTCTTACTCTTCCATCTGGAGGCATTTGCAGAAATATCATTCCATATTCATTCTTACTTCCCGGGGCTGTAGACTTTGCATTGAAAGGAGAGCCTCCTACACAGGTCTCCCCCAGCACCGCTTCCGACCATCGCACTATCCAAGGGTCCCTTCCACAGATTCGCACTTCCTGGCCACCCACACATGGGTCCCTCAGCGCCTCTGTCAGCGCCCCCCCTACCCCGCCCGGCACACCTCTCCTCCATCAGGCGGCGTGCCTAACAAGCTCCTTATGTTAGGCCTCGCTCTCTTCCTCCCTCCTCGGCTGCCAGGGTCCCGCTCCCCTTCTCTTCAGGTTACCATCATCAGGCTTTGCACGGCTCGTCAGTTACGGGGGACCCAGTGCGCCTTGCCTTTGTCAAAGGAGCCGCACATAGCGAGGAAACTGTAGTCTTATAAACAAATTACAATTTAAAACTTCACCTGGAGGTGTGAGAAAGATGTTACAGTGATACTCTGGTTATACTTTGTATGTGGACTGTCAGTTCATTTTACTCATTTTTTTGGCAGAAAGCAGACCGAAGTGTACAAAAGACTTTTTGGTAAGTTTGCATTGAAATTCCTGTTAAGGTATTACATTTTTCCCCCAGGTTTCAGAGTGATACCCATCAGGGAGCCTTAGATGAGGCAGGCTGGGGGCTGTGTTTGGAGACCGGTGTTTGTCTCATCTGTGATGTTACACAGTGCAGGTTCAGATGCTCAGGGAACCAACAGCTAAGGGTTTATAAAGCTGTCAGCACTGACATCACACTGGCAAATTGATGCATGGGCACACGCACACACACACACACACACACACACACACACACAGCCTCGGCGTACCTATCTAAATATGGACCTTCCATTCATTTCAATGGGAAAAACCCTAATCCCAATCACGATACCCTTAACCCCAACCCTGCCGTAAGCTTAACCATAAGTAACCAACCCAAATACAAGACTTTTGGCATTTTTACTTTTTTGATTCCATTCACAGATTTTTATAAAATTGAGGTTTTCCAAATGGGGACCTGAAAAGATGTCCTCAAATTAGGGAAATTTCTGGTTTTACCACACTTTGGGACATTTTGGTACTCAAAAGTGATCTATATAAGAACACACACACACACACAGACTCGCGTACCTATCTAAATGGGGACCATTCATTTCTATGGGATAAACCCTAATCCCAATCACGACACCCTTAACTCAAACCCAGCCCTAATCTTAACTAAATAACCAAGCAAAGTACAAGACTTTTGGCATTTTTAGTGTTTTGATTGCATTCACCAATTTTTATAAAATTGACGTTATCCAAATGGGGACCTGAAAAGATAAAGAAAAAGTAGGGACATTTCAGGTTTTACCATACTTTGGGGACATTTTGGTGCTCAAATGTGATCTATGCAAACACACACACACACACACATACGTTTGTATTCTTATCTTTATGGAGACCATCCTTTCACAGCACATGCTGGGGCCCAGCTAGCTCTCTCTGTGTTCGCAGAATAACACTGCGCTTCACCCAGACATACTGTTTACATACAACATGGGATTTGAGGAAGTCTTGTCTCATGCTGCGACGGCAAGGTTTTTGGAGCATTTGAATAATGCCATAATCACTGCATGTGCTCCCCATCTCCCCCCACCAGCATCAGCTGTCACCACTGTCAATCCCCCATGTGGGCCATGTTTTGCCTTTGCACCCCCATGCTGACTCTACATGCTAGGGGCAAAGCCTACTGACCCCCCACCTCTGCTGCCCCGGTGGCAGTGGCTGAGCCTTCCTCCCCCAGCTGAAATAATAGGCATGCCCTGGCTGGCAGAGGCATACTGCTTTGTCGGCCTGAGGGGGGCTGTTTCCATCTGATGAAAGATGGACCTTCCAGTTCCCTGTGTTGTCTGATTGACAAGACAAGTAATGGAACCCAAAGACATACCCAAACAGAAGAAGGTAGCAGAGCTCTTCTTTAGTCCACATGACACCAGCAGTTTGATTTCATATGCCCATACACCTACATGTAATCCATGTTACGTTACTTCTGATTGGGCCACTTACTCCCTTGTCTTTTGGTCACAGGCGCACTTTCCATGTAACCATCCATCCCCCATCCATGTTACGTTACTTCTGATTGGGCCACTTACTCCCTTGTCTTTTGGTCACAGGCGCACTTTCCATGTAACCAT
>JAODKM010000034.1:1077968-1092493 GCA_026780845.1 Petrocephalus sullivani
GGTCAAACACCGTATTAGTATGGTGTTCCTAATAATCCTTTAGGTGAGTGTATATATCGTGGGCAAGGTGTGATCTGTTACCTTTTCCATTTAATACAATCCTGGGCCTCTACGATAAAATCCTTGACAACATATACCACAGATCTGATTCTTTTTTAATGCAGTTTCATAATCTGACTGATTTTGTGTAAAACAAGTTTGTTAGCTTTTGTTCACACTCACCATTTAGCAGCTAGTGGCTGTCGACTAGGAGGCCCGCACATTAATATGGGTGAATTAAATTTGATTCAGACAGGGTTATCTAAGGAGGCATAGAGTTTGAGAAGTCTTTAAGTTAGTGATTCAGATCCCTAATGATGTCCACTTGTCTGTGTGACCTGTCTCACCTATGCCTGTCTGTGTGACCTGTCTCACCAATGCCTGTCTGTGTGACCTGTCTCACCTACAGTATGCCTGTCTGTGACCTGTCTCACCTGTGCCTGTCTGTGTGACCTGTCTCACCTAAGCCTGTCTGTGACCTATCTCATCTACGCCTGTCTGTGTGACCTGTCTCACCCACACCTATGTCACTTGTCTCACCCACACCTGTCTCTGTGATCTGTCTCACCCACGCCTATGTGACCTGTCTCACCCATGCCTGTCTATGTGACCTGTCTCACCCACAACTATGTTACCTGTCTCATCCAGACCTATGTCACTTGTCTTACCCACACCTGTCTCTGTGATCTCTCACCCACGCCTATGTCACCTGTCTCACCCACACCTGTCTATGTGACCTGTCTCACCCACACTTATGTCACTTGTCTCACCCACACCTGTCTATGTGCCCTGTCTCACCCACACCTGTCTATGTGCCCTGTCTCACCCACACCTGTCTATGTGACTTGTCTCACCTACGCCTGTCTGCGTCTCACCCACAATTGTCTGAGTGACCTGTCTCATCCACAACTATGTCACTTGTCTCACCCACACCTGTCTATGTAACCTGTCTCAGCTACAAGTAATCTGTCACATTCAGAACTGCCTATGTGTACCATTGCGAATGGCACTTAATTGATCTAATAGGAAGAGAAAATAAGTATATATGAGAAGATGAATATGGGGGGACTGTAAAGATTTGGAGGGGCAACCAGAGGCTGAGGTGGGCGGCCGAGTGTTTGCATTCCCCTTTGTACACAGCCATGCAGAGAAGTTGCTGTCCTGCTGTGTACAGTTAGACACAGCATTTTTGCGTAGGCGAGTGGCAGGACCTTTCGAAATGAGGGCAGGTCAGCAAGGCAAAACTTCTCTTAATTGCTCCATAAAAGAAAACAAATGCCGTCTAGGCTTTACTAATTTACTGTCTTCCTAAAAAGCATTGCTTTTCACATAGTAATGGTCCTGGCAAAGTGCCTTTGTGGTCAAGCTGTACTCAGTCTGTGTGACATTCATTATTTTAAATAACCTCTTCTCTGTTCCTTCTGATGTTTAATTGTTTCTGTGACTTTTAATCCTTCCTCCTTTCCCTTGCTTTGCTGAACACAGCTGGAATGACTTGGAGCTCCTCAGAGAGAGTGAGTGAGACAGAAAGAGAGACGTGCAGATGCCAGTCACGTTTAAAGAGTTCAGTGAAGAACCCCTCTCATCTGTTAATAATTTTTTGCCCATCATTTTTCTCATCTGTGAGTCATTTTGACACCAGCTTTGGTTGGAACAGACACACACGCAGCAAAGTGGGAGAATAGGATACAATTGGTGCATTTTCGTGTGTGTTTCCATTTGGAGCAGGTTTGAAGAGATGCAGTTAGGCTGGTGACAGCCCATTAAATAGAAGAACTAAGATACTAACTCATTTATTCACATGATTTTGTTTCACATTTTTTCATTCGCATTTTTATAGTCTTAAGCTGTATTGGATGGCTCTAATTCTGTTTGTTTCACTTTAGATGTTTTTACTCATGAAGAACCTTTTTATAAACATTTTCATATTCATAATGATGTCTATGTTTATATATGCACTAAATGCACGTCAGTGTGTGTCTAGTCATATGTGCTGAATGCCTGAAGTGAAAAGCAGAAGCAGTCTCACCCACTGCTGTTTGTGTGACCTGTCTCACCCACAGCTTCCCATGTGACCTGTCTCGCCCACAGCTGTCTGTGTTACCTGTCTCACCCACAGTTCCCATGTGACCTGTCTCGCCCACAGCTGTCTGTGTGACCTGTCTTGCCCACAGCTGTCTGTGTTACCTGTCTCGCCCATAGCTTCCCATGTGGTCTGTCTCACCCACAGCTGTCTGTGTAACCTGTCTCACCCACAGCAGCCCATGTGACCTGTCTGAGCCACAGCTATCTGTGTGACCTGTCTCATCCACAGCTTCCCATGTAACCTGTCTTGCCCACAGCTGTCTGTGTTACCTGTCTCGCCCACAGGTTCCCATGTGGCCCGTCTCACCCACAGCTGTCTGTGTAACCTGTCTCACCCACAGCTGCCCATGTGACCTATCTCACCCACAGCTGTCTGTGTAACCTGTTTCACCCATAGCTGCCCATGTGACCTGTCTCACCTTCCTATGTAACCTGTCTCACCCACACCTATCTGCACGACTATATCCATATCAATAATATACAAGAGACTCAGTAATCAGTAAAATTCCATACAGTACACAATACAGCCACACCCTTGGTTAGTGGGTGAGACACGTTACGATATTTAGATTTTACAAGGGGTTGTCCTACCTTATATTTATTCAATAAATTGCATGTGATATTCAGCACATTATTATAAAATAAGCTTTCTGTTAATGCTTTTGCCATACATGTAGGCTAATGTAAGTGTTCTAAGCATGTTGAAGGTTAGGTGTACTGTATTAAAATGCATTTTTGCCTTACAATGTTTTCACCTTACAGGTTTATAGGTTTATTGTAACGTAACCTGGGTAGCAGCTGTACTCATTATTCATTCTAACCATCACAATACACTACAGGGAATTGTGCTGGGTCCCACACTATGGAAAACACAATACTCTATATAACCAACGGAATCACAATGACAGTGGTAGTGGATCATGTATTTAGACCTTACATTTAACCACACTGTGGGATAGGTATGCGACTGGTCACACCCCTCAAATACAGCATGTGGGATATGCCTGCCCCCCTGTAGCACCCCGCCCCTGGCTCCACTTGGAAAATAGAAAGCCTGGTGCGAAGGCACTGTGTGCGCTTGAGGCCGGCAGTAATTACAGTGCACAATGTCAGGTGCCCCCTCGCTGCTATTTACAGATACTTCCTGGGTAATGAGTGCTGAGCAGGGCCCCCCCTGGCCCACCGCAGCGTGGCTCTCACAGCCGACACTGTGCTCAGCTCCTCGGAGATTCACCCATGTCTAAAACAAACTGTAAACATCTCCGATGAGCCATATATTACCATCCATGGTGTCTATGTCATGGTGAGAGCAGCACCAAAGCCAGCACCAGGGAAAGGGAAAGCCTGTCATCATCGACTCTCATCCTGTTTGTTTGTGACCCAAAGGTCCACGTTGATAGATGGCTGCCTTCTGATGATAAAAATAGGGTTGAATGCTAGTTAACATATTTGTGGGACTTTTTTCCCTTTAAACCAAGTGTTAATTTGACTCCTTTTAAAAATATTCTTCGGCTTTTTCTCAAGTAACAAACAGGAGACAAACATGGAGAAAGAGCCGGGGAGACCGTGTGGAGGGCAGCCAGAGTTAGATCACTGAATCATTTTATCGCGTATACATTTGCATTTTTTACAATCAAACAGAGGATATTTAAACATCATGAAGTCATTGTAGGTTCGTTCACACCACCGTTGCCTATTTATTGGTGATCAGAGCCTGCTTAAAAGAGATAAAATAATAGGCCAAACTAGACAGACAAATTATAAGCACATTAAATAGCAAAACTAAGAATCAAGTCACTCCGGTTTAGGAAGAAGATGTGTCACACCGTACATCAAAGAGACATGGTACCACTTTACAATAAGATAACTCTTATAAAAGATTTACGGGTGGTTTATAATAAGGTTATTAATTAGGTTGTAACACAAGTAACGTGGTATTTTTAAATAAAGAGGAACTGTCATTTTATAAATGGCACAAGGGAAGTGGTACCCAGAAATGGAACAGAAAACTCAGCAAACTTTACTTCTGATTTCCTCTCCGTTCTCTAAGTATGATGCTTTTTAGACTGATAAGGCGTATACATGCTCCACCTCCAGCAGGACCTGAGAGGAAATGGGCACGGCCAGAACAGGAAGCCGCCCGACAGCCCAGCGCTGACTCACTCTGCACTGGTAATAAAAACAACGGCAGAAGCCAAGTGCACAGCGCTGTAATTTATTGTTCCACACTTCAATGAACCTGTCATGGGAAGGTTCTGCCATTAAGGACTCTGCCTGCCTGTCACACTGAACAGAGCCCTGGGGCATAGTGAAAACAGCCCCGTAGCACTTTACTGACACATCACCTCTCTGCAGCTGTGAGGATGACAAAACAATATGTAGGACCCCGCCAGTTAGGGTGTCTCTGACAAATAACCAACCATGTCTGAGCTCACCAGCCAGGACTTTAACTGGGGTTCTGGGCCAGTCTATGGCAATAACCAGTATTCCCTCGTAAGCCAAGGTTTAAGCCACCATGCAGCTACCCCTGACATCAGTGAAGGAAATTTGTTAAAAGTTGTAGGTACCTTCAATACACACAAGGTAAGTTGCAAGGACCTCAGTTGGCGGCCAAAAAGATTATATTGCAAGCAATCATCTAGCCCTATTCCTGCATGGTTTCTGTACCTCTCCTGTCGCTGGAGCATTCCAGTATTGCTCTTGCACTTTTTGCATGGTACCATTGATGTTTTTAATGTTGCAAAATTCCAAAGAATTGTTTGCTTGGATTTTCTGCTTCTGACAATTTCAATAAAAAAATAATAATTCTAATAACAAATATTCTAATAAATGTAGTTTGACGTTACAGGAGAATTATTGCTTTTTGTAATGAGGGTTTCATCACCTGTTTTGCCCACAGGTGCCTCCGGGTGGCCTCCTCTCGGCCCTGTGTCTGACCTGACTCATAAAGCAGTAGTTTTACTGCGGAGACTGTGGCTCATTCCCCATGGAGGAGGAGGAGGAAATGTACCCTTCACATTTCATTGGGAAGCAGGTCTAAGGAGCTTCCCGGTCAGCAGACACCATGTAGGTCTGGAGCAGGAGTTTACATTCCGTCATTTTATTTCTCAGCGGACACTTTTATCTGAAACCTTGCAGGTTATGCTTTTTATCCAGTTTGTATTCCTTTTTACTGGAAGATATTTATTGGGGCTACGAAAAACAGAACCCTTTCTGGGATTTCAGCTATTCCACTTGCTTTTTTTTTCTTGGAAGAACATATTCTATGTTTTTACTGTAATGACTATATTGATGTATCCACCCAAAATTTAAATTAGTCTTAATCAGTTCCTGAAATAAAATAAAAAAAAAACTTAAAAACAATGATATAGCTTCCATTAAAAAGTAAAATTTTTTAAGTGTTCCAAATACAAAGATAACGTGTATCTAAACAGAATTTACACAAATAAATAAGCAACTAGGATTGTATGGCACATTTATTTAATAATGGGATCCGGAGTAAAATGCACTCTAAAAATAAATCGCACTGAACCAATTTATACTGTACAATCTGCTTCTGATTGTCCCTCTACTGGTGTAATATGGAACTGCGTCCTCACTAACTCTGGTCTCCTCAGCTTGGCTTGATCCTTAGTTTGTATGTTTGTATGTGTAAAATCGTATGGCCCAGCTATGTGCCCTGACACAACACTACTTCTTGCTCCCATTCCTGCAATGAGTTCTCCATGAGAGTGTTACCTGCCTGCAAGGCTACCCTGGTGGATTAGTGTCCGGAAGATTGCAGGATGGAATCCCGTGGCTGGCAGGGTAATGATATCTCTGTTAGGTGCTTCTTAACCCCACTTGCTCCAGATGAATGCTGACTGACCCTGCACTCAGTCCCCAAGCTCTACACACTCGTATGTCACTTTCAACAAAGGTGTCTGCTAAATATATTAAGACATTTGAATTAACTGTTACCTGTATAACCTCTGTGTGCTCAGATCCCACCTACTGAATCCTCAGGGGTTTTCCTGAGTCACTGAGAATTCTATTACAGGAATCTCTAGTCAATACGGAAATGCAGATTATATTCTTTCAGCTGCAGAGGCCTCAACATTAAGTCTCTAAAATCATTTGCATTTCCTTCAGAAGGAATTTATAACAAGAAATGTATTATACATAGTCAGCCCTTTAATATACTGGGTTAGCTGTACTTAAATATCAATAACTTAAGTACATTATTATGTTTTACTATCTTTAATGATTTGTATTTCTAAGACAGGTTGTATGGGGATTTTGTATTACTAAATAAAAATATTTTGAATAATAATGCCGATAAACGCACAAGGGTCTAGATCGTACCCTATAGACATTTCCTCCAACTGTCTCGTGTTTCACAGTCTGCCAGTCAGCATGGGAGCATCAGATTACAGTGTAAATTCTGGGTTTTGAATTGACCTCCTGGAACAAAACCAGCTTATTAATATCTGGTGAGGTGTTTGCGTTCCAAGTCAGCATTGCAATGCGTGATACTTTCCTCTGCACAAATAATCAAGCTGGGGAAATTTGGTGGCTTGAACTGAGGCCAGAAAAGAATAAGGGAACTTTTCTGAGGAGACTGATACAAGTATATTAATTTTCCGTGGAAAAATTCCGTTACAAATTTCCAATCAGCAGCAGACGATGGAAACGTGTTTTGTTTGATGACACCAAGTGTTTTCTTTTTCCAAGAATTCAATCGCAAAACCACATTCCTACGTTGACACTGCCCTCTAGGGGACATGTATAAAACTGCCTCAGTCAAAATATTACAGCATGTACAGACGCATTTGGGCAAAATAAACGTTGGCGTATCCGTGACTATGTTGTGAGTAAGTGCGGACTGAAAACAAAACACAGAATTTGAGCTGCACTACATAGTTGGGTAAACATACTAAGAACCGTGCTAATGGGGACGACATAAACTATCCGTCTGAGAATGTGGTGCTGGCATATCCAAATACAGGCGTGACTTATTGAAGATGGCGTGCTTTATGATAAAGTTCTCATCGCCATGAGAAGAATCCTCATTCCAAATATTCCTGCTCCTGACAGATGATCTACGCTGCAGTTGTTGAAAAATGAAGTTGAGTTTCTGAGGAAACATATATATACATACATACATATAACAGTCCTGAGAGAGCAGGGTTCTGTAATGTTGTGTTTTCACATTCATGGAGCATGGGACAGAGAGTAGGCCTAAATTCAATGGAAACAAACTTATAACGCTTGATTTCCACGACATCGTGCACAAATTGGGTTTGCAAAGAAAAGTATTTCCATTTTCACAACCTCTTCATTTTGCAGAAATGGAAACCAGATCCTAAGCGAGAGAGAGAGAATGTAAAGGAGACACAGAGGAAGGGACGGGCTGGCTCCAGATTTAATGTGTTATATATGTGAGTCAGACCGTGTGGACATCGTCACCTCAGTTTGGCACATTTATAATATCTATAAAATTCCAGATTTGACCCTTTTGCCATTCTATACTACTGCACTTTTTGGAAGTTTCAGCTCCATTGTATGTCTGCAAAACGCTCCAGTCTGGAGTCCAGCGCTCTGACCACCACTCCACACTAACCTCAAAGCCCACAGCATATGGGACCAGATCTGCCAACTCTGACCCTGTATTAATGCTTCCCCTTCTCCTCTCACTATCCTACTAATTAAAGATGATACGTGTTGTAGAACAAATCTGAATTACTGCACCTCAGCTACCTGCTGGATTTACCCCACAACTTCCAGTTATTACGGATTAAGCAACTGCCCCCCCCCCCCCACGCCCCAAATCTACCATTAGAAATTCCCCATCCATCTTGGTTGTGGGAGGGCTAGAACCTACCACCAGCAACACAGAGCACAAAGCAGGGGAACACCCTGGATGGGATGCATTGTGGGACACAAATAGATCCACACTGGTGTTCAGCCATTTCGAAGCCAGACTCGGTAATGATAAACAGGACCCAGAGTACGTGCTGATTCAGCATCACTCACTGACACACAGACTGTCAGAAAACAAAGACATGTGTAAGGAACATGTCTCTTAGTCCTCTGTCCAGCTACAGGTGATTTTCTCATTAGTGTATTTTTTCTTGCGCATGATACCGCACGCTGCCTGGAGGTGGCGCTGTGCCCACAGATCCCCAGCAGCTCCGACCGCTCCTCACGTTCTCACGTCATGGTGACATTTCTCTTCCTTTTTGAATTGCTGGATATACTTCTTGTCTGCAGTGGCAGGGCTGATTTGATTTCGCCAAGTTAAATGTGTCTGTGTGGTAGTTATGTGTCTGTATGGTAGTCATTATGGTAGGCTAAATGATCAACATCCGGCTTAATCGGGTTCTCTTAAACTTATGAAGATTTCAGTGGTACTTTCTATTTGTTAATATTTTTTTTATTTCTGAGAAATCATCTAGAATGTAAAAATCCATTAATTCATCCATTTCCTCGCTTGTCCGATTCAACTACGGCACGGGATGGGGCAAATGCTAACATGTTAATGTACCACAGGGCTCAAGTTTGGGGCCACTATTATTCCTAGTTTATATAAACAATACTGACACCAATATATACAGTAAGTTGGTCAGATTTGCAGACGACACCAAGGTGGGTGGTGTAGCAGATACTGTAACAGGAGCACAGAGGCTACAGCGGGATCTTGATGAAATTAGTGACTGGGCTGATACCTGGCAGATGAAGTTTAATGGGGACAAGTGCAAGGTAATCCATATAAGGAACAAAAATATGTCACAAGTATTTTATGGGTGCCACGGAAATACAGGAAGCCGATTGTGAAAGGGACCTCGGTGTGTATGTTGATGCTTCCATGTCCCACTCTCGCCAGTGTGGGGAAGCAATTAAACAGGCCAACAGGATATTGGGTTACATCTCCAGGTGTGTGGAGTTTATGTCAAGGGAGGTAATGTTAAGACTTTAAAATTCCTTGGCAAGACCCCACCTAGAATATTGTGTGCAGTTCTGGTCACCTTACCTTAAAAAGGGCCTGGAGCAAAGGAGACTAAGGGGGGACATGATCCTAACAAGTCTGGATGCTTTCCAATTAAATGGCTACTTCAACATTAGTTCAAATAAAAGAACTCGTGGCCATTAGCGGGAGAACATTTCAAACTGGATTTGAGAAAAAACTTTTTTACACAGCGTGTAGTTAGAGTATGGAATAGTCTTCCTGATAGCGTAGTGCAAGCCAACTCTTTGGGTTCCTTTAAAGCAGCGCTAGATAAGATTTTAACAACTGAGCTATTAGTTAAGTTCTCTCCAAACGAGCTTGATGGGCCGAATGGCCTCCTCTCGTTTGTAAATTTCTTATGTTCTTATGTACAGTATGTTCTTATTATGGACATAGACAACCATATACCTTCTCTGTGTTTTTACTCACTCCTCAACATCATTAAAGGCCAGTCATATAATGAGACCTGATTAAAACATTATTTGCCTTTAATGACATAACGCTAGTGCAGCCTCCATCTTCCAAAAAGCACGGTGTGCTGTTATACACATTGACCCACACAAAAAAAAGTCCACAGCAAAAAAATAAATTGCTTTGATGAATAGCAGCTACCATAAAGAAGCTATTAGGTATTAGATATGGTGCTTAATGATCCAAGAGAGGGTCAGTGCTGCACACTTAAGCCAGGTTTATGCAGTTTTCAGGTTTAAATCTCCACTTCTTCTGTCTTTCTTTGACTACTGGTGAGTACTGGTGACTAGTGGAATGTTTACATCTTCACACTAATATTTTGCAAGCAACAGGATGATCTTTAGTTCTTCTTTGATTATAGTAGTTTTCCTCAATGTTACTCGGAAATGTCGGTCTTGCTGGTTTATGGCGCTTTTCCACTGGCATACAGGAACCAAGCCGTACTTGACATGTACTGCAAAGAGAGATTAGTCATCGCGTGGTTCCAGCTTGCTACGGTTTCCGACGCAGAAGGATCGGCTCAGTAAAGGTTTGGAAAGCAACAGTGACATAAAACCGAAGACACTTTTTTTACTGTTCACACAGTATACATTATGATTTATTATGTGCTAATCCACCCTAGGACATGTCTGAGAACCACTGTGTCACGTTAGCATCAAACTCTAGCCGAATTAGAATTAGTTGTAGTCCTGACTTATGCATCAATACATTGTGGTGTGTGATACTATTTATAATGAATAGTATATAGAATATGCCTTTTTCCATCAGATAATCCGCACATATCAACACAGATCGTAGTATCTCTGTGCATTTCCACCAATCAAATGGTGGTGACACAACCAACTTGTTTTAGTCACGCCATGTCAGCGCAGGTACGGCTCAGCTACAGCTCAGGTACGGCACAGGTATGGCACAGGTACGGCACAGGTATGGCACAGGTACGGCTCAGGTATGGCTCCGGTACAGCACAGGTACGTCTCGGGTCTCTGTGGCAGTAGAAAAGCGCTTTTACTGTGCCTCCCCTGGGTTCCACAGGATGAGGGGGTGATGTTAGGGTTGTCAAGGCCTCAGCAACAGGGTCACAGGTCATACCATTAATGCACTTGTTACTGCCAATGGAAACCAGGAGGGGCATCTCACTCCACATTAGAGAGGAGACAATGCAGATGCTAATAAGGCAGGCTTTGCGCACTGGGGTCTGCTAATCACGAGCGTGAGAACAGGGGAATTCATGAAAGGCCTCTCATGCCCACACTCACAGCCTCTGTGCCATTTTCACCTAATTAATGAGAAGCAGGTTGCCTTCTAAACAGCTTAAGCAAGTTACCGAATTACTGAACCAACTCACTTGGTCCAAAGTGATACTGGTGTTACTTCAAAAGTAATGGTGCTGGAAATATCAAAGTTATATATGTATAAAGAAATACAGCGATTGTACAGTATACTGTATTTATGATGCCATAATGCTAAAATAAAACTATTGCTGTTATTATTATTATGGAAATGTGCATGGTCTTATGGAGGGGCCTGCTGGCAAAACAGACAATCCATGGTGCTTCGTAAGATCGGACAAAACTAGAAAACAAAAGAGACCATGAGGGGTCTAAACACAAACAGGCAGAAAACAAGAACTAAATTATGGAGTAACACAGGAAGTAGACTGCAGCAAACACAGGAACGCCCACAAGGACCAGCTGAAGACTAAAGCCAGGGCGGGCACTTACATACATACCATACAGTCAACAGATACAGGGTCAAACAGCAAAGGAGGCTAAAAATGAGGGAAATGAACATTACTACAAACACGGAAACAGGGACGAAAACAAGAAACAATCACACAAATTCATATTTAACAAGTGATAAACAAAGGAACATAAATGTGGAATTATAAATAAGCCACAAAAGGGAAGCCGGGATGACAGAGCGACTCGCTCAGCTCATTAAGCCACACTATGGCTCAGGGAACAGGAGAGCACGTTTGGAGCTAAGGATATGGGTCGACCAGTGACACCTGCTGGCGAAACTGGGAACAGGCATTGGGCAGGGGCCAGTACAGAAACGTTGTAAAACATACATCCCAGCGGGTGTGTATGCAGGTTTTTGGGAAGGCCAGCTGTTAAAACCCAGGTGTGATGACTCTTCAGCCAATCAGTCCTCTACTTAGTAATCTAATTAAGGAGTTGCAGCAAAAACCTGCTCCCATAAAGGTCCTTACTGGTTTCGATTGGCCACTCTTGGTACTATTACACAATAATTCTGCTCCTGCCCAATACATACTATATGTATTTGGACATGGAGACCCAGGGAAAATCCTGCTCCTGAACAGTAAACAGAAACGATCCTGAGCAGTGACGTCATTAAATGCCACGATAATGCGAATCTGCAGTGTGGATGAAAAATCAGCTAATGCTCCATGACACTTATGCACTTGGACAAATCTCACATTTCGCTGGCTGTGGTCTTGGAAGTGCATTCCGAAAGCGAGCCCTCAGCCATGTTACTGCGCTGTGTGTGCATGTGCTTTCAGCATGTACCCTGATGGTGGCGCTGTTGCGAGAAAGCGGACCCCGGGAAAGTAGTGGGCAGTAATCCATCACGCGCACGGGGAAGGGAGGAAAGATGATCGCCTGTTCCTTGGTGCTATTCAGCACTCGTGCAGCAGGAGCCACAGTGTGGCTTCTCCAGGGGGGATGACCTACAATTCACCCCCCCATCCCCAGGGCTCACTGTGACCCTGTCAGCATGTTCTCTCTCCATCCCTCTTTGTCCATCTTGCCATCTTCCCCCTTATTCTCTTCTGCTGTTTGGCCACGAGGGCTCTGGATCTGAAGTACGATGCCATTGTGGAACGCTGATCCATGCCAGAAGGCTCTGCTCTTGTGAGGCGCCCTCGTCAGCCCCCCAACCTGGAGACTCAGGCATGCTCTGTCCAAGCCCGCTGCCTAAATACAAATACTGCGTGATTCCGATACCCGGCCCCGTTTTGCTGATTTCAACTTTCACGCTGTGTTAAGTGAAAAAAGAAGGGGGTATGTAAAGCTAATACAGCGACTCTTTTGTTTGGCTGAAAAAAACTTTTTTCCCTTCTTTACCTTCTGCTGTGGAGCAGATGTGTGCTTATCTTTCAGCCATTAGTGCAGACCAGCTGTTGCTAGCACAGCGTTACACGGGGGCCACCAGTGATGACATCATCACAGCAGGACACATTGCCAGGCAGGCATCCAAAAGATGAATGGCTTATGTTAGTTGGGGTTTTCCTTCATTTTCCATAGAACTTCTTTAGAGCTCGTGTCCACAGTACGTAACAACTTACAGATCCATGAAGCTGACCCCTTGTTCCCAGTGTTAACTGAATGCACTAAACTGGTCTGTGCTGTTCGAGTCACATTGAATGTGTATTCTTCATGCTACCAGCTAACAGGGAATGTTCCAGAATTTCCAGTAATGTGAAGGCCTTCTCAAAGTTTGCAGAGAACATTCTTACTGTAATGTTATTTCTGCATTTTACATTTTAACAAAGGTTCTGTAAATGTCAGCATAATAACATAATTACTTCCACATGAAAGTGCATAAGTTCATATAGTCATAAAAGTGCTATATGTGAATACTGCAAACCCAATATCCAGCCATGAACCCGTGACCTGTAAAGTGCAAAGCCTCAGCGTTAAAAGTGTAGAAGAAGTGAATTGTGAATAAAAAGCATAAGTTACCGTACTTCTTACTTTTGTCATCCATAATCAAACTGGTCCACAGTGAAAACAAAGATCAGGCAAGAATGCAAACTCCAAAACGATCAAATTTGTGAAATGGTCAAAGAGTTGATGGACTGTGCAAAAATAATATTCAGTCAAAGAAAATATTCAAAACAATTTTTCTGGTTAGAATGTGCATATTGGCTCATAAAAAATGCAATTTTACATTATATCTCGTTCAAATTCACAGTAACTCAATAAAAACTAGCAAGGATGGCTTAAATTCTCCAAAAATGATATATCCTAAAAGCCAAAAAGGAGATCTTGTTGGGTGGCTACATCACTGCTTCAGTTCCCAAACCTCTCCTCACCACCAGCCCAATTAATTAATTATCTTAATTAAATATCAAAGCGAGACATTGACTAGTTGAGTTGATTGCTTGGTTGGCCCCGGTGTATGTCTTGTAAATAGCCCTTGTTTGTGTAGTTGTAAATACCTACTGGTTTCCCTATTGTGGTGCCTGTTTTGCCTGGGCCTTGCGTGAGCACTGCCTGGGTATAAATTACCCACCGTGTGTGCTTTACTGTCCTGCATCTGACCTCCTTGTGTTTCCCTAATATGTTTGGTTTGATACTTGTTAAGTGCCTGTGTAAGTACAGGCCTTTCAATGGCATTTTCTCCCTTGTCAGTAGCCACTACTGCAATGTCTTAGTATGCCAAGTGCTACATTGATGTCAGAAGTGGGATGCCAGAAGTGGCACTACTGGGGCGGGTGCTCTTCTCCATTTTGCAGCAAGTCTGCTCCAGCCTGGTGGGTCTGGGGGCAGCAGAGGACCGCCGGTACTGATGAAGCAGAGGCGTCTCTGGCGAGGACTTTCCAGAACACAAAGCTCGTCTGCTGGAGTTGCGGGAGTAGAGGGCACTGGGCACGTTGCTGCCTAGAAGCCCGGACCAGAGCCATCGGCAGACAAGGTGGGGACAGGGGAATGAGGCAGACGCCATCCCGTCTGTCGGAGAAGCACCAGACCCATGGAGTGCTGCCAGAAGCCCCCCCCCGCTAGCCCACTGATCCCTCGTCCTACTGCTGTGTGCCCTGAAGCCGCTTCTGCCATAGTCGGCTCAGAAGCCATATGAGCTTGACAAGAAGCAGCAGCAGAGCCAGCAGGAGCGGCGGGAGCAGGAGCAGCTACATGGCAAGCTGGCCACCTGGGAGCAGGAGCAGCTGCATGGCAAGCTGGCCACCTGGGAG
>JAODKM010000034.1:1123714-1137412 GCA_026780845.1 Petrocephalus sullivani
TGTGCATCTGTGTGAAACACGCATAGGAAAAAAAGAACGACAGAAAGAACGGCTCCCCCCCAGCCGCGACTCGGCTCTCATCGTTCATGTTTATGAGCCGTTCAAAAGAATCGGTTCGTTCGCGAACGTCACAACTCTAAAAGCTAGCAGATTATTGTACCTTAGAGCATTGCGAAGTATTGTTGTCTTATGTGTCGTACCGAGCGTCCTGCCTACGCTCTCCGCTTGTCCTGACCTTGCCTGTTCCCTTCCTGATCCCTGCCTGCCTGCCTGCCCGCCTCGATCCTGCCTGCTCCTTTCCCGATCTCCCCCTCTCGTCTGGTGTTCCTGTCCCGTGCCAGCTTGTCGGACGGACCTACCTCGGCTTTGGACTCTCCTGGCTTGTCTTCCCCGACTACGATTTTGGATCTCCCCATCAGTTTTGTTATATCAGCACTTAAAATAAACGTCTGTGTTCTCCTGCATTCTGTGGTCCCTTGCACTCTGTCTCTGCCCGGCGTGACAAGTTGTAAATAGGCAATGATGTATTGTATTTGCATTTCGTTTTGACAACGTTTTAATAAAACTGCTTGGTTCTGATTTAAATATGAACATTTAGCACACGTCATTGAAAATATCGTGTATCCCCAATCAGTCCTAAAAATACCTGTATAATAACTTCCATATCGCCCAGCCCTACGGGTCATACATGCACCAGATATGAGGGGCATGCAGCTTCCCAAGGTGAACCACAGCTCTGAAGCTAGTGAGTGTCCGCAGATAGTTTCATATTAGGAAATCAGTTCGTATTATGAGATAGTGTTTAAAGCTGTGATGGCATGTCCCGGTTTTTAGCTGATTACTGTATGACTGCGTTTACGTATGTGGTGACACTGTTAAGGTCTTCATGTATGGCTTTAATAGTCATGTAAACGCAGTTACCAGGTTAACTCATTAAAACACACCAGCACATCTTAATTGGGTTATTGAATGAATATGCGTAGTCATAGTAAGCTAACAAAAAAATAAACAGATCTCACTTCATGATATGGGAAATTGCATGTCCTTCCTGCTAGCAGGAGCCTTTGGGAAACACACCCAAGGGCTAAAAGCCATACCTTGGTATTAACCGTCGTATAAACGTATGAACCCCATTCCACATGTCTGGTGAGCCGTCCTGTGATTGGCCAGGATTGCGCTCGGTAAGATCTACGCTCGTTTGCTCTTTCTGAGTATCCCGGATGTTTACCCTGTTTCTCTGAACTTGAATTTCTCTACAACCCGAACTTGAATTGTTATTACCATGCAAGCAACATAAATTCAAGTCCAGGTAATAAATTCAAATTCGGTTTCTTTATTTCAAGTTCAGGTACACGTATTCAAGTTCGGTTTCTTTATTTCTGATCTGACGCCATACAGCTGGGTTTATGAAGTTATCCTTATTCCCTTAGTTGGTTCCTTATGATGTGTTTCGGTTAGGACTTCCTGATATAGCCCTGATATAGCCATTGCATACCCAAGGTACAGCCTTCCAGCACACATCCCATGAACATCACAGCATGTGCTACGAGAGTAACAGAAATGCAAGAGACAGAGAATTCCTAACAGCCCAGAGGTATATTTTGCTGAAAAACAATGACAGGTGAAAGGAACCTCTGGGGGAAATGAACAAAAAAATTGCAGTTTTGGCACAGAGAAAAGAAAAGAAGAGCAAACAATGGTCATGAGAGCATGCCGCTGCTCCAGGGCGCACAGAGATTAGGCTTTGCTCTGGGTTACTGTCAAGCAGAACACCTACTTTACATAAAAACCAGCAAGGTCACTTAAATGAATCAATCTTTTCCTCAATTGTACTAAAATAGGTATCACTGATTTTTGGTTTTTGATGTTCTTCACTAAGCTGGAAATCCAGGACACTTTTTCCCTCCAGGACCAATACTCTCCAGGACCAGAAGTGGATGGCAGAATGTCTGGCACATTTGGTGTATGGTGGCAGGTGAAACTCCACACCGGAGCTTACACTATAACATACAGTAGTTATTATGAAACATTAATTATTATTAAACATTAAAAACATACGTAATAGTAACTACTAAATTATCTGTACACTGGAGATATTTTTTTCCTGAATGAGGACGGTTTTTGAATATAATCACAACCCTGGATAATTCCTGATGCTGCATTTTTACGGTGTTTACCACTCTATGAACTGGGGAGAACATAAGGAGGCGCGGAACAAGTTCCTAATCCAGCTGGAACATTTCATCTCATACACCCAGTAATGTTCTTGCTTAATGAAGTGTTCCTTAGAAAAACAGAAGTGGAATCATAGGGGCATCACTTTTATACCTTAGGAAATATTCCGGTGTAACAGTATGAATGCCTTATATACCGCTAGAAGAAGAACAGTGCGCTGTGCTAGCGGCAAATATAACGTGACATGGGAAGGACAGTTCGTGTTCAGTGCTGGCACCACAGCACGTAAACAAAGCAGGCCCTCTCTTTTCGCACAGAACAAAAGCCATGCAGGTCATCGTAGTGCTGACAGCTACTGCATGTATGTGGAGGGACAAAAGTGGGGGTGACCGATGCCCCGTACAGCATACCTCACACTGGGAACAGAACTCATCTGCCGGAGGAGACATGACACGGTAAGGTGAGACACATTTGTTACTGCTGTCCGACACTATGTTTGTGGTTTATGCTAAAGGCAAACACAGACATCCTGCTGCTATTAAACGTAGCGTACAAGCAGCACAAGAAGCACTGAAAATGTTAAGCTTGGATTAAAAATTTTCTATCCAAGGAAAGGAATGTTATGGACACTATTTTCAGGGGAAGTATATATGAAAAAATTAAGTGTCTGTTTACTGGCAACATTTATCTTACAAAAAGGAGCTGTCCCTGACGATCCTGTTTTAGTGATATTACATACAGGTATCACAGGCACAAAGTCATTTCCAGAAACATACTCTTACAATATGCTGCTAACACCATTGAAAGCAGCTGAATGACCAATGCGGGATCATTTGAATGAGTTTGCTTTAGCGGTCACCACAAAGGGCTGCACAAAATGCTCCTGAAAGTCATCTTCCATTTGTGTTTTTGAAATTTATTGTTTTTTTCAGCTGGAAAACCAAGTCAGACTACAAGAAAGTTACAAACTTCTTTTGTTTTACATTCAGGTAACGTCTAAATATTCCAAGTTGCTATCTGTAACAATCAAATTTTACAAACTATACCTGAAAGTAATCAACTGAAGTTTTCTAATTAGTATTATAAAACTGTTACACTGCAGCTTAAATCTAAAACTGCAATTTTAAGGTAAATAAAAATGGCAATTTATTATTTATGATTTTACACCAATCTTTAGAATTAGAAGGGTCTACCCCTACTCGTCGCTGTCATTTTATTTTAAGTCATTTCTGAGAATTCTGGTCAAAATAGGGTATGTGTAAGAATTCTGCTGGGTTTTCACTTTAATTTCCCTCTTTTTGGAACATTACATTATGATTAACATTGTGGCCTTTATTATATTGATCATTAATTTATGCAATTCTGGGATGGCTTTTCACTCATTGAGTTACTGGCCATTTCCAGGAATTTATATGGGAACTGAGCAACCTTCTTTCCTACACTTTGAAACTTAATAACCATAGTCAAGAGAATATGACTGGGAACTGAGAAACCTTACAATTTAAATTGCAATAAAATGTTATGGTTGTTTTATACTTGGTGAATTTTCTTAGTTTTACTTTGCTTAATGTTGTGCCTTGAGAATCATACAACCAGTGTGCTTTTACACTTCTGGATCAATTGAGTTCTACTTTTCTATCTTTTCTGCACAGCTGCTGCCCTCTAGTGTTAGGCGGTCAGACTGAGGTCTGTAAAATGACAGGAACGTTAAGCAAACAAAAACACAAAAAGCATTCACAAGGCTTATGCTGTGTGAATGACTTTAACAACTGCTTGCTTTTGTAAGGGGTTATTACCGAATCTAAGAGAAAGTCCTGATTATATGATAAAATACCTTTCTTGGTTTTCTAGGTTATGATTTTTTTACAACAAAACAAAGAGAGAATGAGCATCACAAACTGTAATAGGTGAGTAATTATCTGGGGAAAAATGTATGCAGATGCAATCATTGTTTCAGCTTTAAGTATTATAGGCTCATGTTTTAGAGGTTCTGGGGGAATTACCATCAGCAGTGACATCATGATTGAATACATAAAAGTCCTATTTTTAACAGAAAGCTTCTTATAATTCTAGTATGTGTACGCAGTTGTACATTTTTTGTAATTTTTACTGTACTTTTGGACATGGCCTGCTCTGTATGGGACATCATCTAACATTCATCATTGCTTTGCATTAATTAGGAGCCTCACTTTACACACAGAAAATTTTCACAAAGCAGTAGCTTTTGCCTGAGATTTAACTTTTACCTTTTAGTCACATTTAATATTTGTTCCCTTGTCCCGGGAATTATTCAACTAGCTAAATATTTTCATCCTTCTTAAGTGCAAACCTTTTTAAAAAAGTTACACCACTCAATACAAATCCAGGACGCCTCCCACGTCACAGGACTCCTCAGCATGGAAAGGCTGCCGTGAATGGAAGGCTTGTATGATGTGTGAAAACTGTACTCGTTTTCGTTATAGAATAAAAAGTATAGTAGTGTAGTATAGTCTTTTATCTAAATCTGACCCTCTGTAGAACTATTAACTGCAAACCCATTAACTGTCACCTTTTCACAAATGCAATGTGTTTAGCATAACAGGTAGCATGTGAGTACCTACTGAACATCAACTTCACCCAGTGTATTACACAAGGAGACAAACGCATGCTCCCAAATACATATTCATGAGCAGTCACACATACACACACGCGTGCACAGGCACAGATAATGCACTGGCACACACAAGCACAAAGGCAGGATCACAGCGGGGCTGCATTCCTTGCCTTTGTTGGACCATCAGCATGTACAAAGGCATACGGTCTCTCTGGCTGCAAGCAGCTAGATAAGCAGGATGGGCAACAGGCCCCAGCACAGCAGAGCTGCTATTTAACTGGATGCTCTGTAGCCCTCACTGGTGAGTACACACTGCGTTCGGTAACCAGGACACTGTATTGACTTTTAAAAACAGTTAACCCTCTCAAGTATTCCTCTGTCCACTCATTTTTGTACAGCAAGAGCAGTGTTAGCAGAAAGGTGTAGAATTGACAGTTTCAAAAGTGCAGACATGCAGCTTACACTCCATACTATATGGCTGAAAAGCAACTTGGCTCTCAGTGTTTTTAGTGGTTAATCTGTCCTGGAAGTCAAAGTACACAGTCTGCCCACCGAGTTGGGGGTTGTACAAGCAGACACCACCACAACGATAGGCACATGTCTGCGTGCACCATTGCTTCCAAAGGTCGTGATATTGGCAAACTCTTCAAATCAACAGGTAATGCTTTAATTCTGGTACAGAGCAAAATGCATGGTAACAGAAGTGTCAGTTCAGAATTTAAATGAACATTTACCTACTTCAACAATGTGTGAAAATGAAGGTATTCTCATTGTGACTACAGTAGCAGAATAATATATTTTACTATATGTCTATAAAAGTGTTCTCACAGCTAATTGTGCTAAAATTGGGTTATCGCCTGATCATGATGTGATTACAGCACCAATGTCAGCCCCATTGTGTTAATTAAGTGTTGCATGTTTTTACATTTACTGTACTTATCTGTGCTCCAAAGGTCATTTGCATTGTCTGGGTTTAAATATTTAACATGTTGTTCCAGCTGAACAGTTTGAACAGGTCTAGCTCATGGATAATTACTCCTTTAAGCATTCCTTTACCAGGCGGCATTGTATGATACTACGGATGCATTTTTGTTAAATGCACACAACACCTGTGTTTCAGGTGGCTCCATTTACTGGGCAAGCTAAGTGTTAAGGTTACTTTTCTTGAAACTAACAGTACTGTGGGTGTTTCAGTGGTGATAACAGAGAATGGACAGTGACAAAAGGATATTTTGGGAACCACATAGGAACACTAAGGTACAAATTAAAGTAGAACTTACTATTGATTAGGCGTTAAGAATGCTTTGGTAATCGTACCCTGGCCCTTAAATGGAATGAGCGATGACACTCAGCATATAGCATGTTACACCCCAAAACACACCCAGCACTTATTACTAAGTGCCACCCTTTCAGACTATGTGTCTGGTGCTGCGGCTATTTTTCCACCCAAAAGTAGGACCCTGCTCTTTATATTACCAACCACTACTGTTACAGACGATAGACAGACCCTGCTTTTTCTGAGTGCCATCAGAAGAAGTAACATTAATACACCAGGGACCCCAGAGATCATAGCAATCATGAGCCTGGAGGGAAGATGATGTAATATTATGCTGTTTCCTGTGCACTTGAGAACAAAGAGTCCTAGGTAAAGGAGGAGGGGGATAGGCCATTTTCTCCATATCAGGCTATCCTCATTGCAGAGGGACAACCTTGGACTTGCAGATACCAACTCCTTGGGAATTTCCATATGAGACAGAGAAAGAGGAGAAATAGTAGAACCTGATGAGGCCGTATCAACATGCTCTGTCTGGATGACATCATCGCATGTGCTCTCATAGAAATACATCCTAGCTAAGCTCAAAATAAATAAATCACAGGGCCCCGATGTGTTAAAAGACATGAGGGATATTATTTTCCGACCTTTAACTTCACTGTTCCAGAAATCCTTATCTGACGGTGTGGTACCCTATGATTGGAAACATGCTAACAAAACGCCCATATTCAAAAAAGGCGATAGAAGTAATCCGTCAAACTCTAGGCCAATCAGTCTAACTTGTATAACGAGAAAAGTACTGTAATGGAAGCCATAATCCAAGCAAAAATTGTAGATTACCTGGATTCTAATAACATTCCGAAGGATGGCCAGCATGGATTTAGGAGAGGTTTTCCAAACCACTTATTCTAACAGGGTTGCGGGGGGGGTCCGGAGCCTATCCCAGAAGCTATGGGCACGAGGCGGGAACAACCCAGCTCATCGCTGGGCACACTCACACACCATCCACTCACACATGCACACCTATGGGTAATCTAGCAACGCCAATCAGCCTCAGCATGTCTTTGGACTGTGGGGGGAAACCGGAGCAAACCCCACAACAGCACAGGAGGAACATGCAAACTCCACACACATGGAATCGAGCAGGATTCGAATCCCAGTCCCAGAGGTGTTAGGCGACAGTGCTAACCACCGCAACACCATGCCGCACAATGCTGTCCTGTTTAACCAATCTTCTGGAGTTCTTTGAGAAATCTACAAGAGAAATTGATGACAAAAAGGCCTACAATGTGATCTACTTAGATTTCCAGAAGGACTTTGATGTTGTCCCCCACAAACAGCTCCTGCTTAAGCTCAAACCTGCAGGGATTCTAGGAACTGTAGCAACCTGGATTGATAACTGGTTAACAGATAGGAAGCAGCGAGTAGTTATAAGAGGCATAATGTCACAGTGGGCCTGCGTTCATAGTGGGGTACCACAGGGTTCAATTTTAGGACCACTATTGTTCCTAATTTACATAAATGATATAGACACCGATATATACAGTAAACTGGTTAAATTTGCAGATGACACCAAGGTGGGTGGTGTAACAGATACTGAAGTAGCGGCTGACTGGGCACAGACGAAATTTAACATAGACAAATGTAAGGTAATCCATGTAGGGAGCAGAAATATAAAATACAGGTATTTTATGGGTGCTACTGAAATGAAGGTAGCTGATTATGAGAAAGACCTCGGTGTGTATGTTGATGCTTCCATGTCCCACTCTCGCCAGAGTGGGGAAGCAATTAAAAAGGCCAATAGGATGTTGGCTTACATCTCAATGTGTGTGGAGTTTAAGTCAAGGGTGGTAATGCTTAGATTAAACAATTCCTTAGTAAGACCGCACCTAGAATATTGTGCGCAGGTCTGGTCACCATATCTTAAAAAAGACATTGCAGCCTTAGAAAAGGTGCAGTGTAGGGCTACAAGAATGATTCCTGGTCATAGAGGAATATCATATGAGGAGAGGTTAGCTGAGCTAAATCTGTTCAGCCTCGAGCAAAGGAGACCAAGGTCTATAAGATTCTAACAGGTTTGGATGCTGTTCAACCAAATAGTTACTTCAGCATTAGTTCAAATACAAGAACTCGTGGCCATAAGTGGAAATTAGCGGGAGAACATTTCAAACTGGATTTGAGGAAATACTTCTTTACACAGCGTGTAGTTAGAGTATGGAATAGTCTTCCTGTTGGTGTAGTGGAAGCTAAATCCTTGGGTTCTTTAAAAACAGAACTAGATAAGATTTTACCAATTCTGAGCTATTAGTTAAGTTCTCCCCAAATGAGCTTGATGGGCCTAATGGCCTCCTCTCGTTTGTATATTTCTGATGTTCTTATGTTCTTATCCTTGTGTTTTGTTTGTTGTGACTGTGAAGAGACACTGTCAGCCTGAACCGCCACCAGTGCTTTCAGCAGAGAAAAACTCACAGAAGACATCCTCATGTCCCTCACGCCATACTGTGTCTGAGAGATGTCCTGAAGATCATTTACAGATTGTAAAGTGCGTCGAGTTATTATTATTATTATTATTATTATTGAGTACAGTTTGGTTTAGTTGATAGTCCGAGTCAAACAGATCAGTACTCAACCCGGTCTCACGACTTTTCGTGCAGCCATCTCGGCATAAAAATCTTTTCAAACGTGCTGCGATCACGCTTTAGGTCTTATTTACATGCTAGGACAACGCTTCGCTACCCTATGTATTTTAATGCTCAGTGCGTAACACTACCACTATGAGCGCTAACTGGTGACTGAGGGACGCGATCTGATGACGCTGCGACAATGTGCGATACGACCGTGCAAAACAGCGCCTGGTTTTTACTTCTGTTGCATGAATCACTGAATCTATGCAATCATATGAAAATATATTACACATTTCCCACTAAAAGTGAAATAATAATGTGTTGATTCCTTATTGTTTTTGTTTGCAAAGTGGTTGAAAGAGGCTGAAAGGTAGTGAGATGGGGAAAAGCATACAACCCCCAGAATGCTCTGGTGTTTTTCGTGATCTGATAACGATGTCAACAATGTGCGATGCCAGACATGAGGGGGCGTCATGGCTGAGCCTTTCGAACTAGAGATCTGAAATTTGGCACAGATAAACTAGACTGAATGAGTGTGCCGAGTTTCATGAGCGCAGCCCTCACCTAGAGCCTGCAGTGACCTTCTGAACTTGCCCAGGTCTGCAATGTTAGGTGAATGGAGGCACCCCACCTGTCATTTGACAGTCCATAACTCCAAGTAGGAGTGACGTAGGAATACGGTCCAAAGGTTCCTGAAACTAGACAGTCTGCTCCTTAATCCCATCCCTACATGTACATTAAAATTATGCCTCCTTCATATCGGACCAGCACGTTTTTCAAGATGAAAGATTCCAAAATTTGGACCAGTGGTGAATTTCATATTAGAATCAATTAACGGATAACTTTGCGGGGGAGTCACATACATGTAGGAGGACGGTTCAAAGTTTTCCCAATGCTAGGTGTCCATGGCTTAAAGTCCTGTCATACATGTCCGTTAAAATTATGCCTCCTTCATATGAAATTTGCAAAATTTCATGAAATGTCCTCACTCTGCCAAAAAATGCAGATAAGGTACTAGAGCCTCAACCCCATACTGAATGCTAGTAAAAGGTCGAGGGGTCTCTCTTAGAAAAAAGGTCATAACTCCGGTTAGGTTGGGTCTGGGTCTAGAGGTCTGAAATTTGGAATAATGATAGGGGAGGGTGGTCTGCATTCTGCCCAAATGGGACGGAAGTTATTAACCCTTTATTGTCGGGTGGTCTCACGGCTGACCTGTGTGAGCTAGAAGTCTCAGATTTGGCAGAGTGGAGCACTATACAGGGAGAAATCACATACTGGACATTCCGCAGCATGGCCCTAAGCAGTGGGCAGCAAACCACTTAAAGGTACCTGCCTCCAAGGCCGTGACCGAGAGGTCTGGATTTTCTAGGGCATACAGTTGGGACATACAAACAGACCTGTAAATGACAAACAGACCTGTAAAGTTACATGGACGCCTGACTTACAGAAATGTTTTTATTGGCCCTCAAAGTCAGTGACCTCGGCAATGTTATGTCAATGGAGGCAGCCCCCACTGTGTTTGTCAGGCCATAACTTTGCTTATGAATGACGTAGGGAGATGGTTCAAAGTGTTCCTGAAACTAAACAGTCTGCTCTTTAATCCCTTACATGTCTGTTAAAATTATGACACCTTCATATCGAACAAACACGTTCTATTTGAGAGTACCAGCACAGCTGGAATATCTTGGAGATTATCAAGCTTAAAAACAGCTAGAATTTTAAATGGCTCATATGGATTTTTAAGAAACAGTATACTATTGTGTCCATCAATGCATTGAGATGCATTGGGAGGCATTCCAGAGAACAAATATTATTCTCTATATTAGCAATCAAAAAACACCATAGCATTCTGGGGGTTGTATGCTTTTCCCCATCTCACTACCTTTCAGCCGCTTTCAACCGCTTTGCAAACAAAAACGATAAGGAATCAACACATTATTATTTCATTTTTAGTGGGAAATGTGTAGTATATTTTCACAAGATTGCATAGATTCAGTCATTCATGCAACAGAAGTAAAAACAAGGCGCTGTTATAGTGTAACGCCTTCAGTTGTTTAAGCTGAGGGGATATAAACATATATTGCTTTCCTTACTCTGGTAGTGAGCCGCTCATGAAAGATTGGATTTTTATCTGACCAAGTGTGCTAAAAAGTTCGGTAAATTCCCCTTTGAAAATCTCGGATTCTCCTCGGTGGGCATCGGTTTTGCCGACAAGTACAATGGCACGGGTAATGGCTGAATAGTCTGTTAGAATCTTTGCAATCTCCTCTATAATGTTCAGCACTGTTGCCTTGTTTATCGAGTGGATCAGAGTAGCTTTTGCGACCATTTTTAGAACATCTGAGTTCCCCATGATTAGAGTGCCCGGTGTTGCTTCAGTCTCAGCTGAATGCTGGGGCCTACTTCACCCTATCCCATGATAGCTGTTATTCAATCCATTTTTTGGTGACATGCCACAAGGATGTTTCCCCGTTTTCATGCATTGTTGGTCCGTTTGATGATGTAATGGGATCGCCCAGAAAGTTTTTTAAATTAGTTAGTGGATCAAACCGATTTGATAGAAGCAGGGGGCGAACTAGAGATGTTAGCATTTCGGGCATGTAAGTGCCATTAGCAGCACTGATAGCAGCTTCGCTTTGATCCCTGTGGGGATTACAGGCTTTGCAACTGAGAGTATTCCATCCCCAGGGGTTATCATTTAACTCATGAATCACAAGCCTCAAAAGTTCTGGGTATTTAATGTGATTCTTTTGCGCTAACCGATTCAGGGGAGCAGTCACTGAAACAGCTAACTCATCTGCTGCAGGTCTAGGAACCATAGCCACAAACTGAGTGTTTCTTCCGTAAAGTGTGAGATGAGCAGAAAGTGCTAATACGATCCTTGGGTCTTATTCATGTAACGTTCGTAAATTAACAAACACAAAAAAAGCGATTTTACTAAAATCTTACACTACATTCACAAACCATGAGTAAAACCTCAAACCTTTTTGCAGGAAATATCTCCCATACATTCCACAATCTGAAAATAGCTCGTAAATAATTTTTGGCCCCCTTGGCAAGCTAAGCAAGCACCTCTAACCGGGGGTTTGGGATGTAGATCACTTTGAGATATTATGCCAGAGGCTGCCATAAACACACCTGGCATCCTCAATAGTCCAGACCAGCACTGAACAGAGGTCTATGCATTTATGAGTTACTAAACTTTTTGTGTCGCCTGCTGGTCTTTGTGCGTTAGCTGTGGCTTTTACAAAATTCTCAAATAATTCCCATTTAATTTCTTGCAATATGTCGAAACCGTAATGGGAACATTGAAATGCTGAAGGGTTGCCTTTACTTATTAATTATACTACTGTGTATAGGAATATATTACTTTATCCGCTGTATTTTATTTTATTACATAGGTCTATATATCGTCGAAGTACTGCGGAATATCCAACTTTTGATTTTGATGAAGACTCAGACTGAACTTTCTTACAAAAGCCTTTAAAATATTTAAAATGTTTCTGTCACTTTTATATGTTATATTTTTATGCATTTTAATGTGTTTAATGAAAAACTAAAAGCATTTTACAATAAAAATATACTCAGTGACAAAAAAGTTAAGCACTTAGAAATAATGGCCCGATTTTGATGTAATTTGGTACACGTGCAGACCAACGATGGGTAAGTGCGACTTGTAAGAAGCTGGCACCTCTAGTCACCAGACACAGAGGATGCCTCATAGACGCATTAGACAGCATTACCTGCACTTTACAGAGTTTGATAAGGGTCGCATTGTGTGTTTGCATGAGGCTGGGTGGTCGTACCGTGCAGTTGCTGGGCATATGGAGCATGCAGCCTCCCTCACTTAATGTTGGAACCACTGGGCACATAAGGGCACCCACACGTCGTGAAGGGCCCGATCGCCCAAGACAGACCACACCAAGGGAAGAAGTCATATTGTGCTTCAAGCATTACAGAGCCCTATGACATCTGCGCCTGCCTTCTGAACACCGGTATTCAACGACAGCACCCCATGTCATCCCACACCGTGTCTCGACGACTGGAATCAGCCAAACTACAGGTTTGCCGTCTTTTGCGTAGGCTGCCGTTAATACCAGCACAGGCGGCTACGTTTGGAGTGGTGCCGTGACCAGGAGGCATGGACTTATGATGAGTGACGTGGTACCGTGTTCAGTGCTGAATCTTGGTTCAGCATTACCAAGGATGACCGTCGTGTGCCCGTATGGCGGCGCCGAGGGGAGAGGACCAACCCAGCCAATGCTGTGAAGAGACGCACTGGCGTTACTCCTGGCATCGGGGTGTGAGGAGCCATAGGGTATGACTTCAGGTTCTCTGGTAGTGATTCGGGGGACCCTGACAGCACAGCACTATGTCAGTGACATCCTGCGTCCGCCTGTCTTACCCCTCCTGAGACAGCACCCTGGTTCAGTTTGCGTGCCTATGGACTGCCTGCGTCATGTTGAGGTCCTCATGTGGCAAACCAGATTCCCTGATCATTCCCCGATTTAACATGTGTGGGTGGGATCAGCTTGGACATCAGCTCAGACCCAGAGCCAATCTGCAGGATCAGCTGTGGGCCAAATTGCTGTAGGAGAGGATATAACCGCTGTACGACTCCCTGTATTGCCGGGGGGATGTATCCAGGCCCGGGGTGAAGGGGGTGCCACACCCTACTGACATGGGATCAGCAGTGTGCCCATACTGCCAACTCTGTTGTCCGTCTGTTCTGATATTATACTCATTGTGGTACAGTCACATGACCTTTCATCTTGTTTAGATTTATTTCATTTCCACCACTCTGTCTGGGTGTTTTAGTTACTGAGTGTATATTTAAATAAAGGTTTTAAACTGTTTTTTTCTCAAAGAAATCATTTACACCTGTCCTTCATGCAGCCCCTGTGGTTTGTAATGACTACCTTCACCCATGTCTGGTTATCCCTAGCCCATTGTGATAATTCAATTCAATTCAATTCAATTTATTTTTATATAGCGCCCTTCACAACAGGGTTATCCCAGGGCGCTTTACATGA
>JAODKM010000034.1:1169771-1195727 GCA_026780845.1 Petrocephalus sullivani
AAGAGATCCAGGTCGAGACTGAATTACTGGGTCACTTCCTCTCTCTGCCTGACATCTATATTCTCCACTGTCAGATACTCTAACAGACCAGATAATGTGCTTCTTGTCTCCTTCTTTACTTTGGGGAGTCAGACTCTGCATTCCTGTTTGTGTGGTTCCTTTGGCCCATGAATATCTCCATCCAGATCCTCCTCTTATATCACATTCAAGGGACACAGTCTCTCCACTGAACCACACAGGTCCTGGCGGATTTGGACTTATGACAGCCCGTGGTATATCTAAAAAATGGAATACAGAAAAATTAAAAAAATATATCATAATATTTATTTTTTTAATTTCATTAACTTACCATGCACTCGCAGGCTGTAAGAGTTGCTGTAGGAAGGTTCACTTCCTCTCCATCCCCAACACTGATAAAGTCCTTGGTCAGTCTCTGTCACAGGATGCAGGATGTACGTTTCGCCATATTGCCCACTGCTGCCCCTAAGCTTAGAGGTGGCTCCATTTATCTCTCTGTACCAGGTATATTTCCAGCTGTCAGACCCAGTGACCCGACAGGTGAGAGTAACTTTCTCTCCTAGGAACACAGCTGACCCTGGAGGATCTGCTGTCAGCCGAGCCTGAGGCCAGGACTCTGGAGCAGGAACCAACGTGAAAAACGTCATGTAAAACTCATGTAAAAGCTGGTAAATTCATCGTATATTCATTATTTTCAACTAAGCCTGAGGACTGGGCTTTGCAGAAGAATTATGTCTGGAAAAAACGTTTAAATGTAAAGTTCAGACCCCGCGACCCTGAAAAAGATAAGTGGTACAAAAAATGGATGGATGGAAACTTATATCTTATATCTGTAAAAATTTTTGGTTAATTAATACATTAAGTAAGCTTATTACTACATTTTGTGTCCCCTCAGTGTTTATTTAAAATGGGTTTAATATCCTCTTTGAAGCCTCAGTCTTACCTGCCGATTTGCTGAAATAAACCAAAGCTATGAAATCTAAGGCGGAAAAGTACAGATAAAGTGAATTCACAGTCATTAGTTTTTTTTTTCTGCATAACATTTTGCCATTTTTAGGAGGTAATAATTGTTTATCCAAAATTTCATGATTTGAAATTACTTCATATAAACATAATTTATATAAAACAACATGAACTATAAGCAGGACCACTGTACTTTTCAAAAAGGTTCTTATATAAAATTAGGATTTCTATTTCCATTTTATTTATACCCATCAATCACATCTTAAAGCTACACATTAATAAAGTATTAACATTTTTACTTACATGTCCATGGAAACATCTCACACACCCTCATCTTGCTTTCATACGAACAGTTTCATGAGAGACCTCAGCTGAAATAGCTGCTGAGAGGAAGTGCTGGCAAATGGCAACTAGAAAAAATCTGCTTTGAGGTCAATTATGATGAACAAAAGTGCATCAAATGTTTGGGTCCAGATGAACTGGCTTTAGTTTAGGACTTTATTAGTTGTATGTGCCACAATTATCTTGATTCTGGAGAAATTCTACAAACTTTGTCTTTTTTTTTAAAAAGCCCATAATAGTGTTATTGTCTGTCACATTAGCTCTGCCGGTCAGTCCTGCACTTGACTGTACCGCTATCATGCTTATCAGCTAGAGTGCTCTCACCAGGAGAGGCATGCTCTTAAAGTACTCAGGGTTAGCCATTATTTGTTATTTTGCATGTGTCTTTAACTAAACATGTATGCTTTTATGTAAAATCCCCCCCCCCATGTAAAGTGCATGACTGTATGGTTTCGGCTTGGTTGGTGGGGTTACTGATACAGCATTCTCTGCCAGCCGAGGTCCCTGCCGCACCCAGTGTGCCCTCCGAGGTGTCGCCTGACGCGCCCAGTGCGCCACCAGGGATCGCCGTTGTGCCCCTGTCTGGCCCAAGAGATGGTGCCGCTGCGCCCTCGTCCGGTATAGGTGAGGGCACCACCGAGCCCAAAGCGCTCTTTGAGGCATCATCCTCGCATCGCTGGATGCGTCTGCCGGTTCCTGCCAGGCTCCAGACGCGCCCGCCAGTTCCTGCCATGCTCCAGACGTGCCCGTCAGGTCCCCAGAGGAGTCGCCCAACGTGTCCGGTACTCTCCCAGAGGCGTCGCCCGACGCACCCAGTGCGCTCCCTGAAGCCGGGCCCAGTGCGCTCCCTGCTGTCCCATCCGTGTCCAATGTGCTCCCCGCTGTCCCGTCCGCCCAGCGAGCTCCCCGCCGTCCCTTCCCCGAGATCCAGTCCGTGCACCCGTCTGGTGCAGATGAGGCCGCCGCAGCACTCCAGACCGGTCCAGGCGAGGATGCTTCCACGCTCCCCTCCAGTCCAGCTGAGGGCGCCGCCGCGTCCGGTGCGCTCCCAGAGAGGTCACCTGGCTCCTCCCCCAGGATCTCCTTGAGGTCCGGCTCCTATCCCGGACCCTCCACGTCACCCGGGTCCTTCATGGCACCAGGCTCCTCTCCGGGGCCCGCCACGTTGCCCAGCTTGACTCCGGGGCCCGAGAGGTCGCCTGGCTCCACTCCCAAGACTCCCTCATCACTGGGATTCCCTCCCGGCTCCTCTCGAGCCCGCCGCGTCGCCCGGCTCCTCGCCGGAGCCCGCCGAGTTACCCGGTCCCTTGTCTCAGCCTACCACGCCTCGCCTGCAGCTAGCTCCCCAACAGCTTCGGCAGCTTCGCCTGTTCTGGCCCGGCGTGGCCTCCTGCTCCAGACCTGGCTCTCTGCGGCCCTCCTGCCTGGAGGGGGGGGACCCTGACGAGGAACCCCTGTAGGACCTCGAGTGGGACCCAATGGGGCCCGATCAAGGCCGGGGCCACCCCTGTTCCCAGTCCACTGCCCCAGCCGGGAGGGAGGAGGAGGGGAGCCAGGGTCTCCGTCTCTCGCCGAGGAAGATGGGGCCATGTGCGTAGGAATGGGCCTCATCCCGGTTCAAGGTCATTTCCCGGCTTACGCCCTCCAGTTCCTGCCATCCCAGAGGCAGTGCCCACTGTTCCGGCCGTCCTAGAGATGACGCCTCTCATTCCTGCGGTCCCAGCGGCAGCGCCTGCCGTTCCGGCTACCCCTGCCATGCCTGCTGATCCAACGGGTCCTAGGGTCCCCGCGGCGCCCGCCGTCCCTGCAGTTCCCGCGAGGCCCGCCGTCCCTGCAGTTCCCGTCGTGCCTTTGAGTCCAGAAGGCCTTGTGACGGCTACACAGCCCTTCATCCCGGGTACCACTGGACCCTGTAGGCCCAGAGGTGCAGGCTCTGTAAGGGCCTCAAGCCCAGGTTCCTGCTTGGCTGGCACCTTAGAAGCGCCTGAGCCTGGAAGATGCTGACTCCCGAGGGGACGGTCCAACACTCCAAGACCCCAGGAGCCTGACTTCAGCTCCACGCCTCCACTCCTGCCTCAGTTCTTGCCCTATCATCCCGTCTCCCCTCCGTTTTCCCCTGTTCTGTCTGTCCTCCTGGGCTCCCTGTAACAGTGTGCCCTGGTGTTCGTGTCCCGGGTCCGGTCGTCCTTATCCCTTGTCGATCGTCTTTTCCGTTGTGCCTGTGGTCTTTCTCCCTACCTGCCCTTTCTCTTCCCCTAGATCGTCGTGTTTGCGTTCTCGTGGGGTTGGCTCTATTTTGTTCACTCTCACCTTGTCTTCCCCAGGTCGTCTGTTCCCGGAGTTTGCCCGTCCATGGTCTACCCTTCGTGCCTGGTCTTGCCCTGTGTCCTGGCCCCATGTGCCCGTCCTGTCCTCCGGTCCCCTGGGTTCGCTATGCCCGGAGTATGCATCCTTGGGGGAGGCTATGTCACGTTCAGCCCCGCCCTGCGTGTCTGTTTTCCCTGTGTTTCCCTCAGGCGTGGCTTAATTAGCCTCACATGATCCTTGTTGAGCTTTGCCTTATGTTCCAATCCTCTTGTTAACCCAGCACACCTGCCTTGTGTTTAGTCTTTGATGTTCTACCCTTTATTAGTCAGTCTAAGTCCAGTCACCGCTGTTGGATATTGTCAGTGCTGTGTCTATGGTGCCTGTTGCTCCTGATTCTCATTCCCCCCCTTTTTACAATAATAAATACCCCTTTGAGGGGTTTAATCCTCGCAGTCAGCATCATGGGTCATTCCTCCCGCCGGCAACGCAACAGTTAGGAAGTGTAGTCACTTTTTTTATAGGAGCTGTTGGACGCGAGTGTACTACGCAAAAGTAGTAGCCCATGGGTGTCACCTATTATCTTGGTATGCGATAAAGATGATTCCCTGTGTTTTTGTGCAGATTACCGCAAGGTTAACACAGTCATGGATGCTTTTCCTCTTCTTCAAGTGAAAGAGTCATTGAATATATTGTCAAAAGCATGTTACTTTTCTACGTTAGATTTAACGAGTGTTTATTGGCAGGTTGCTTGAGGATAGGGAAAGGCCATTGCCTATGAGGAATGGATTAAGATTCCTCAGGAATGCTGCCAGAAACTGGTGTCTGGTAATGCATCACGTTTGCAGATGGTCACAACAGAAAAAAACTATTTGCAAATGGGGGTTGAATAATTTTGCATGCAACTCTACATTTATGCTCTTTTATTTAGCAGACACTTCTGTCCAAAGTGACATACAAGCGAGTTCTTTTGAAGTTTGTTTCACTCTCAAACTACAAGCTACATTCAACCAGTTTAGTTTAAAACCAAGTAAGCAAAGCAAGAGCTAAACAGGAACAGAAGAAGAACTGCTCACATTTTCCATGAATGCAGATGTTAATAAAATGTACTATGCTTATACTTTATCAGATCTGTAGCTGACCTGTAAAATATGTCTTTTAGGAAATACCATAAAACAATATATTCAATGCGAAAATCTCAATCGATCTAAATCTCAATGTTAAAGAAAAGGTATTTAATTACAATACCAGCTCAATCTGCAGACTTTAACTGAACAACATTGTAACAGGTATATTTTAGAAAAATTGTGTTTCCCTCTCACTTGAAAGGCAAAGTGTGGACACTGTGTCATGACAGAGGTTTTTCTGGTTTCAGGAATACCACGTCCCTTATTTGGAGCAGATACTGTTGAGTTGGCCAGACAGCAGAAGTAACGGAGTGGGGTGCTATCTATCCTCAGTGCATCCTCTGTAAGTTCTCAACTGATAAACCTGTAGTGGTGCTCATAGGTATATAATTTCCTATGGCAATTTCCCAGGCACCAGTACAGCTTGGTGTTGATGGACCATTAGGGACCGGATGGTGGCTACTACTTGTAATGAGTTATGGCAACACGTAATTCAGCCTTTGGTTGTCATAAGAGGCTTCATTAAAGAGCTTTGTAAACTCTATATAGCCCAGAAAAATCACACAACTCCCTATCACCCTCAGGCAAATGGCAGTTGTGAAAAATTCAATAGGACACTACTTAATCTTCTTGGCACTCTTGAATAGGATCGTAAGGCTACATGGACAGAGTATGTGCAGTAGCTGTTTTCTTTACAACAGAAAGGTGTATGCTACTGCAGGCCAAGTGGCTTACAATCTTATGTTTGGCTGGCATGCTCGTTTTCCCATTGATTTAGTTTTAGGGGTCCATAAGTCAAATGATTCAGAAGTTTGAACTGAGTCTGTAAGGAGACATTGTGAGCGTTTACGTTATGCTCCTCAGAATGCGGGCGACTAATTGGGCCAGTGTGCTGCAGACAATGGGAGGTACCAAGAGACCCCACTTTTACCAGGGGAGAGGGTCCTGCTGAAGCAGCAGGGCGCAAAGACCTTTCGGCAAAATGTGTCTCATACTAAATTGAGTGCACTGATTCCAAATCTGAAGTCAGATTAATTGTAGCTGTGGCGTTTGCATCGGGAGGAACGACCCATATTGCTGGCTGCGGGTTTCGGGTGTTTATTGGTAAAATGGAACGAAAACAAAAGGAAGCAAGCCACAGGGAACATCAACGCAGCTCAGACAATAACCGACATGGGGAACCGGACGTAGACTGACTAAATAGGGCCAGACATCAAAGAGGAAATACCAGGTGGGTGTGATTAGGCAAACGAAGGGATTAACACGTCAGGAAAGCACAACGAGGCACAGGTGAGGCCAATCAAGCCCCGCCTGAGGGAAACACCGGGAGCTAGACACGCAGGGCGGGGCTGATCATGACAGTAGCACATCAGGATTAAAGTTAACTTGTTTAAAAAATCTGTACATTACGCAAAACTAAAACTTGGTACATCATTATCATCATCCATTGATGCATTCAGAGTAACAAAACTGCAAGATTCAACTTGGGCTTACTGAATAGGTCTTGTGTTCAAAAGTGCTTAATTTGTATTGCTAAATACACCAAAGCATTAACACCGAACGAGAAACAGTCGGAAACAGTCGGATTCTCACGGGGTTAATGGGGGGGCCTGGCACACAGAGGGATCGAACGGACGGGACATGACAGAACCCCCCCCCAAAGGCGCGCCCAAGAGGAGGGCCAAGACGGGACCGGGGACCAGGAAAACAGAACCAAAACATCAATGCGGGACAGGAAACAGGACCGAGACACAAAACAGGCACAAGGGGAGCAACCAGGACAGGACCTGACAGACAACCGGCAGGGCAAACAAACACAGGGGCAGCAAAACAGGAGACACAGGAGGAACAGAGGGACACAGGAGGAACAGAGGGACACAGGAGGAACAAAAGGACCAGGAAGGGACACAGGAGGAACAAAGGGGAACAAAGCCGACACTGGGGGCACAAAGGCAGAGGGAACAAAGCCAGGGGGCACAAAACCAGGGGGCAAAGGGGCAGAAGGCGGGGGAAAACGGGGAGCCCGAGGGGCGGCAGCCGCAGGGACAGCAGGCGACGGGGAGGCAGGAGCAGAAGGAGACCCCAAAGGGGCCGACGAGGGAGAAGGAGGGACGGGCGAAGGGGCCGAGGAGCGAGTGGAAGGGGGAACTCCGGAAGGTGAGGAGGGAGGCAGGCGATGGCGCAGCCACAGCCGGCGAAGGCGACGCCAACCGAGGAGGTTGGAGGAGGGACACCGCAGGCGAGCGACGAGGCGTCGGAGGCCGGACAACCGGCGACGGAGGAGGACTCGGCGGGGTACCCGCAGGCGACAGCCGAGCCGGAGCCGAAGGGACCGCAGGCGCCCCACGAGCCCCCGACAGGGCGACCGAGGACGAGCCAGGGGGCAGGGCGGGTGGGAAACCGACCCCGACGGAAGTGACCCCGCCCTTTCTGGGACCTGGAGAGGCGGGGCCACCGCCGGGTCCTGCTCCTTGGCGGGCGTGGTGGAGTCCCCTTCCCCACAAAGACCCCGGGGCCCATTAGGGCCAGCCCAGAGGGGTCCCAGTCAAGGTCCTCCCCCTCAGAGGGAGGAGCGGAATCGGGAGGGAGCGGAGCCGGGACTGCAACTGGAGCCGGAGCCGGGACTAGAGTATCAGGAAATTTACTCTATTTTATGTCTATATATATGTGTATATGTATATATATATATATATATATACACATTATTTTTATATATTATTTTTAATATTATTAAAATTATTTAGGTTCTGAAGGGGCAGATATTAATAAGAGTTTTTCTCTTCTTTCTGTTCCTTTTCATTCTTGGTTGTGCTTATTTGAATGTTTGTGTTTTATGTTTTGTTTTTTCTTTCTATACTTGAATGAAATTAAATTTTTGAACCAAAATGCTAGGAGAGAATATGATGCTGTCTTTGAGGAAACTGAAGCTTGGGCATGACTGGACCTTCCAACAGGACAATGATCTGAAGCAAGTCCACAAAGGCTTGGTTCTGGAAGTCCTGGAAGATTCTAGATTGGTCATCACAGTCGTCAAACTTGAACCCCATGGAAAATCTCTGGTGGGATTTGAAGAAGGTGGTTGCAGCATGCAAATCGAAGAATATTATTGAGCTGGAGGCCATTGCTAATGAAGAATGGCCTAAGATTCCTCAAGAATGCTGCCAGAAGCTGGTGTCTGGCTGTGCATCGTGTTTGCAGCAGGTCACAACAGCCAAACCTAATTTGCAACTGGGGGTTGAATAATTTTGAGTACAGCTGTACATTTACACTCCTTTATTTAGCATATGCTTCTGGTCAAAGCGACATACAGGCGAGTTTGTTTCACTCTCAAGCCACAAGCTACATTCAACAGTTAATTTAGTTTAAAACCAAGAGAGGAGAGCAAGAGCTAAAACAGGAACAGGAAAAGAACTGCTCACATTTTCCATCAATGCAGATGTTAATAAAATGTAAATACACTATGCATATGCTTTACCAGGTATGTATTTGACCTAAAAAATAAAAGATTCTTTAATTACCATAAAACACTATATTCTATGCTAGAATCTCAATGTTAAAGAAAAGGTATTTAATGACAATACTAGCTCAATCTGCAGACTTTATAATCAAACAAGAGTGTAAAAGGGATGTTCCTGCCTTTTATTAACATTTTTTTTAGGGACTTTTCACTCCAGACCAACAAGTGTACAATTATCGCCATTGAAGAGCTAGGCGTGTAGTTGAAAATGCCTTCGGCATTTTATCAGCAAAATGGAGGGTGTTCCATTGACAGTACTCAGGATATCACCAATGCTTGCATTGCTCTTCACAATTTTCTCTGTGTGACTGACCAGTTTGAAGGGCCAGGGTACATATCACGCTCTTTGGTAGATGAGGGGGATGTCCCTGGGGAATGGAGACAGGTGGTCCTAGGAGACTCAAACCTTATTGACCCGGGACGTCTCACTGCTGACCAAGCTACTAGAGTTGCTGCTGACATCCGAAACCGGTTCAAGGACTACTTTCTCACAGATGCAGGAAGTGTGCCCTTCCACCGTGGCAAGCTGCAGTAATTTGGTTTATGTTTGGGGAACTAGTTACATGCAAGGTAAAACATTTTTGCAAGTTTAATGTAAGCATTATTGTGAGAAATATCGTTATATATATATATATATATATATATAGTTATATATATTGTTATATATATATATCGTTATCATTTCAAATCAATTAACTAACACAATAAAATGTGTGCTGGATCACACAGACACAAAGTGTATAGACTAGATAACAAAAGGGTTAAAGACCAGTGTGTTTTTATTCATAAGACTGCATTAACTGTTTTAATTCTTTCATCGGTCTCTTAGCATCATGGTCTGGGATCTGCTGAAGAAAAAATGTCAGGTAGTTGCCAAATGCAGTATATATGTTTTGTGCAGCCCATGTTTCCTGTTGTATTTCCGACAACCTCTGAAAGAGAGCAGCATCAACATCATCAAGCTCCTCGGACCCCTTTTTCTTTTTGGCTTTTCTTGGAGGGTTAGGATCTGACAAGCTTGATGAATAAGCAGAATCAGTTGCCGATGGTGATGGTGAGATTCTGACTGAAGGAGTGTTCGGTCTTGTAGGTCGATCAACATCTTTATCTGGTGTCTGGAAGCACAAATATAAAACAACTGATCTAGTTGACAGTAGATTTGGATAGGATTGTCAAAAAATCAGATGCTAGGTAATCAATACCAAGTATTTATATCAGATTATATCGGGTTATAATCTGTGCCATCAATACCGTACCGCCGATGGCTTGCTCAGGGGCTTTTGAACTTGCTAAACACGTTTACACACTACATTTTCTCTACATTTTCATATCAACACATCCAAATCCTCAAACCTGCTCAGAGCAGGTTTGTTCTGTGTAAACAAGGATGAGCTCTCACACTTAACCCTCAACAATAACAAAAAAGTTTGTCTGGCCCAGAAATAAATCCTGTGTACCAAAGGAAACACATTAATTATTTGATGTCATCATGTCGCTCCAATAAATGGTCCTGCTCAGTGTCGTGCTCAGCCCCGCCCTCTGTGTCTTTTCCCTGCTTCTGCCTTCAGGCGTGGCTTGATTGGCCGCACCTGTCCCTTGTTGTGCTTTGCCTCATGTTTTACTCCGCTTGTTGACCCCGCACACCTGCCTTGTGTTTAGTCCCTGATGTTCTGCCCTATTTTAGTCAGTCTGAGTCCAGTCTCCCCTGTCGGTTATTGTCAATGCCTTTCGTGCTTGCTGTCGCTCTTGCTCCCGTGTTTCCCCCTATCCTGGTAAATAAACGCCCCTTGGAGGGGTTCAAACCCAGCAGCCTGCAATATGGGTTGTTCATCTCGCCGCAAGCGTGACAGAATAACCGACCCAATCAAGCGACCCAGCGGCTGCAAGCCAGCACCACCGGCGCCGCCTTATCCGGAAGATGAGGAAGGTCCGGAAGAAGCTGACGGCTTCTTCCTCTGGCAGGGAGACCAGCTCCTAACAGAAAAAGTGTGGCTGTGGCAGCAGATGGTGGAGGAGGAGGATGCTGTGTACCCCGCTCCGCGCCTCGCCCCTCTGCAGATGCTGCCGTTGCTCGGTGCACCCTCAGGACTCTTTGTGGGTTCCACCTCACTCTCCGTGGGTAGCGCCACTGCGTGCCGGGAGGACCCTCTCTCGAGGCAGAGAGAGGCCTGGGCGACGGAATACTTCACCCTGCAGGGGCTATGGTGGAGGCTGGCGGAAGACCTGGCGATGCGCGAGGATCCTGAAGCCTCCCAGTCCCTGGACGCCCTGCAGCGGCCGTTTGCCACTATCACCCCGGACTCATCTCCCTCAGTGCGGGAAAAAGGCCGGGGGATGATGAGGGACCTGCTCCATTCCGGGAGATGACGCCGCCGTGCCCCCGTCCAGTCCAGGAGATGACACAGCTGCACCCACGACGGATCCGGGTGATGACTCCGCCGCGCCCCGGTCCAGTCCAGGAGATTACGCCGCCACAACCCCGTCCAGTCCGGGAGATGACGCCGCTGCGCCTCCGGTTCCTGTGCTGCTTGTTCCTGTCCCCACTCCGGCACCACCACCTGTTCCTGTTCCCGCTCCAGCACCGCCGTCTGTTCCTGTTCCCGCGGCTCCTGTTCCCGTGCTGCCTGCTCTTGTTCCGGTACCTTTTGTTCCCGTGCTGCCTGCATCTCCTGTTCCTGAGTTGTCTGCGCCTCCTGTTCCTGAGTTGCCTATGCCTCCGGTTCCTGAGTTGCCTGTGCCTCCTGTTCCGGACCCGAATCCTAACCCCGAGCCTTCCTCTGAGGAGGAGGAGGAGCTTGACTGGGACCCCTCTGGGCTTGCCTTGATGGGCCCCGTGGACTCGGTTGGGGAAGGGATTCCTCCACCATGCCCGCAGAGGGGCAAAACCCGGCGGTGGCCCCGCCTCTCCAGATCCCGGAAAGGGTGAGGACATTTACGTCGGGGTCGCTTCCCGCCCCCCCTGCCCCCTGGCTCGCCCTCGGTTGCCCTGTCGGGGGCTCGTGGGGCGCCTGCGGTCCCTTCACATGGAGAAACCTTATGAACACCAGCGCGCTGACACACACAGGTGGGCACACAGGTGCTGACACACACAGGTGTTCACACACGTGCTCACGAACATACACTGTCTTGATCGGCTGTAGCTTCTGGGCATGTGTTGTAATGCTGGTTGTGTGTGCTGTTCAACAACATTCAACGTTTGATGGTCGTTGTGATTAGTACAGATGTTGTATGAAATCTTTCTTTCGTTAGCGGACATGGAAGCAGATCATCTGTTTTATTTTTTCTCTCTTTTTTTTCTCCTCTCTCTTCGTCTCTCTCTTTCCCCCTTCCTCTCCTGTGTTTCCACCCCTCTCTCTCCCTCTCCCTCTCTTGAAGTAAATAAAATACACAAATAAATAAATAAATAAGCAAATAAAATAATAATAAATAAAAAAATTAATACAAATAAAGTAGTCCTCCGCAGAGGGTGGATGGTGGAGGGATTAAAAAAAAATCAAAATAAAAACGAATGTCCTTCCAGTGCTCCTCTGCCATTAGTGTGGGCAGTCTCTCCCGGTGTATATTTGCGATGTTGTGCAGGACTGAACAGGCAACCACAATGTTGCATGCATAGTCTGGCCTTACTGAGGCCTTTCAGGCACCTAAATCTACTGGGATAAATATGTTAGCCTAAAACAAGAAATGTGGTGTGTATGAATTTCGAATCTGGATTTTAGTTGGCCAAAGGTCACATCAATTCATGCCCTTGTTCTACTGTGGGCATTGTTAAATGCCTTCTCTGCCTCAGTTCTGGGTAAGGGGTTAAAAGGTATGGCAGGCAGTCATAACCCCTGTCCCAAGCAGGCCTCCATTATACTCCCCTGTAGAAGAAAGTATTGCTGTGTATGTCATTCCAGCAGTTCAAAAGACTCCCCCCCAACATGAAAGCAATGTGTACCAAATAGCTTTAAAAACTGTTTGCATGGTAAGATGACTACATGTCTCCTTAGTTTCCATGAAATGTACATGTTCAGTGAAAGTGGTTGATATATTCTCTTGCCTTCTGCAAACATGTGTGCCAGTGAGGATGCTTTAAAGATCCTGGAGTCATGGACAGAGCCAGGTCATTTTGTCTCAGCATTGGAAATGAGGCAATTCCCATCACAGATCGTCTAAACACAGAGAGTGGATTCAGTGATACAGCACACTTTGCCTGGCAGAGCATTCATTGTTCTGTATAAAATGTTACGTCCTATTCAGTGCTAAATCCCTCCAACCTGACAATGTATAGAGTTTTCCAAACCTACATACCTGTATATTGAGGCTGTGGAAAGATTTCCTGTTCATGTAGTCTGCCTCTGCCTCCAGCTGGGGCCTGGATCTGTACATGGATGCAATCTATAGCACCCAGGACATTTGGGAAACCTGAAGGCGAGGTTTAACTTAACACTTGACATAACCATACTCAATACAGCCTGGAGGTGACTTTACATTCAAGTTTATTTTAACTGTCAAATACCTGCTATTACATAGAAATCCTCTTTGATCTTTTGATCTCTGTGTTGGCTGATGGCCGGGAAAGGCAACAAAGATGCTCAGAAATTGCATCAGAGCAAGGTATACCCTTCTTATTTCACAGCATACCGTTGCTTTACCCAGATGCTCAGCATCACCAACACTGTAGAGGAATGTCCCACTGGCAAAGAACCGCAGTGCAATACAGACAGACTGCACTGTGGTCAGGGCTTGGCCTCGCTGTGTGGATTGCTTAGGTGTGGTTAAAGTAGGACACATATGTACACTATGCTGGGTCTGCTGAACCCATATCTCTCCCACAGATAGTCATATGAGAAGGCAAGAGGGTTTATTCTGTCTCTAAAGACCCTTGCAGCTGGTGGTCTTAACGCCCTTTGAATTATTGGTGCACCCTCCTTCACAGGGTCTTCTATAAATGGACAGGCCATACTTGTCTATCTTTCTTCTTCTTTGAGCTGACTCTCCATGCAGGTCAGTAATGCTTAAATACGCCTGGCCTTAATTATCTTATTCTCATGAATAATTAATTAATAATTAATGATAATTATTTTTATTCTTGTTATACTTTTAATGTAATAAACCATTTTATGCTGCCATGTTCTTATTAGTATATATATTTTTATGTCTGATTCCAATTGTTGCATTTATTGTTTGAGATCGCACTACTGTAAAGATTTAACATTTTATTACAATGAAAATGCTGAGACTTGACGTTTTTAGTCTTTATTATTTTTTACATGAGTAGTGATAGCGCGGGAATTCGTATGACGAAATGATCTCTCTGGAAACTGTTTCCACACGCCCGACATTCTTTGAGATAAAGCCTACAGTAACTAAGTGAGAGAGTTACCCTGGTCCGGAGCAGACTTGTTCACCAGTGTAATTTAGCATGGTAACACATCGGGGATTCATTTCCGCTTTGATGGAATGGAACTCCTACTTAACTAAATGAGACATCGAAATAAGATAGACTTTCCCTTAATCCAGTTTCTTGGAATACCCCCCCCCCCGACATGACATAATATGTTTTGTGCAAGTGAAAGCGTCGTCTTTTCACTCCTAATTCATGAATGGATCCGAGCATCTTGTTAAAACTGAATCTTAGATGAATCCTGACTCATCTGCATTTAATCGATGGAGTTTGGATAGCCATTAAATTGGTGTTGGTACACTCCATGAGAACAGTACAAATATATTATATTGTATATATAAACAATTGCCCGATAACTCGATAGATTAATCAGTAGATTTCTCCGTCACTCATGTAAGAAGTGGCAACCTAAATCATATTCTATACTATACTACCTGTCACGTCCTGCTAGTCCTGCCCGTCATGTTGGCATCACCCCTCCTGTGCTCTGTCTCTGACATAGCCCTAACCAGCCACGCCCACTGCTTTCCCTGCCTTACCACTCGTTCCTGCCTTCATGTGGAATGTCTCCAGCTGTCTCCTGTTTGGTGTTGTTTAATGGTTGCATTTAAGTGCTCCTTCATCCGTTGCTCGTCAGTCCGGTCATTGTCACACTTCCAACTCTGTGTCCTGTTCACAATAAATTCCACTCACGGGGTTGTTCTGGAAGTCACAACCTCTGAGTCCTACCTTGCCCTGCCTGACTGTGACGCTACCTTAGATGATTACAACCTTGACTAATTGCTTTTCAAATTACCTTTGTATATAGTGGATTCACATTTTTTTATAATTTTTTTTCATTTGTGTCCATCTGGCCTGTGCGATTCACTGTGCTCCCCTCTCGTTCTCCCAAGACTGATTCCTATTACTTCCTGAAGAAACCCTCCTTTTTAGAAAACCGCGCCAACGTGTGAATTGTCACTCCTTCCTGGGTTACGTACATGACAGATTGATCGAGCTCTATAGACAAGGGAGTCGGGAGTCGTTTGGACTCCATATCTCTGCCTGCTCCCTCTCCCTGGCACTCAGCCTCATCCCAGTATCTGAGCCTCTCATCACTTTGGCGGTTTGCGAATAACTCCCATATTGTCCCGCTGAATGACAGAAATTTAGATGAGTCAGAAAATGACAAATCCACTGTACAAATCTCCCCACCTATAGGAACGCCGTTAAGGTGCTGGCTGGAGATACCAGAGGTTCTGGAGCAAGACAGAGAGTCTCGTGGATCCAGGAGAAGGGTGAGGTCTCTGAACCTCTAGAGTGGTTCCCGACTTGGTCTTAAGTCCGCCAGAAACTCCCATCTGGGTGACGCAATTCCAGAGCTGAATCCTCCAGAGATGTCAGTTCCCACAGAAAACCTGTGTCTCCAGTTCACTGTCGCTGATGTCCGGCACCCGCAGCACTCAGCTCCCTGCAGCTCCAGTGCCTGCTCCGCCAGTCACCTCTCCAGAGAGGAGGCCACTTCCGCAGTGTCTGCAGCACAAGTGGCAGGCCCTAGGAGGCTGTTTTTCCCGAGACTCCAGCACCTGCACCTGGCTCAGAGAAGGCCACTCAGCCCGAGTGCCAAGGTCCCAGCTCAGAGGGGGACACATGACAGGCAATAACGCAATGCACAAACCGACTGCTCTTACTAAGGTATATGTACTTAAGGTATATGGTTATGTCAAGCTTATGACAGTTAAAAACATACATGTTTAGGAGAGAATGTGAGTATAAGCCCAAAGAGGGCATAGCTAAAATATACATAGTGTACATATGATAACACAACATTTACAAAAACAAAAAATTACCTTGACCCCGATAGACACCATGTATAATAATACTTCCTCAGACAGACATCTGTAATATTAGTAATAATTTATTTAGCATTTATTCTTTAATACTATACTAATCAAAATGTATAAATTATAAAAGCCCCCTCCATTAACTTTTATGGAACATGTTGCCAAAATTAAAAAAAATAAACTTTGTGCATATCTTTATTGACAGTATTAGTAATATGACTGTATTGATAGTAATGAGGTATGAAAAACAGTGTTTGTGACCCTATATTGGGTGAGTGGTTGAAGTATGGATAGACGGATGGAGGGATGGATCTCAGTCAAGCATGTCAGATAACTGGATGACTGTGATATGAATCCAGCAAACTGCCTGAAAGAGTTAAGGTTAACCATCTTCTTCCTACAGAAGAAACTAAATAGGTTCATTACCTGACATAAACATGAGTTTTCTAATGTTCACTTAAGCATATAATAGCAGGGAAGCAGTCAGGTTTTTCATGTGACATAACCATGCATTTAGTTTTAATCATGCATGTTTAGTTAGGTATACACCGATCAGCCATATCATTAAACCTACTGGGAGGTGAAGTGATTAACACTGATTATCTCATTACAATTACATATGACGGCTGCCATCATATATCTGGGTAAGTGAACAGTCAGTTCTTGTAAACAGGGCAAAAATGGGCATGCATAAGGATCTGAGTGACTTTGACAAGGGCGAAATTGTGATGGATAGATGACTGGGTCAGAGCATGACCAAAACAGCAGATCTTATGGGGTGTTACCGTGGTCAGTACTTACCAAAACAAGGCCAACCGGTGAACTGGCAATGGGGACATGGGTGCCCAAGACTCACTAATGCACATGGGGAGTGAAGGCTAGTCCATCTCGTCCAATTCCAGAAGAGAGCTACTGCAGCACAAATTTCTGAAAAAATGTATGTTGACTGTGATAGAAATATGTGAGAACACAGTGCACCACAGCTTGTTGCGTGCGGGGCTGTGTAGCTGCAGACCAAGTGCCTATGCTGACCCCTGTCCACCACTGAAATGGGAACATGAGCATCAGAAATAGACCAAGGATCGGGCTACAGGCAGGGCAGACGCTAGAACTTCAGTGACTGGACTGGGGGGCACAGGACTGGAAGGCATTTATAAGGATTACAACAAGAGGCAGCTTGGGTGAGTTAACATGAGGGCCAGGACGAGAGGTATTGGTCCTCCTGAGACCCAAGGAAAAAAAAGTGTCTCCCAGTTTGAAGTTACTCATGATTTTCCACATCTCTGGAGGAAATAAAATATATTAAAATTCAGACTTTTTTCAAAATAATTTTTATTTTTAATTTTACAGTTTACTGTCTGATGCATTGGACAACCAGACATGCTGTTTGACGTTTGAAACTGGAAGTTAAACCATTGAACCATTCCATTACTTGGCAAAATTTGTCACTTTTAATGACTTAAGGACTATTACTTTCAGTTTTAATTCATGAACTGCGCATCCATCCATTTTCTATACCAGCACAGGAGCCAGTTTTTTGTCCCGGAAAAGGCAACAAGTTAAACAGACTCCGATTGAAACCACGCAGCCCCCCCCAAACTCCCTGTGATCAGATGACAGGTCTGCAGGCCCACCAAAATGAGAAACCCAAGTTCCAAGAAAACCCTGAGCCATGTCCATTGTCGGCGTGGATACCAATAGCACTGCCCTCAACCAGGGAGTTGTCAGAGTTGAAACACCTTTAAGTACAGGGGAAGCATGATGCGGGCACCCCCAGGGATGAACCACTGGTAAAAGTTAACCATCTCTCCTGCAAAGAGATGAATATAACTGCCCGTGGAAAATCTCGAACAGTGGCAGCTTTGTCAGGGAGACGTACTGAACCCTCTGAGTTTGTGTGTTAGCCAAGGAAATCAAGAGAACATTTAGACATGTTGATGATAAACCTATGGGCACTGAGACATGTGAACAACACCCGGAGATGCCTCAAATGCTAGCGTCCAAATATTGAAAAAGAAATGGCCTGTTATGCACAATAAGGTTCTGCACAAATGCTGAAAAGTCTGTGTCATGTTCTTCAGCCCAAAAGGCATCCTGAGCAACTCAAACAGTTCAAAAGGCATGACATTGGCAGTCTTAGGGATGTCCTGCAGATGCACTGGGACCTGATGGTAGCCCCTAACTGGGACGACTTTAGGAAAAATGGAAGTTCCTGCCAAATAAGTGGAGAAATCCTGGATGTGCGGCATCTTTAAAGCACCTATAGTCCCCACTGGGGCACCACCAGCAGAAACCAGGTTTGGGCACCATATGGAGAGGTGAAGACTATGGGCTGTCAGAACATCAAACTATCCCTAAATACACTAATATGTTAAATTCATCCTGGACAACAGTATGCTTTTCAGGGGCAAACTGCCTAGCCTTGGCGTGCATTGGTGGGCTGATGCTGGTGCACTGTGCCTAGCCATAGATGCAGAAAAAGTGGGCACAGTGAGAATTGGAAACCCCGCTAAGAGGCGCTGGAAAGCATTGGCTGAAGCGGAATCACTGGACAGGTATCACTGGAAGTGTTAGCTTCACCAAGGGTACCCAGAAAAGTGCAAAAATGTACTATGTTCCTAATTTCTATGAGCAAGTTGTTGGCCCCCAACACAAGTGTGGAATCAGATGCCAATACAAAAACCCACTGGAAACACTGCACATAAAAACCAAGGTCCACCTGTCGCTCATCAAAAGTCTCAACTGAGATGCCATTAGCAGCCTCCAGGGGGAAACCCTACTCTTCCAACTGCTTGTCCAGTTGTGATGTCGGGAGTAAGCTCACTAATGCACCCGTGTCACAGAGCAAATGCTTCCCATAAATAGAGTTCTTAATAAATAGTAAACTGTCTGGCCCTCTGGCGCCCTCTTGAAAGAGCTGGGTGGAATGCACTTCTTAGCATGCACAGCAAAATGCGCAGGGCACTAACAGAAATCACACTGAGCTACAACAACAAAATGAGGGTTAGGCAAAGAGAAATCAGCAGGTCCATCACTGTCCAGCAGAACACAGGACTGCTTGCAGTGCAAACCCCAACTCTCGAAAATCCGTAAGCAGGGAGCTCGCTATAATTGAGCAAATTGGTGCCGGCATTCCCTGCATAAACTAAATTACAAAAATTGAAACAGTACTAATGTCTGCCTAGCAAAGACAGCACGTGGCCCATGAGCTCAGAAGGTTTCATGTCCCCTAATCTGGGAAGGATGAGAAGCTGACATGCACATTCTTGACTCACAACCCAACGATGCTGTGGCATTGTCCAATGCAACAGCGACGTAGTAATACTTGTGTGGTCCTGTGTAATGCCCTGCACGGCGACCTGAGCTTCAGCTGAGAATGACACCAGTCCGGCTGCTTGAAAGCGACGGCAATAGCGGTCATGCTGACAGAAATGCTTCCGTAAACATGCAAAGAGACATCGGGGCCACCAATGTGGCTAGAGGGGAATGCACCAGGAGCCGGCTTGCCTGGTCTGAGAAAGATAGGACACTTAGTTAGCAACAAGGTAAATACACTCCAATTGCAGCCACAACCAAATGGCCAGCTTGCCCCCCCACCCCCCCCCCCACTCCAAACTTGAAAATATAAAAGATAAAACATAAAACTTATCAAAATAAAAGCACATCTGCCCTGAGAACTGCGATGGCTAAGCAACCACCATAGCATTATTAAAGCTTTAGGCTAACAAAGAAATGTCCTGTGTTGCATTCCTCATTGATCTCGTTTATGACAGACAGGCACAGAGCTGTACAAGTACATTGGAATTTCTTGTGCATGTCTCCCACAACCTGTTTCATAAAGAAAAGAGAGACAGGGGAGAAGAGAAAAATAAGAGCCAAAAAAAATGAGATCAGCAAAAACACTAATTGCAGAACAAACGTTTTAGAATAGATACACACTGTGTACGGTTGCAACATGCTGTACAAGATGCAATGAATTATTTCACAGAAATAGTAATAAGTAGGATATTGCACACAAAAGTGGAAGTGAGTATTGCACACGGTTGGTGAGATATTGCACTGAAAGAGTTATTACACTAAAAGCAGACAAAGAATGAATGTCAGCTTGTAGTGCTCTGACGTGTCTGATAGCCTGTTTGGGGTGCTGCTGTAACTGCTCTCTGGCCTGTGGTGCTTTGCAAGTGGTGATGCTCTCTGGCCTGTGGTGCTTTGCAAGTGGTGATGCTCTCTGGCCTGTGGTACTTTGTAAGTGGTGATGCTCTCTGGCCTGGGGTGCTTTGTAAGTGGTGATGCTCTCTGGCCTGGGGTGCTTTGTAAGTGGTGATGCTCTCTGGCCTGTGGTGCTTTGTAAGTGGTGATGCTCTCTGGCCTGTGGTGCTTTGTAAGTGGTGATGCTCGCTGGCCTGTGGTGCTTTGTAAGTGGTGATGCTCTCTGGCCTGTGGTGCTTTGTAAGTGGTGATGCTCTCTGGCCTGGGGTGTCTTAAGTTGCTTTGAGCTTTCCTCTGACAGTGCTGTGTATATAGTGTGTCCATTGTGGGGAGGTCAGAGCCTATGATCCTCTCTGCAGTTTTTCTGACTTGTTGAAGATTTCCTCTCAGTAAGGATACTTCCAGTCTTCTGTAGGCCTGTGTGAGGGGCTGGTGTCCGGCCTCCTTCAGCAGCCTGATGAAGTAGAGCCGCCGCTGTGCCTTCTTCACTGTTGCCAAGGTGTCTTTAGCCCAGCTCAGATGTTCAGAGATGTGAAAGCCTAGAGGCTTATAACCGTCAGTCCGCTGCACATTAGTGCCCTTGATGGTAAGAAGATGCAGGGGAGATGCCCTACTCCTGAAGTCCAGAATCAGTTCTTTGGTTTTATCTATGTTAAGAACAAGGTTGTTGTCTGTCCATGGGTAATGATTTTGTTCACCAGTTCCCTGTAAGATGATTATGCTACTATCCTGATTTGAGAGTCATATGTGTATAATGAAAAGAGTTTTGGGCTGAAGTGTTCCTGTGCTGATGAAATGTTCCTGTGCTGATGAAGTGTTCCTGTGCTGACTGTGAGCTCAGCCGAGACCTTATTTCCCAGCCTCAACAACTGCGGTCTGTCTATACGGAAGTTCAGTATCCAGTTGCAGGTGGGTGTTGGTACTTCCAGGTCTGCCAGTTTAATAAAGCCAGAGCCCAAATGCTAATCTAACAATGCTGGAGGAGACGTGCGGCCCCCACTAACAGTTTACCTTCCACTTGCGTGCTCCCCAGCGATATAATCTAGCGAGTAGCCGCCATCACTGTTACTTACAGCAAAACTAAAACTGTGAACAAACATCTAACTGCATAATTCAGTCTCTGCATTTCTCTTCTGGTGTTAGTTATACCCATAGAGCTGATGGTGAAGTTTTCACGCATTACTAACCTGGAATACAGGACAGAAATGATGAGCCGGGGAGACGTGGCTTCTCTTTGCAAAGTCCTCTACTCTTGTGTGGGAAACAGCAGGGAATACGCTACCAGCTACAACTTCTGGCATAAGCCACAGCCTTACACTACCATCTACTGACAGAAGAAAAATTGTCTTGCTCCCAAAATACCAGATTATTCTCATTATTGTGATCATACGTTAATGGGCATCACACTTCATAAACTACACTGGCAGCGTCTGCTCACTTTATCAAAAGAGCTCAGCGGGCAGCAGGTCTGCTGATACCAAAGCAACACCCAATGGCGACACCTAGTGGCAAAAACATGAAGCTCGCTACATATCCTCTGCTCAGTCTGCCACCAAAACAAAGTTATTGGAAGTATGGATTCGGGTCCCGCAAGTCTGTGTCTGGCTGCCAGTCCATCAGGCTGCCAGCGCCAATGTATTCTCCATATAAGCATTTCATCTATGGTAATATTCTGCAATGTCGCTTCATCTGCCTCATTATTAGTGGCAGTGGTCCGTTTTATTATTACTGTTACGTCCGTCCACCGGTGGTGCTGTTTCCCCCTCTGCCGTTAGCTGCTTGGCAGTGTACTGTTCTCTTCCTATTATATTTGACTAATGGCAGGATGTGAAAGGCAGGACAGACTGAGAGCTGGGCAACTCATGGAGAGTTAGGATGTGTCTGTCGCGGCTGCAGAAAGTAGCAATTTTCATTTCGGCAACCATGTTAACAGATTAGAGCGACCACACTGTCTGCCTGAGACGCGAGTCGGAGTGGCGCCTAATTTTCACGCCTGCGGTAAGCGGTTCTCCACGGAAATAGACAGTTGAAAGATGTTTGTAGGCATATTGATGTCATACTAGCAAAATTTCATAACTAACACCTCCCACTATGGTTTCATATATGTCTAGGCGATATATAATAGAAAAAGTATAACAATTATTTATTTTAACAATTCCGCCAATAGCATGTCATTAAAAAAGAAAAATAAGGCTACATGTGTATCACATAAACTATATGGGTTTTCTCCTCTTGTATACCCTCTTTCAGTGCGGGAGTGCACCAGAAAACCACTGCGCTTCACCAAATGTCCTGTTAACTTATTTACATAGTTTTAGTATAGCCTATGCTGAGTTTCTGCTCTGACTATATAGTACACATGTAGTCTCCACTTTCTCCTTTAATAACAAGCAATTGCCAAGATGGTTAAAATAATTAATATTTATATATTTTTCATGTCTGTGATCTATACCTAGACATTGAAACTATGGTGAATGGCGTCAGTTACGTAATGTCAGTATGACCATCAAAAGATCTTTTAACTGTCTATTTTTTGCTGAGAACCGCTTAGCGCAGGTGTAAAACATGAGGCATCACGGCCGCGAGGCAGACAGTGTGGACGCTATAATCTGTTGACATGGGTGCTAAAATGAAAATCGATACCTTCTGCAGACAGGACGCACCTGCCATGCACCCGGTGTGTCCCAGGCCTAACTTGAAGCAAGATATATTCCCAAGACAAACACACTGTACTTCTGACTAAACGGAGACTGCACTCGTGTCATCTACTTATACAGTTTCAGATTTGCTTTGGTAACCATAAATTAAGGTCCCACAATCTCGATAGGCCAACCACTGGAAACCTGGACACCAAAAACCCAAAATATAGCTACAGCTGTGCGCCCTAAGCATGCTTTGGCAGTGCAGTGATAGCTATAGCTGTGCGCCCTAAGCATGAGTTTCGCTGGTGCAGTGACAGCTACAGCTGTGCGCCCTAAGCGTGCGCTTCGGCGGTGCAATGATAGCTATAGCTGTAAGCATGCACCAGTTTTACAGCTTCATTTGCGGAACATTCACAGTCCAACCTGTCCATCTTTCCAGCTCAACACCTGATACTACTAATAAAGCGATAGCCACAGCTGTGTGCCCTAAGCATGCTTTGGCGGTGCAGTGATAGCTACAACTGTGCGACCTAAACGTGCGTTTCAGTGGTGCAGTGATAGCTACAACTGTGCGCCCTAAACGTGCGTTTCAGCGGTGCAGTGATAGCTACAGCTGTGCGCCCTAAGCGTGCGTTTAGGCGGTGCAGTGATAGCTACAGCTGTGTGCCCTAAGCGTGCGTTTAGGCGGTGCAGTGATAGCTACAGCTGTGCGCCCTATGCGTGCGTTTAGGCAGTGCAGTGATAGCTACAGCTGTGCGCCCTAAGCGTGCGTTTCGGCGGTGCAGTGATAGCTACAACTGTGCGCCATAAGCGTGCGTTTCGGCAGTGCAGTTATAGCTACAGCTGTGTGCCCTAAGCATGTGTTTGGTAGTACAGTGATAGCTACAACTGTGCGCCCTAAGCATGCGTTTCAGTGGTGCAGTGATAGCTACAGCTGTACGCCCTAAGCGTGCGTTTTTGGCGGTGCAGTGATAGCTACAGCTGCGCACACTAAGCGTGCGTTTTAGCTACAGCTGCGTACCCTATGCGTGCGTTTTGGCAGTGCAGTGATAGCTACAACTGTGCGCCCTAAGCATGCGTTTCGGTGGTGCAGTGATAGCTACAGCTGTACGCCCTAAGCGTGCGTTTTGGTGGTGCAGTGATAACTACAGCTGCGCACACTAAGCGTGCGTTTTGGAGGTGCAGGGATAGCTACAGCTGTGCGCCCTGAGCGTGCGTTTTAGCTACAGCTGCGTGCCCTAAGCATGCGTTTGATGGTGCAGTGATAGCTACAGCTGTGCGCCATAAGCATGCATTTAGGTGGTGTAGTGATAGCTACAGCTGTGCGCCCTAAGCGTGCGTTTCGGCGGTGCAGGGATAGCTACAGCTGTGCGCCCTGAGCGTGCGTTTTAGCTTCAGCTGCGTGCCCTATGTGTGCGTTTTGGCAGTGCAGTGATAGCTACAGCTGTGCGCCCTAAGCGTGCGTTTGGCTGTGCAGCAGTGAAAAGGGTCCGATGTCAAACAGTGTTCTGCTGCGGCACATTACAAACATTGTTTTAGCTATTCACCAGTTTCATATCATAACAAAAGTAAAAAACGGTTTTCGGTAAATTTATAATGACATGAAGTCAAACATCCTATTATTATTGATGATCAGATGATCAGAAGTGCTGCAGCAGCAACGCAGGCAGTTTGAAAAAGCACGTGCTTCTGCACCGCAGTAGTTCAGTGCTGCAGCCATGATGCACACGCCACACAGCCAGTGTGTTCCGAGCCTTAGCACTCATGGCGTGTTGTTTGGAATCAAATCTTTTTAATGGTTTTGCTGCTTTACTAGCGATGAGTCTGATTCAGTTTTGATTGCATTTGCGTTATTTTTGGAAATAGCGCATTACCTCGAAACATACAGTTTGTAAATAGTACATGGGTTTGCCTGGTGTTCATTCTCTCACTCCACTAAGAAGGTTACAAAAGTGATGTTTTCCTTTTTTTCATTACCTCATGCTTCCCCCAGATCTCCGTTGTGTTGGGGGTCGTAACGTAGTGACATTGCTGATGTCAGACAGGGTGCTCCCAGCATCTCAGAAAGAGCCACCTCTCTGGGATTCCCACACATTACAGTGTCTAAAGTTTATAGAGAATGGCGTAATGAGCAAATAACATTCAGTCAGTGGCAGTTCTGTGGCCAAAAAGACCTTATTAAAATATTCACTCATGCATTTTTTGTGAGCAAAGCACCATATTAATGTGGGATGTTTAAACTAACAGGAAGACCACAAATACAAAAATAACAGCTCAGTACAGCAGTAGTCTGCAGAAAGGCTTCACTGAATACAAAACTTGTCAAGCACTTCAGTGGATCTGGAGACAAACTGGGATCCTACCAGGTACCAGGTAGGGGTGTCTATAATGAAGTGGCCACTCAGAGTATGCTGCATAGCTACAAAAAAAGAACTATAAACCAAACAATCAAGGCCTGACGTGTACGTACATTTTTTTTCTGACCATTTCCTCTCTGCAGCTATTTCAGCTGAGGTCTCTCGTTAAACTGTTAATCTGAAAGCAAGATGAGGATGTGTGAGACGTTTCCATGGACTTGTAAGTAGAAATTGTAATAACTACTTTATTAGATATTTGTACAGCTTTTATATGTGATTTGTGGGTATAAATTATGAATAAAAAATTATATGAAAGCAAAAAATTGTGAAAACTGCATGAAATCAGTAGATAGTTTAAACAGACATATGAACGACAGAAAAATCGAATTCACAGTAAAACTAAAAGCTAAGAATCAGTTATTAAAAAGTGACTGGAAATATTGAGTGGCAGTGTGCTCCTGGTATTATTATTATTATTATTATTATTATTATTGCCATAGTGTCGCTTGTGAGCACATGGTGGAAGGATGAGCCGATGGTGAAAGGTATCTGTTTGTATGGCATCATGACGGGATCAGTGATATTGTTCCCGGTGTGCCATGGCTTCAGCATCATCCCCCTTTCAGCCGATGCATCCAGGGTGCCCGCGGTCAGCCCTGTGATTGAGCCAGCCTTCCTGACAGAGCCAGCTCATGGCTCTGTCAATACTAAAAATAAAAATAAATATATTCACTCTCTCTGTACTCTTCCATCTTAGATTTCACAGGTTTGGTCTACTTTAGCCTTTCAGCAGGTAAGACTGTGGCTTAAAATATAACATACATGTATTAATTTAATAACGTGTAAATAAAAGTAGATGTTTCCATGTTATACAATGTTGTCGTGGGCAGAGCTGTCGTTAGAGTGTGCAACTTGTGCAGCTGCACCAGGCCCCCTGTAAGATAGGCCAAATCCATCCATCCATCCATCTATTTATCGCCTGTCCTATTCAGGGTTGCGTTGGGTCTGCAGCCTCATACACCAAATATAATAAGTTATTTAATAATATTAGTTTTTTCATTGATTGCATGTCTCCACGTTTCATCTGTGTATGTCATTTTGGATGGATGGAGGCACAGATGGATAAGTAACATTAATTGCAATAAAAAAAAACATAAATGTAATAAATTATGTTTTTCACATTGGTTCCTACTCCAGAGTCCCGGCCTCAGGCTCGGCTGACAGCAGATCCTCCAGAGTCAGACGTGTTCCTAGGAGAGAAAGTTACT
>JAODKM010000034.1:1247092-1276759 GCA_026780845.1 Petrocephalus sullivani
CAAATCTCCATCAACTGCAAGATGCTATCCTATCAATATGGGCCAACATTTCTAAAGAATGCTTTCAGCACCTTGTTCAATCAATGCCATGTAGAATTAAGGCAGATCTAAAGGCGAAAGGGGGTCAAACACCGTAATAGTATGGTGTTCCTAATAATCCTTTAGGTGAGTGTATGCAGATGTGTAAGAGTATTGTTTTGTATTGTTACTCCTTTATATAAATTCAGTACAAGATAACTGCTACTAAAAGTGTTCTGATGCAGGCCACCCACCTGCATGTTTTGCTGACAGGTGACCAATGTTATGTCTCATCCAGGTCCAGGTCCGTGACCAGCTGGCACACTGCAGAGCGGAGGACCGAGACATGCGGGACTTCATGCAGGTGTGCATGGTTCTGAAGCTGCGGACCTCAGACGACCTCCGGCTGCTGAGGAAGCACTATGAGAAATATGGCTACAAAGCACCCTGCGGTAGGTGTCCTTTTATTGCGTGCATCTGCACGGCCATCTCCTGCAGATTGGTCTGGCTATTAGGTCGCACTGCAGCCTCGCTCTCTCGGGATCACAACTTTGGCAGCTTTTTAAGGGGAAAAGTAAAAATTTGAGAGTTCCACATATGAGTGAGCATTTGTGAAATTGAATCAGAACCTTGATACCCTGTGCTTGCTAATAAACAGGCATGGATACATGACTTTGTATGAAGGACGTTCTTCTAAAATGCATTCCTGGCATACAGGTGGGCAAACAAGACACCAGTGTTTGGGTTTGTTCCCCACTCCTTGACAGGTTGTCCCACATTTCTGTATCTTGTAGAATTCCATTCTGGGACATTGACGCCCTATTCCATACAGAAAGCTTTCATATGTGACTGCCATTTTGCTTACATGTTAATGTTTTTCCTCTGCTGGCAGAGATGAAAGGTCAGAAGGACAATCAAAAGGCCCAGAAGACTCAAGAGAGCAAAGATGGTGAAGTGGGGGAGCTGGAAGCAGAGGAGGAGCAGCATTTCGCCGGGGACGGGGAGGCGGTGGGAGCCGCCGTCTGCGTGACGCCTGCGAAGCCACCTCCCCCCACGGCTGACCCTATGCGCACTCCCCGCCTTTCCGACTTTGGCCTTTCTGGCTTCCATCTGCTCGCACCCCTGGGTGAACCGGCACCACCACCTGTGTCATTTGCCCCCCCTGCGGCCGAGCCCCCTGCTCTCTCCACCCTGCCCAGGGTGCCCAAGACGCCCAAGTGTGCCCTGCAGATGGACGAGGAGGCCCTCACACCGCGCCTGGAGGACTTTGGCATCTCGGAGCACACCATGTGCCTTAATAATGACTTCACTATGGACCTGCTGCGGAAGAAACCCTCCCGGCTCTGCAGGTATGCGGTGCAGCTCCGCTTTTCTGGCTGGTGTTTATAATATGATCATTAGTGCTGGAGGGTGAAGAGACTGCAGCCGCAGATCTCCTGCCAGTGAATGATGAGGTCATGATCTAGATGTCTCTTTGTGCCTTACTTGTAGCCAGTGCTTTGTTTATAGGTAATCAAGGGGGTTGTGGCAGTGATTTATTTTTTTTTTCCTCCCTGTAATTCCAGTGCTCTCACTGGATGTAGCATCTGTTAATTAAATGGTAGATTGTTTGTAGCGTAACACATACTGTTGTGATATGTCACCTTGAAATTGTTTGTATCCAAAATATTTATACTCCCCATCAATGTTCTTTTTTAACTAAATGGAAGGATTAACCAAATGGTGAAAGTGTTGAGGCTTGTATATGTTTGACAAGGCAACAAATAGGTTAACTGTGCTAGAGGTAGCTATGTGCTAGATTTGATCTGCCATTCATTGAGCCCTGATGTTTTGACAGTGAGGCTGTGGCATCTGTAAATCTGGATCCAGTACCTGCTCCAAACCAGGACAGTCACCTTCTCACACCCATGCCAGCTTCAGTGACCAGTGACTCGGAGACCAATGGTATGCCATCATCTCTACAAATACACTCGCCACACAGCAGCAATTTAAAGATAAAGTTACTTGAAATTTTTTTTTATGTATATCTTAATTTTATAGTACATGATTTAGTGTTAGGAACTGCATGTAAGTTTATGAAAGTTATCAGAATTATCGCCAAGTACTTACAAGGAATTTACTTTGGCGTATTGTGCAAAACCAGCAATCAAAACAATCAACATAAATTGTCTACATAAATAAAATGTGCTTAGGGCAGGTAATGTGCGAAGTACCATGCAATTTAGCGGCTGGTTCCTTAGGTGGGCTGGGGCAGGCGGATGGACAAAATCAGCGGATGTTGATGCCTTCTGCCATAGGGGACAAACCTGCTCTTTCGGTGCATGTTTTTGGTCTTGAACGGTAATGCTCTTGCCGGAAGGGAGTGTTCAAGCTCAGGGTGAAAGGTGTCCGCTATTAGTTTGTTGTTTTTTTAATAATAATGATGATGATTGTTTTTCTCTTCAACCTTTCACAGATGTGGCTTCCCCTCAGCCTCCAGCTCTTTGCACCCCTGGTTTAAAGATCAAGAGAGCGCAGCCCCATGCTGCTTCTCCGTTGGATTCGCACAGTACCCGGCTGCCAGATCTTCATCTGACGCCGAAACCTCCTGCGTTTGAGACCCCCTATATGAACAAGCTTATCCGCATGCGGGGCCCAGCTGACTGCTCACAGATGGAGGCCGTGTGTATTTGTTTTCTTTATATTAGTTAATGTAAATGTATCTAAACCCATCCTCAGAGGTCCCCCTAACAGTGCATGTTTTTGCTTTTTCCAAGCTCCCTGCCAGACATTTCACATTTTTGCTCCCTGTCTGGCAGGGAGCTGGGACGAAGCAAAAACATGGACTGTCGGGGGGGATCTCTGAAGGCCGAGTTGTGAAACACTTATTTAAAGAGAATGTACAATTATGGTTTGCAGGTAAATAAACACCGTATTATACTGAAAGGGTTCTGGACAAAATTGTAGTTGCGAATACTATAATAGTACAAAGCCTTCCTAGCAGAAATTGTGGCAGTCCTGGGCTGCGTCAAAGTGTGAGTAGCAGCCACATGGTGTTTGTGACTCTTTTGAAGCCTGAGAGGTTGTATTTAGAGACTGTCAGGCCAGCTAAGTGAGTGAGAATGCGGTTTGCTTTCAGTATGAAGAGGCCTGTCCCAGCAAACCGTTCTCCAGCGGAAGTCTTATTCATCAGCCAGACATCCCCAGCATGCCAGTCAGAGCTCTACCAAAGGATGAGCACACACCTGAAATGCCAATGCTGGAATCCTTCCTAAGCTCTTGTCCTCGTGTGACTTCACATCCAAAGACCCCTGATATGCCAGACATCAGCTCATTTACGCAGGACATCTTTAAAGTTGAGTGGCTTCTGCGATGGATGATGTGTATCTAGTCCATATGTCTGTCCATATCAAGGTATCGCTGTTAAGGTTTGCATTCATTAGCTGTTCTCTGCAGCCACTCCCCAGGTTACGAAGGTCTGAGTTCCGATTTCTGCTTTGTGACGGGTATTCCCATTGTATATTTATTCTATAAATTACACGAGATATTTGACACTTTAACACAGTCTATTTTATAATGATTTTGCCCAACTGTAGGCTAATGTAAGCGTCCTCAGCATGGTAAAGCTCGACTACGTTAGGCTATGATGTTTATCCGGTGTACTATATTAAATGACATTGTCTCCTTATGTTTTCGCCTTTATCGGGAGGTAACCGCGTCGTAACCTGGGGGGTGGCTTTATTCAGAATTTTCTTTTTTTTTTGTCTCGTCACTTTGCTTTGTGCCATTCCAGCTCATATCTCAGGATAACATCATGTCCAGCGCTGCAGTTCCAGCCACTCCCAAACCCACAGCCCTGCAGTCTGCCGCAGTCGGAAAAGAGAACCGGTAAGGAGCAGCATTAAACTCATAGTCGGCAAGCCAAGCTGGCCCGCAGATTATGGTTTAAGGCTCTTGACTGTCACAGCTGTGCTCTGCCTGTGGTGTAGCCAGCGTTACTGGCCTGTAAACCCTCAATTAGGCTAGCTGTAATCTGCCACAGATTTGTTCATTAATGGCAATAATTCACCATGCAATTGCTGGTAGTGACACAGTGTGAAGATGCTAATCTGATGGCAGGTCTGGTAGAAAGTGAGTAGAATACAAGATACTGGTGTATCTTTCCATGTGTCTCGACCAGTTATTCTTGCAGAGAAGGCTTTGTTGAATGTTTCTGAACCTTCCCACCCCCCTTTAGAGTGCAGGCTCTCCCCATGGTGTTGGAGGGGGAATTCCAGGGGCTTCCAGCGTACCTGAGACAGATGCCCCTGTCGAGCCTCAACCAGGCCATTATGAAGATTAACACGGCTCTGGAGGGGCACCTGTGGGGTGAGTGGGCTGTAGACGCCTGTGTCACATTGTTTGGGTTTTCCAGTGCGAGTGAGCTTCCGATTTATAATCCACATTTCCAGTTATCCGGCAGGAATTAAAAAGGGAAGTAATTCAGCTGGTTTGCAGCTGCCTTCCAATAGAAAAAAGCCTCTTAACAAGTGAAGGTAGTTAATTGTCGACACACCACAGCACACGAAGTGTGTCCTCTGCATTTACCCCTTGTGACAAGGGATTCGAACCGGCGATCTTTCAATTACACGGTTGTTTCCCTAACCACTACACCACGTGTCCGCCTGCCCCTAAACAAACCAGCTTCATCAAATGGGAGGAAAGGCCCAGCTGTGAAGTTATTCATACCTGATTTTCATGAAGTTCATTTTCCATAGCAACCCACCAGAAACACAGGACAAAGTACATTGTGACTCATTTGGGTCATTCCATTGGAGTGGGAATTAAGGTGGTTAAAAACAATTTATACATTTTATGAATCTACCTAAATATGTCTGTTAACATGTCCTGCGTGCAAAATTAAGAGATTAAATGCAGATATATTTTAAAGTAAACTAGGTATTTGTTGTAGCTGAACCTTTTCTTAATTAACGCCAGTGAGGGAGTACGCAGTTTTATTTAATTTAATTACGTGGCAAATTAAGATCTACTTTCCATATTAATTACCCCTTTAATTGTTCTCATCATTAATATTAGTCACAGATATGGTGCAACACCAGTGACATTGAGTAAAACTGAAGATTTTTGTGTTCTTGATGGCTGCCTTGGGGGTGGGGTGACCTTGTGCAGCTATTTGAAATCGGTAATATGTGGGATGGTTTTGACACAAATTTAATTACTAAGCCTTTACAGCACACAACCCCATTGATGTGATGAACGTACGTGCTGCCTGAGAAACAAAGTTATCAAAGCTCATTTTATTTTTAAAAAGTTAACCATGAACTCTCCTTCTCTTTCCTTGAGATGCTTCCTCTATGATGACTCTTGCCCGAAGGAAGCAGTTTAATAGAACAAGAATGACTTTAAAATGTAATGTGTCCCAATAACACCAGTGACCAAAATATGGAACAAATGTGTTTTATTAATAATAATAATAACTATTATTATATATTTTTTAATATAGTGCAGTGTTAGTGATGTAGCGTGTGGCTCAGTGGGCTGAGCCTCTGTGCCTGTGATTGGAAGGTTGCCGGATTCAAGCCCAGGCTCGGCATGTTTGCATGGGGGAGTTGAATTGTTTCTTATACACCACTGCTGGTAGCAGTCTTTGCCCCTGAGTGTACTTTGACATCTGGTGCTTTTTGCTTCCTCTCAGCTCCCAGCACACCTGTATCAGGTATTTGGTGTTCCTGATTGGCTGGGAGCTGGGAGGGAGCAAAGACATGGACTGGCCGGGGTTCCCCTAGGACTGAATTGGGAAACACTGGGCTAATGAACTCTAAATTGAGAGTCGTGGTAGTGTTGTCTGTTAGGTCTTTTCGGTAGATTTGGCAAATAACTTTGCTTGAATCCAAATGAATGCAGTTGGCCTCTTCCCAGCGTGGTCAGTCACCAGGGGACTCATTTATAACCATTGCATACGCATAAAATGGGACCTGAAAGAGGCCACTTCCCACACAAACATTGCGATCTATAGAAAACAGACTTGACTGCAGAAGAACTCTGACCCAGGTGGAGATGGTGAATTGAAGCCAGATTGTAGGAAAATTGTGAGTGGCAGCATTACACATAACTTATTTGCCAAATGCCTTGTGTTAGTGAGTCATAATCCATACATTAATTTTTGCTCATGGGACTTTTACTTACGCAAATGTTTTGAGGGCAGATCCAATAATGATTGTGTCAGAGAGAGAACCAAACAGATTGCAGAGGAGGTGGGTCCAAGCAGCTAGATAAGGTGCGACCAAGACATCTGATTGGTTGGTCTGACATGTGACACATGATCTGATTGGTTCTCTCTGAACCAATCACTTTTTGTTTTGCCCTCAGAATGTTCGCGTAAATAAAACTCCCATGAGCTTTCCATTTCACCTCATAGCACATACATCTATTTAGATTATTTCTATCATAGAAAAAATTGGTTTTATTTGTGATAGCCATAATTATTCCATAAGGTCTTTTTAAGTGTCTATTGTGTGTGTGTGTATAAGCTGACTCAAGTCTTAAACTACACTAATATTTAATCAACGCTTTCTCCCACGGTAGCTGTTGAAATGTAAACATATTAATGGTGGACATGACTGACAATGGGTTGTGATTCTACTTTTTTTGTTTTACAATCACCTGCAGATCAACCCATACATTTTTCTTCATTATTTCATGGACAGGCACTCCTTATTTAAAGACCCGTTTAACGGCTGCGATAACTAGCTCTCCACGACCAGTCACTAGCATTTGCAATTTACCAATATTTACAGTTGCAATCCTCAATAATATATATTAGAGCTTATTTATTCTATTCTGTTTTACAGTATACTGGACACTACTGTTTAAACATTAATAAACATGATAAAATGTTATAAATGGTGCAAATGAGATTAAAACAATATCTAAAGATGGCTCCAAACCCACCAGTACAGTTTGCTTCAGTAAAGGGCGGCTCCTCGCTTTTTGACCAATTCACGTAACAACCTAGTTGTAAGGACAGAACTCTGTGGTTAAGTGAGAAGTGCCTGTACTGTCATTTTTGCTGCGTTAACTGCATTAACCACGTCTGCAACATGTTGTCACTCACTGCGGTCACCCCCATTGCTGTAACCACCAAACAAAGTGATTGTTCTCATCTCCACCTCATCCACAAATACCTTGATTTCTATTTCAGAATTCTTGCACTTCCTCTCGGTTGCTATGATGAGTAAACATTTATTAGGCTTAAATGCTTAAATATCCATATTGTGTATAGTGTTGACCATTTAAGGCTTAATCTTTATGGATTAATATTTGATAATGTATTAACAATATATCGATGATTAAAACGGTGATTTGTTTTAATGAGGGTTTCACCCAGAACAGTTTTTGATTACTTATCTGAATAAAGTCATTAATGAGCTAGAGCTCAGGTTGAGTTCAGGATGTTTGCATGCTGGTTTCAAGGGGAAGTTGAAGATCTTTGACTTGGCCAAAATACATTAATTTTTTTCAAATAACTGGTGCATCCTGTTATCAATACCAAATATCAGATTTTTTTTGCTGATACTTTAAGGCTTTTCTCAGTTAAAGGTGATGGGGGGTAAGGGATTATACATGGATTTAAAGATCTGTCAGTGCTTACTCCAGCTCACTTCAAAGTATATGGGGTGAAATTGCAAAAACAATTAAGGCAGGTCACAGGTAGGCAATTCAGTAAACGTAGTTAACATTATTTGGCTACGCACAGGTTTAATGGGCTATTTAACACAATGTGAATTGTCAGATATACTGGTCAGTAATTATCCTAGGGCTATCAGTGTCATTAACAACAGCTGAAATGGTCATCCGGTCTGTCTGTGAATCCTGGTACTGTGCAATGTCGCGTCTGTACTGCAATGCATGGCTGCCTTTACCTCATGCCCATGTGCATATGGTCTACAGGGCAACTTCTCACAGCTGTCATAGCTGCTGCACAAAGCACTGTAGATGTGTATGTTTAGAATTTAGCTTTTAAACTTTTTTTTTTTTACTTCATAAATAGGATGCAGTCCCTTTCAGTGCACTTATCTTGTTGTGCTCATACAATGACAAAAGATCCTGGTTACCTGATCAAGTCCCTCATGGAAGTAAAATTACTGTCTCACTTTCTTTAACCTAACAGGGGAGAGTATAGAGCCTGGACACTTCCTGCTAGATGAACTGAAGAGCATCACAGGTGCAGGTCTGAAGGCCCATGTGTATTTCCTCTGCCTCAGTGAGCTCGGGAGGCTGCAGTGTGTGCGAGGGGAGGGGTCCAGCTCTGTGTATAAAGTGTGCAGCCAAACCTGACGCCCACACTGCTGCTGCTCTTCACTGTGCTTCCATGATAGTATAGCTAGCAATTTAAAGACGGAATCTGATTAGCTCTGCACTAGCCAAGTGTGTATATAGTCTGAATAAAGCTTTGCATTGTAAATGCTTCGACTGGGTCATTGAAACATGTACGCATTCACAAGGTCACAGAATGAATAAAATCAATCCAGAGTTAAAATTTTATTGCAAAATCACGTTGTAAAGTTCTCCAGCCATTGCTTTAATGGCAACAAGTCAAAAGGATTAGAATGGAACATAAGTTCAATATGCTTACATCTGAAACTAAGAGGGCGGAAGATCAGAACACCATGGCAACATTGATACTACCTACGCAATACAAAATCAAGGGGCATCAGTAGGGCCGCATGCGACTGGGAAGGGGTGGGGCTCGGTTAGGAGGCGTGATGGCGATATCCAGGTAGTCTCCGATCTGGAAACGCTGCGATTGTAGAGTCATGGAGTCGTCAGCACCTTTCCGACCGGACACGGTATTGCCGATGTCTTTCACTCTGTAAGGGTAGAAACAAGATCAAAAACCGATGCCATACAGCCTTAAAAACCACAGATTACACATGGTATTCCCCAATCAAAAATTCTCCAGATAAGTGTCAAAATCAGTTTGCAAATAATGCTACACATAGCTCAGGAGTACACTCACTGGAGCCAAAGCAATAAGCTGGCACTTGTACACCTATAGATCTTCTGTCAGGAAGGGGCTTTAAATGGATTGAAAACTGAACCAATGGCCTTCCACCATGCAAAGAGTCATCACCAAAATGTAAATATTTATCACACACCCTTACCTGCTTGTACTCAGGGTCAGGGACCTGTTCCCTCTTGATTTAAACACTTTTTGTATCAGATGAGAAAAGCCAAACTAATGGTCACAAATCTGCAGGCTCTAGTTTGTATTAAAGACAAATGGGTCTATAATACAAATACCAAGAGCCCTCTCTTACAGCTGTGGGATTCCATGAATAAATTCAGCAGAAATTTGCCTAAACTGTCCCAATTGAAGTAGTTAAAGTTAATCAAATTCTCCCAACATGCCCATTAAAACATACAACTGTATGTTTTCAGACTGTGCCAGTGAGGCACAAGGCTACTCATTCGACTACTTTCTACTCCTCTCTTCCGAGACAATCTATCAAACTATTGAAGTTTGTGGTTGACCCTAACCTTGTGGGATGTTCTGAAGGGAAAAGGACCATCTCAATGTGGCCACAGTAATCTCAAACGCAACACCATCGAAACAGTATAAAAAAAAACATCGTTACATTGAAGGCTGTACAATATCTTATTTGTGTCCACAATTTGGTTAGCAGATTAGTAGTACGCCTAAACATTAGTACCCTTATATTTAATAAACGTGTCGAACTTTAAACTGCAAAAAAGTACCGCCTCAGTCTTTTTTTTTTACCTATTTTTAACCACAATATCTGTAGCTGTTGTGGCTGCTTCCCCACCACTTCAGAGCTAATCCAAAACATTATGTGGCACGCTCCACTAACCAAATTTAAAAAATGTAAGGATATGCTGAATTAATGCAGATTACCAACTTTGGGGTGTCACCGTACGTCTCGAAAATATTTAGGTGTAATACTTACCTGCTTATTCAATTGTGGCCATAAGTAAATCATTTAGCATCGCCAAAAGCCTGATTGCAGGCGTCATATAATCACAATGTGACATTGTTCCCCTACTTCTCCCACCCAGACATCAGTGATACATCACCTCCTACAACCCCCACCAAAACCGGGCATCGCATCTCAAAATCAGACATACATTTATGGTATTTAGCTGACACCCTTATCCAGAGTGACTTATATTACCCAATTACAGAGAATTACAATTTCCCTGGAGCAACTTGGGGTTAAGGGTCTTGCTCAGGGACCCACTGGTGGTAGCCGGGATTTGAACCAGCCCTCTTGGTCCATAACTGGAGCCTCATACAACTAGGCCACCACCATCCCCCCAACCATCACACACACACAACCATCTTCATTCTTCTAGATGCTGTTAATTTCAAAGCAGACTACCTAAAATTGTCCTTACCTATATCCCTGCCTTTTGGGGTCTGGGTAGACGATGGCAAAGCCAAAATGTGTGCCTTTTTTTCGAGCCTCCGGGTAAACCTCTTTCACCAGACTGGTCAGCTCCTTCAGAGTGGCATCCATCCTGTTACAAATCAGAACAATCCGGACACCATTTGTTACAGTATCTTCTGTACAAGCCCAGCTGCTGAAAGAGACCTACCCACTGCATTCTGGACTAGGGAACCACTCAAATTACACACATTACAAAATTATGCATCTTAAACTAGGTTTGAGGTCCAGAGATACAGGTTCAAGAGAGTCCCAAACACAGTCGGAAAGTTACATTGCACCGTTGTTAAACGTACTTCATTTCAACCACCCGATTCCGATGTACAAAAGGAATAAAAATTTTGCCCACGACGGGATCACGGTTAATGGACACGTGTTTTCTTTCGTGTTCGGTTTCATGGAAACTAAAATTAATTAGAGGCGCACACATACCAGGTGTATATCTGCAGCTCGCTAGAAGGGACGTTGCCCCGAGCGAACTCGTCCATCCTGTGATGCCTGCCGTTGTTGGTGGTGAAAACTCGCAGAAGCAGAGGACAGGTCTGCAAATGAGAAAAGGCTTGGGTTTATTAACTTGTATGCTGGCCACAATAAAACGGCTCATTATAGTCGACTGCAGGTTTAAGCGACGCTTGGACTGGAAAACCGACGTGTAAACTGTTATAACATTTAACGCACAGAAAACCCTAGTGCAATCATTTATTTTTAGCCGTATCAATGAATCCGATTCTCAGTCACCCCATCCACACCCAATGATAATTAGATACCGCAGAAATGAAAAATAAATACAGTACATTAACGTACACGAGAAGCAAACTAAAATGAAACACTAGCCATTAGCCAAGTCCATCTTTCTAAACGGTGATCGCACCGTTCATAAATGAATTATAATCAAATCTAACCTTTTCTCGGTCAACGGGCTTCTCGGGCTCCTTTTTAATTTCTTCTTGCGTTACTCTTGATTCAACAGCCATATTCTGTGCTTTTGCAAAAGCGAGTAATTTTTTCGCCAGCTACGCGCCCCACGCCAAATACCGACACGGCCGTTACGACTTCCGGGTCACGACGTGAGTCCCCGACCCCAGGCAGACCAACTTCCGCTTTAAGCCCAACCTCTCCGGCGGAGGGTGAAGTTTACGTCAAACTAAGTTTGCAACACAGTATCACTGCTGACAATAATATAGATAATATATAATATATATAATATAGAAGAAGCAAATTGTGGAAAATACCAAATCGTTATTTTGAACACATCAATTCATTATCATTTGGAGTGTCACTTTAAGAAATATGTAAATAAAAGTACCAAAATTCTTTCTTCAAATTCAATATTCGGAATATATTTGCATGCTCTCGTTAACGTGCATGTCTATTTAGATGTTGTTTTCGAAGTCATCTGCCACTTTTTTAGATTTACACGGTTAGATGTTTAGTGCAGCTTTAATATATTGTTCAGCTAGGATGACCAGATAATCCATGTCATCCCCGGACACTTTGAGCTAGGACAGGATTTGTAAACTACCGTTTCAATTAAAAGGACCTGGATTTCACTTAAGCACTGCGTTCCTGCTGTGTGCTGATGGGTCAGTATCATACAATCATGTAGGTGTCACTAATGTAATGTGAAACAGCTGGATAAGTCTTTCAATCACCCTAGTTCAACAGTACGGGGACAATCGTCCCTGAGTATGGAATATGCTTAATTAGTTAGAGAGCCAGTCGGGGTTGCTGAGGTGATATATTCCGATTTCGCTGTTTTACGATCGCTCAGTGGAGAACAATCCAATATTTGTTTTGTTTTTTCTGCTAACAAAACCGTAGGGTCGCCCACTTGCTTGCCAATCGCAGAAACGTGACGCCCCAGGAGAAGAGCGCCGCCCAGCCGAGTGACGTCACAAAACCCTCGTACGCCCAGCGCTCGGGACGCCATTTTGGGAGTCAGGCAATGTGTTGAGAGTCAGGAGCAGAACTGGAGGTGTGCACGTTTCGCGATCGATAACGAAGATGGTCCACACGTGTGTGGTGGTAGGCTGTCGGAACAGGAGGACTCCCGGTACCACGCTGTCTTTCTACCGATTCCCCCGCGATCCAGAGAGGAAGCAGCGCTGGATCGCAGCCGTAAACCGCGAAGGGTGGCAGCCGAACGAGGGCAGCAGACTGTGCAGTACTCACTTCATCTCAGGTGGGAGTCTGGACCGTCTGGGCATGTGACTGCAGGGTCACGATTAACGCTCATCCTCTTTCCAACAGAATCGGAAAAGTTACCTGTGAAAGTTAAACGCGTTTCCTGTGAAGATGGCTGAATTAAATATAACATCATGATTTTATCTCTCTTTAGTAGTTTCTCAGTGGTCTTATTTGCATGTTATCCACAAAACGTAACTCTAAAATAATCACAGTGATAAAAACAACATTGAAATATTAAAGTATTGAGCTGATCCAGTAGTTTCGGTTGAAAATTTTCTGCCTATTGTTGTTATCCCAAAATATTTCTTGAGTTTGTTAATATTTTCTCTAAAGGTAAGCAGGTGAAGAACCCTCGGTCTCCAGACTATGTTCCATCTGTGTTCAGGACAACTTCAGTGACTGGGATGCAAGACCAGACAGGGGCCTTTGATTTTTCAGACAAGCAGCAAGCTCAGGTGGAGGCGGCCAACGCCCTACTCTTTCTTCAGGGCCAGGCCCTGGAGATGGGTCCCCAGCCAGGGCAGTACCTAGAGCATGATGGTGCAGAGAGTGTAGCATCTGCAAGTAGCATCAGTGCCATCAATGTCCCCATGCGGTCAAGAGACATTGTAACCCCAGCCGAGAGTCCGCCCAGTAGTGATGGCGACGAAATGTCTTCCGTCAATGACACTGTAGACTATGAGGAGGAGGTAGAGCGCCTCCGTCGGGAGAACCGGGCGCTGCGAGAGCTGGCAGAGCGGGCATCACTGACAGAGGCGTCGCTGAGGAACGACCCGGCGAAGGTGCGCTTCTACACGGGGCTGCCCAGCTACTTTGTGCTGGAGACTGTCCTGTGGCTGCTATCGCCACGCATGCGGGCCGACAAGGCCGTCAAGCTGTCCCGCGTCCAGCAGCTGCTCATCACCCTCATGCGCCTGCGACTGGACCTCAGGAACCAGGACTTGGCCTATAGGTTTGGCGTACAGGTCAGCACTGTGGCTCAGACGGTCCTCAGCGTGGTGGATGCCATGTCTTCGACGCTGGTACCTACAGCCGTCTTCTGGCCGTCCCGGGAGGAGCTGCGGCGAAACCTCCCTACAGCAATCCAGTCCGCCTGTCCGGACTGTGTCGCCATCGTGGACTGCTTCACGGTGGCCTTGGAAGGCTCCGGTGAATCTGGTGTGGCCGGTGGGGCCTTGAAGTACCTCATCGCCGTGGCCCCGCAGGGCGTGGTTACCTTCGTGTCCAGGGGCTCTCCGGGTCACGTCAGCGACAGGGAGCTTCTAGAGAGCTGCGGCTTCTTGGCCAAGTTGCTCCCAGGGGACGTTGTGTTGACTGGCCGCGATCTGGACGCTGACGAGGTGGTCGCCGCCCGGGGGGCCCAGATCAGGATTGTGAGTGCTAGGGGGGACCTGGTGGGAGTTGGGGAGGAGAGAGCGGTGCTGAGGAGACACGTGGAACGGGTGATCGCCATGGTCAAGCGGAGGTACGCCATGCTTAACGGCCCGGTGGAAAATGCCTTTGATATGAACTCCTTCGACAGGATTGTCCGCGTGGCGTGTGCCTTGAACAACCTATGCATATCAGCCACACCTCTAGAATGACTATTATCACTATTGTTTTTTAAGCCAAATTCACTTTGTCTACATTGATCCTAGGTCCTTAACCACTGCGGTAAACTGTGATATTTTTTTGAAAGCTGAACACACATACCTGCAGCCTTCATATGAACATGACACGCATGTCAAAGTGACATCTCCCATTGATCTTCCAGGGATATTTAAAAAAAAAAATCTTGCTGCGGTGGTGAAAATTGAGCTGTGGAGGGTCTTGTGGTCCAGTTACAAGGGTAGTGGATATACAACCTGGTTAGTGGGGGGACTTTCTATGCGAGTTACGTAAAACCTCTGATTAGAAACACAGAGTGGTCATTCTTTTAGTGACATTTGGATGAGGACACTGATGAGTCAAGATTGGTGTGGAGCGGGACCTCCAGATGTGTTACTGGTTTAATTAGCCTAGCAAGGCTTACCTAGTCCCTCTGTGGATGCTAGTACTGTCTCTCTGGAGTTTGTGCCTTAGCGTGAGTCATTTCAAAATGTAGCGATAATGTCAGTTAACGGTTGCATATTTTAGAAAAGTGGATTTCAGCCCTGCTCCTGGAGAAACTGTCTCCTTTTTTTTACTCGGATACAAAGGAGCTGTCATTGTAACACTAATCATGAATGGACATTTTATATATATAATGTATAATAGTCAGACTATGATTCACCTGCTTCAACTGTTACAGCAATCTAACACAACAGAATCAAGCCAAATATTCTTTTGAAAAAAGATTATATTACTCAGTGGCTTTGGTCTCGAATGAAGATGAATATTTGTTTCTCTTTGAAGTGTACGAGTAAATCAAACTAGTTTAGGACACACTTGTTGACTTAAACTTTTGAACCTCATTACTAGTGGATAGATCTAGATGTTCCTTCCTTTGGAACCTCACAGTCAAGACTCATTAACTACCAGTTTTATTGGCAAAAATAACTATTGGTTTTCCTGGATCAGAGCTGAGATGCACTGCTGTAGGCCAGTGCAGCGTACTGTTGGTCATGGGGTGGGTTCTGATGGATCGGTGCATTACTTGCTAGAGGTGCTTAATCATTAGCTCTGAAATCCTGTCCTTTAAATTGCACACCACACTTACTGTGCATATATATCATTTTTTTCTTTTTGTTCACTGTCAAGTTGTTTATCGTTTGTCCAGGTGTTGGTGAGCCGAACTGTGACACCCATTGCTGATCACTGTGCCGATTTCAACATCATGCCATGCAAATATGAAACAATGTAAAACATTTTCATTGTGTGCTCACTGGATCCCCATTACACTCAATGTGAACAATTATTGTCATAAAGTTATATTTTTCATCATGAAGTAGCTGGAAAACTCGATATTTTTAGGTGACATATCTCCAGGTACCAGTATCACATATAGAACCTTAATTTAAATATCACCACTGCAAAAAATAAGCTGTGGGTCTCTCTTTGTCTATGTTTGTCTTAGACAATCTGCAGAAGAATGTAAACTGATGAGAGCACCTGTCAGTTAAAGAAAGATAGTCTGTGAGGGTGAACATGAAGCCTGCTCTGAAATATTTATTTGTATTTTTTTAAGAGCTCATGAGAAAGACTTGCTAACCAATGAGCTCAGGAAAGATGTTCTTATGGCAAATGCATATTTTCATTTGCAAAATATGAAGCATCACATTTCTCTGAAGTATTTGTTCCTGCCGTAAGTGTATAGACTTGCCCCTAAATTTGCCACTGAAGTCATGAGGGCTGTAGGTTCTTCATGCTGTGAATGTGCTGACCTTATCCTGGGATTGCAGTGTGCTTGTGGATGCCAGCAATGAAGACACACGGCTCCTATAAGTCCCCTTGCCCTGTTGCATGGCGTCATAAAGCCTTTCTAATCTTTCTGTTCATCTCGCAGCAAACCAGTTGGATTGCTGCTGTAGCAGAGACCCGAGGGCAGAGTTCCCCAATTCCAGTCCTGGGGGGCTAGTTTGTAACAAGCTCGGCTCCAGCTCTTGGCTAGGTGGGCCAGCCTTGTGATTGGGTGAGCTAGGCCCACCCTGCCCCCCGTGAAGCTACCTGCTAAACCTGGCAATTAGCTGTTGTGGTAGAGCATGGAAGTCTGGATACTGTGTTGTAGGCTGGCCCTCCAGGACCGGAATTGGGGAACCCTGCCCTAGAACCTGTCACAGGAAGCACATGGCACAAGGAACAGGAACACCCTGGAGGGACATCCTATCAGCAGATAGTTATTTTATCAAAAATGTACAGAAACAATGCATTTTTTTTAAAGAATTATGACTTTTTCACCTCCCCCATCATGAGAGCAAGCTTGGCTGTGAAGGGTACCCACAAGAGCAGGGGGTTAAGGGCCTTGCTTAAGGACCCACAGATGTGCCAAGGCTGGGCTTGAACTGGCAATCTTCTGACCATAGCCACAGAGCTTAACCCACTGAGCCACACTCTGCCTCCAAAAGGCAGGTTTTAAGGCTGTTATCTGAGATGGACAATAGAGGCACGGCCCAGAGTTACCTCTAAAGGCTTCATGAAACTGACATTCAGTCAGAATTTACTATGAAACACACATATATGCTGAAAAGCGGAGGTCAGTTGTGTCTGTGACAGAGGCATGACCATGCTGGGCCATTGGGGGCTGAAGCTCCAAATGAATTCCAGTGAGTCACGAGTGATTTGTTTAGGTCAGATGTTTTAAGAACCACCCTCTCATTTTCAGAACTGGGCTAAGCCCCAGAGGTCTTAAGATCATAGCTGCACTCCTAGTCTGCGATTCACATCCCTTATCTAATTCCATTTTCAATTCAGTTTTATTTCTGTAGCGCATTTTCACAACATTACATCGTCTCAAAGTGCTTTACATTGTCCCTGCCCAAAGCCCCCGGTGAGAAGGCCAGAGGCGACAGTAGTGAGGAAAAACTCTGTAGTAGGTTGAAACCTTGGGAGGAGCTGGGGGGAGCCCAAAAGCGACAGGAGGTGACATGAGACAATATCATCAAACATCAATGGTGCAAAGGCTTGCTAGTCACTTATAGGCTGGCTGACAAATCTCCACATTTATATTTAAAATAAGGAGACAGAGTATCTGGACACAACTGCTGACATATTTTTTTTGTTGGCTTCTCCCAGGAAACTTTCATGGGCGTGTTTGCAGTTTGGTACCAACTGTGGCGAACCTAAAATTACAGTTTAAGCGCCAGGTGAGGTAATTTCCTGCACTCAGTACATACTCATACTTGCCGAGAAATGGTGTTTGGTGAGTTAGGGTTCCTATAAGCAGGTGTCCTGTGCCCAAACCAGACATAGGTGCATTTAAAAGCTTGTCTAGAATATTGCGCAAAGCAGTGATTCAGGAAGAAAACCAATACCTGGCACGTGTTTCAGGAGAGTAATGTAATAGTTAGAAAACTTATTATTCTTTTTTGAACTTCATTTTAGAAGTTAAACGGGCCTGCATATTCTGCTTACTTCCATCTGACTAAATGCTGCTTTGCTTAGCGCGGAGCATTTCTCCGGCTGGGCATGGACAGGCTGTATAAAATAGCGTTTGTACGGGAGGAAGCCCCGCCTGGGATGTGTGCAGCGCTGACGCGCGTCGGGGCGCCACGTGACTCCCCTGGAATGTTAACAATGCAGTTAAGTGTCCAACATTCTAAATCGGCCCCGAGTCGCGAGAAAATGGAGTCCCATCACAAAGCAGGATTCCTGCACTTCACATGATCTGTCGCCTTTCCCTGATCGCACAAGGCTGTCGGATAGCTCTGGCTCTGGAGGGAAGGTAACTGTCGCTTCGGTGAATTCGCTTCTCGCTTTCCTTCCTGCTGTTTTCCATGACTTTATTCCGGTGACCACTGGAAATGCTTTTGCGAACATTTTCGGTCACTTCAAAGCCGTGTATGTTTAAAACGCTCACTGCGCGGAGAACATATATCTGATCGCCGCTGGCCAGTAGCCGACTGAATGGGTTCTGCGTTCGGTTTGCAGCGCGGTTCGGCAGGCGCAGGCGAGGAGCGCTGACATAAGTTGAAATTCACCCTAAACTGGAATGTAGCGCTTCCTTCGTGGAAGCCGCGTTCCAGTCGCTCCAAAGGCATAAAAAAAAACTTCCAGCTTCAGCTTAGGGAGACTTCGGAAACTTTGTGGCGACTTCCACCCTTTCCCGAATGCTTTCGATCGATCTCCACGAAAGTACATAAAAATAATCGGGGGAAGGAGGCGCGATCGGATACATTTTATGGAAAGTTATCTCGCGGTGTTAATGTAATTTTTCAGGTTTTTGTTTTTTCATTACTTGGCGAGGGTGGATACGAAGTGCAAATAGACATTAAGAAAAAGAACGCAGTATTTTCTCATTGGCAGTTAAGAGAAATTTACAATACTTATAAAGTAGCATAGTTTTGATTAAGATTAATTTGGAGCTTGTTTTGACAAGGCTGACTCTGGCTGATTACTTATGTTTGTTTGATTATGTGGAAATACTGTCTAGTGATTTCACTTTAATGTAGGATACATTTATGTCCCCGCATTTAAAGGAGGGAAACACTCGGGATGCCAGAGAAATGCCTCTTTGGCTTTTCTGCTTTTAAGTGGCCACGTAGTTTGCAGACCCGCGCAGCTGTGCTTTTTTATTTTAGCGGAATATCTCCATGGGATCGTGCTTGCATGTGGAAGACCACAATAAGGCATGGTAATTAGCTAAGTATTTATCACACCAAGCAATGCTGTCGTACGGCACGACTGGCTGATTCCACAAAAACGATAATTATCAGTTGTATAATAGCCTAGATTAATGATAGCCATAAATAGCCCTATTTCATTAATACGTTATATGAAGGGAAAATTTTCATTGTTATGACTTTTACCTTGGTGAAATTTCGCCATTACTAACGAAACTTTAGATTTTAAAGAACAGAACTTGCAGTATTGTTTTTTGCGCGTATTTCGCAGGCTATATGGTACTATAAGCCTGTTATCGATCTAATGAACAGCAAAATGCGTTAATAAAGGTAGAAAAATCTGCTTTGCGAGAGCTCCCTTTTTCCTGGGAAATGCTACAGAAAGTATTAGGAAATTCTAAGGGCAAATGATAAGTTCCCATATTTAAAAGTATATGTATACAAGAATCAGTCGTGAAGATAGGGTAATTGTATCAAGTAGTATACAGAAAAGTATGATCGTGTCTTTTTAGTAAAGACTGAAAAAAGACATTTACAATGTGTCAGTGACAGGAGTTCTCAAAATTTGCACCATCCGTAACAAAAGGAAAAGTAGCGATCGTCTGATATATAACAAACAGATATACCTTAGTTTCTGACACTCGTGTATCTACGCGACGTGTGGCTAATGCATGTAAAGAGGATATCCAGCCATCCCCCGACCGCGTACCTTGGACAGGGCTGGACCCTGCGCCAGGTAATACGGGGCAGACGGCTAGGGGCTTCCTCCAGGTGATGTGCGTCCATCGCGGGGGGCACACGGGCTCGGCAGCCGGGTGGGAAAGCTGCACGATTAGGGCGGAACACGCAGGCAAAGCCCGGAGCCGAGCAAAGGGCCATGCTGAGCTATAAGCTATTGGTATAAGCTATTATAGTGTCGTGGAATGCGACCTTGCGCCTAGTTCGCGCAAACACGCCTCTAAGTGACACTGCGCGCATCGCTCGCTTCTGTCCTTGTTTGTTGCTGCCTTCCTCGGGGGGATCGGATGCTATGAAGGTTCTTGTCGTTACTTGTGGAAAGGAATGCCTGCTGTTAAGGGCGAGAAGGAGGCGGGGAGCGATGGGAGTTTCGCGAAAGAGCCTGAGATTGGGCAACGGCCGCCCCGCATCTGCGCGTCGCATCACGGCCGAGGCGAGAGCCCGGACGGGGCAGGAGGCGCGGCTCCCGGCGGTGCGGCCCGGGTCCTTAGCGTACACATCCATGTGCGCACTGTGCTTTGCATTTTTACATCGTCTGGGTCACTCTGTGAGCGGTTCAGGAAGATGAGTGTTACGTGCATCGGAACATCACACAAAAAAGAAAAACAATTCTTCTACTAACACTTTATACAAAAAAAATTGTGCTGTAATTAAGACTATCGGGTGGCGACTAGAAAATGCAGCTCTTCTCCATGAAAGGGCCTTGCCAGTGTGTATTTTTATTTTACATTTATCAGACACAGAGCAGTGTACAGGTGGAGAATGCATGGGGTCGGAGAGCAAGGCCAGGCTGTGACCCTACAGCAGCTGGGGGTATGAGCCGTAGGGCTTGGACCCGTGACTTGCCAGAGCCCTATCCCATTGAGCTACACACCACCCCAAAATTTTCTTATGGAGGTATACTATATACCTGAGGTGGGCTTGGCCTCTGGAAGCTCAAGAGTACTCAGAAACCTGAGGCAGTGCGCCGTCTGAGAGCTTTTCAAGCTGGAGCGCGGGACGCACTGATATGAAGAGTTTGTTTTCTATTTTACAGAGAGATTTGAAAATAAGCAAGTACAACCTCTAGTGGTATTCAAGCTGTTATCCAGCACATCTCCTCTGCTTGTCACAAGTATACTTTGATGGATTGTTTGCTTGTATACAGGGAACACCGTGAGCGCGAGGCCTCAGGTGTTCACACCATAGCTTCCAGCTCTGCACAGTGTGTCTCTGAGCTCCTTATGCTAGTGCAGTCATCGCCACGCTCGCATTGCTCTTGTGCTGTGAAATATAATTGTACCTCCAGCTGGTTCACGGGCACAGATGTGAGTAAGTTGGCAGATGCTCAGCATTGTGTTCGGATGCTCTGTGTCGGCCTGTGTGAGGTGGGGCCGCTGCCCCTTTGTACACATTTCTGATTGGCCATGTGTTTTCTGCGACGGCCAATGGCTCTGTGTTTTGGTTGCCGACGGCCACGGACATGGAGTCACTAGTGCTGGAGTGTCGCTGGGCTTTCTCCTTTCTGAATAAGGGGATGCTCCTGTTAAGCAGACAATCCATGGATTTAACGAAAGAGTCGTGGCGAAAGGAACATCTTCCAGTTTGTCTGATATGGTCGCCTAAATTAGTTTAGCAGCTTTAAAAATAAACTGTGCATGCTAGCAGTTAGCTATGTGTCAGTCTGCATATTTTTTTCCCTCTTGCTGTAAATGCTTGTCTAAAACTGGAGATATGAAGCACTGTCTTGTTGTATGGGGCTGTGGTCATTGTGGATTATCGATACACACCACGGTGTTGCGGTCGACTTGGTTTTGCTGCTTTATCTGTTGCTTTTGAGTCTCAGGAATAATTTTTCTTTGGGTGCTGGAGGCGAGTGACCTTTACACAAATCATTTTGTGTATTTGATTAATGTCGATACCCTGGCATGTCTGTGAGGTTATATGTATTTTTAGTGGTCTTTGGACATAAGTGCCTCCTCTGTATAGCTAAGCCCAAATCACACCATAATGGCCGTGCCCTAGGCACACTCGCTCGGTCGCACATTTAGGAGACACTTATGGCCACACCCTAACTCCACCCCCCAGTCATGTCTTCATAGCCAAATTCAAATCACCCTGTAACTGTCACCGCCCAGCCATGCAGGGATGCCCACACCCAAAGCTCACCCTGACTCCAGCCTCTGTGTTTCCGGTGTCCACAGGAAGGCCACGATGAGACAGCGTCACCCTGAATGTGAGCATCTGCACATGATGTTGGCCCCAGAGAGACTGGACCCCTAAGGCCATGCAGTGGCAGAAAGCCCGGGACCAGCTGGCCTGAACCACGACTCCCAGAGCGACAAGAACTACAACAATAAATACGATCTTCCACAACAAGCTGTCCGACATCTCACCCGAACAGGAGAGCTTCACCGAGAGAATCGCCTTTGTGCATGTGTGTGTGTGCCTGAGAGAGGGACTTAGTGTAGAGAAAGAGGGGACGTCGGGTCAGTCATGCGGCCAAAGACATTCCCCGCCGCACCCTACGTGGGAAACACACGACAGCGTCTGCAGGAGATCAAGGAGGGCCTGAAGCAGCCAGCTAAGCTGGTGAGCCAAGCCTTGCATGGTGGGGCCGGCCGAGCAGCCAGTGATGGCAAAGGCAAGGACCCCGCTGGCCGGCCGACCTCCCAACAGCACCAGCCCCATCAGCAGCAGCAACAGCAGCAGCAGGCACGCCCACCACAGAAGTTCAACCAATACCAGAGTGCCCTGCGCGAGATCCGCAAGTCCCTGATGCCATTCGCTAATGACTCGGGCCCCGCCTCCAGCTCCGGATCCGCCCACACCAGTGGAGAAGTCAACAGGCAGATGCTGCAGGAGCTGGTCAACGCCGGCTGTGACCAGGTACGCTCCTTCTGCATCTTCAGAGCAATTCTCTCCAGCAATGCTTTGCTTTGTTATTGAAGCTTTCATTTCTTTATAATTTCGTTGAAAATGAAAAAATTCTGTACTATTCCGATATGTGAGACTGAGCAGAAGTTGGGACCGCACACACATGCGAGCACAGACACACACACACGCACACAGAAACACACACGCGCACAGACACACAGACGCACACGCACACATACAAACACACACAGATACATGCAAACACACACACAAACACAGACAGACACACGCACACGCACGCACTCACACAAACAGACAAACATACGCACACAGAGACACACGCACACACACAAACACACACAGACAGACACAGACGCACGCACACACACAAACCAAATCTGTGTGTAATTTGGATCACCCTGATTCTCTGAGGCGACAGTGCTAACCACTTACCCACTATCAGCGTAGCACGCATGGTTATGTTAAATTAAGTGTTTATATTTTTAGTATATTCCTCTGGTTAATTGGTTAAAAATATGCATTTTGAGCTGGGTGGTGCAGTGGTTAGCACTGTTGCCTCACAGCTCTGAGACTTGGGGTTTGAGTCTCTCCCAGGGCTCCATGTGTGTGGAGTTTGCATGTTCTCCCTGTGTCGTCATGGGGTTTCCTCTGGGTTCTCCAGTTTCCACCACAGTCCAAAAACAACGTGAGGGCCCTGCGATGGGCTGGTGCCCTGTCCTGGGTTTCCTTGCCGTGTGCCCATAGCTTCTGGGACGGGCTCTGGACTCCCATGAGCCTGTATAGGACAACTGGGTATAGAAAATGGATGGATGTTTTGAGCCCATTTTTGTTACTATAAATGGAAAGTGCCACTTTTAGGAGTACATTCGCCAGGAACAGCACGGAGAAATGTCTTTGTTATTAGGAGTGTGCCCTGCTGCGCTGTAGTCACTGCTAAGATGGGCTTTGCGGCCTGTGTAACCCATCTTTGTTCCAGGGGTGGATGCTGGTACCAGTGTGCAGGATACCTTATCCAGGGAGGGTTCAGAGTGATGTGTGAGGTGTGAACCCCCCCCCCACAAAAGGTGCTTAAGGAACACTCAGGTCACATGATCTCCCATTCCAGGCAGCAGGTTCCATTATTGGGAAGGGCTGTGTCGTTGATGCTCCCACCCCCCTGTCCCCCTGCATGCACTGCTTCTGGCACATTCCGCGAATGGGAGGGTGACTAGTCTTCGTGACCCCTGGGGCTTTTCCCAGAAATGTCTCTGTCCCACGAGCCGATGCTTATCAGCCTCCCCGCACGGCAGCCACTGAGCCGCGCGTTACATAACCCGCCTGGAGACGGAAATGCTTTGGCGGGGGCCGGGGGGGGAGGCAGGGGGCACTTCCTTCCTGTCCTCCATCTTTGAAAAGGCCTTTTAAATGGAATTCTAAATGATTTCTACAGGCATGTTCGGTGGTTATTCGCTAGTGTAGGCTTTTTTATGGCTCTGTGGTGTGTGTGTGTGTGCGTGTGTGTATGTAGAGCGTCTTTGTTATGCCGTGTGTGCGGCTACACATGCTCAGTGAGGAATGTTCCTCATTCCCAGCCACTGTGGGGGACTGCCGGTACGGACACTTGTATAACGACACATTCCTGAGGCTCCCTGCTTCTAAGAGGCAGCCATTTGACTGTCTTAGTTGACCTAGTCATGTGACTCAGACTATGGACTTTGGAGGCTCAGACTAAAAGAACTCAAATGCCGTTAGACCCGGACTGAGACCAAATTGTTCTTCATCCAGTGAATAGTTTAAGGTTAAGTATCATTCTAGAACCAGTGCTGTTTGACTTTTCCGTCATCTCCTGATTTAAAAGAGCCCTATGTTACTAAGGATGTGGATTTCACAGTGCGAGACTGACGTCTTGGGGATGCTGGCGGTGTTACTGCTCTCATGCCGGCAGTGAATCTATCGCTTATTGTCAGAGACTTTGAGCCCTAGGTATGTGGTCTGGGGCGGAACTGTGCGTGCATACATGTGTGTTGGTGTGTGCCTGCACGAGTGTGAGTGTGAACATCCATGTGTGGGATGTATCCTTCACAAATCTGGAATGACCAATGGGGTCACTATATCACCACATCTACCCCTGACACCCCGAGCCTCTCCTCCTCTTCGTCTTCTGCGCCTTCTTCATCTTCCTCATCTCCCTCACTCTTTACCTCCCTTTCTGTTCTCGCTCCCTCGCTATTTGCTAAATCCTCCTCCACTTTCTGATGTCTCGCTCAGTAATAACTCTATTAGAATATCTTTTGGCTTGACTGTTTTTTTCCAGCGAGGGTAATTGGGTCATGAGACTCACTTCTCAGTGATGTTCTGCTTCATTTAAAACGACGGCCGCAGATCATACCTCACGGGAGCCTGTAATTATGGGCTAGACGTCATATTAATGGTTCGCAGCAAAGCTTTGGTGTGTTAAGGATACCCAGAGAATGGTGCAGCGGAAGCAATCTGTATTGATTTATTTATCTTAGGATGGTGTAATGTCATCATAACGTCAATTAAAGGAAGCAATTTGATGAAAAATGACCACATGATATCAGTCACATTGATGCAGGAATACTGAAGTACAATGTTTAGGCTGATCATAAAGTGACAAGGTGAAAACTAAACAAAAAATTTGCATTAGAGTTTAGTGTGGAGCTCTGCATGGGAACTTTAGCAGAATGTGGATGACCTGAAGAGTGAGGAGAGGGGAGAAGACAGGGGGAGAGAGAGGGGGAGAAATTGAGGGGGATTTCCAAATGGCTGGAATCTCTCAGCTCCTGGAATGTTCTGGAACATCTGCTGCCGTGACAGCCGAGGTTGCGGTTGGGGGAATGATGCATCCAAGGCTTCCAGAACACTTTCCTCCTCTTACCACCCTGCGATTCGCTAGAGAACAAGCAGCCCACAGGAAAGTGCTGAGCTTTTCTCACAGGATGCGCCTCTGCAGAGCACAGCCCAGGCTTTCTTGCCGTGCAGCAGTCTAGCTGCTAGTGATTTTGGCGCCTTTTCTGTTTCAGGCTACACACCTGCCCAGTGATCTGTCGATCTGTCAGCTATTGTGGTCTGTGATGCCACAGAAAAAGAAGAATATTACATCAATAAAATCATCAATAAAATCCAAGGATTTAGGACTTCATTTACCAAACACTAGAACTTTTTGAGTAATGCCAAAAAAAACAAATTTCACCTAACAGCATTCTTGCAGAACATGCTTTTAGTGGAAGTATAATTTTTCTGTTTTAATAGAAAACCTCAATTGACTGACTGAGGAACGTGAATTACAGAACTGGATTAAATTTAAATACTATAGAATGACTTGCCAACATTTTTCAGTCTTCAGGTTCAGATAAGTGGTAAGAGTTCATGTGAGACGTTTAAGGCTTGTCCGTGCTTTGCACATCTGCGTAGCCACAAGGGTCCCCAACGGCCACAACCCCAAACTCGTGCCTCCAGCTTTTGTGTCCACATGGACTTCTGTACGTCTGTCACACGCGCGGAGCAGAGGCGAGGAGGCTGATGACGGGGAGTCGTGTGAAGAGAGCCGCTGCTACCCACATCTATACCATCCGTCCTTGAAAGAGCACAGAAGCGCCCAGTTATGTGCACATTCATGGCCTGAAATCCCCCAAACATTCGGGAAAGAAGAATCCTTCTGCAAACAGGAGAGTCCCAAGGAGCCAACGTAAAAATCCCTTAATTCTTCCGTCCAGTCGTTGTGGTTAAAAGCATGACATAAATGAATATAAAACGTAAAGTGTAAATGTAAGCATTTACGGGTAGCACTGCGCACGCCAGATGGGCGTCCACATGCCCTCGCCTTCCTTTGTAGTGTGACCAGAACTCGGAGCGCCCTGCTCTTGCTCACCACGTCCGCAGCTGTGCGCATCCGTTCTGTAGTGAAGTTTAAACAAGCCTTTAGGGTGCGTGGCATGAGTTTCTCTTTCACAGCGACCCTTTTCCTGGAGGCAAGGTCACCTCTTTGCGCTGATCCCAGTACCTTTTAAATGGTGTTTGTGGCGAATGGAACCCCAGGCGTCTACCACATTGCACACAATGGCATCTTGAATTTTGAGCCACTGGACAACAGGAATGAAGGCATTTCTCCTTGAAGGACGATGACCATTCTAAGAAGCGATCGGAAATAGGGAACACGTGCACGTACATGCACGTCTGCAGCTCGTCGTTTGCACGTCGTGCAAAGTGTGTGGTGAGCACAGAGCTCCAGGAGGTGTACAGCCCCATTCACGCAAATCGGTGTCATTCACATTTCATTGAAATGGCCACATTGGATCCAATCCAGTGTCGTGTGGGTCAGTCTCTGTGTAGTAGGCTAATATTAACAACACCTTTAGTATTCGGATTGGCAACATAAATCAGCGCGACTCATCTGTGACTCATCATATATGAATGTTTTCCGATCCGGAGTCCCTGCTGAGTGTTTGACCCCTTAGGGGTTTAATGGTATCCCCCCTATAGGCTACCATCAAAAACAACTAAGAGGGATTAAGGCAGGTGCTTATCAAAGTGTGATTGCTGCCACAACACACCATCAGTGACATCTGGTAACAAACTGTGACACTTTGACTGGACAGAACTTCCCCTACCTGTGATCCCTGTTTCAGTAAGGTGGCCCTACTGCTGCCAGTCAGCACAGTTTATGCAGTGAATCACCATGTAGTTATCATGGAGTTCATGAATGAATGCATGAAGACACATCAAAGTAGGCGAGATCTAAAATCTTGTCTGCACTGCATTTAACAAATGTCTGACTCATCCTTCAGCACTCTAGAGCCCTCCCAGTGGAAAGATGAGGAATAGCATGGCTTTTTACTTCTAAAACTGTAGTGTGCAGCATTTTTCAAATCAATTTGTCTGTATCTCAGAATTCTGCCATGGGCTTGATTATAGCCTGTATCTTATTTTTCATAAGCTCACACAGGCTGTGTGAAATGAGACCACATTGGGGCTTCTGGCCTTGAGTTTCATACCAGCAGCGCGGATGAAGTAAAGCCCATGCAATGCGGCTGCACGATTGCCTTGTCATTAAGTTATATTATACCGCGAGAACGTCAGCCAGATGGGCCTGACACAAATGTCATGGCTGTCTGAGCCATTGCTGCCAACCTGTTGTCTCTTGTTGATTGTGCTGTGTTTGTAGAGCAGAGCATGGGCTGTAGAGCATGTAGTCACATACATACGTGCTCTGTATAGTCTATAGCAGGGGTCTCTAACTCAAATAACTGCTCTATATGGTCTATAGCAGGGGCATCTAACTCAAATAACAGCTCTGTATGGTCTATAGCAGGGGTCTCTAACTCAAATAACTGCTCTGTATGGTCTATAGCAGGGGTCTCTAACTCAAATTACTGCTCTATATGGTCTATAGCAGTGGCATCTAACTCAAATAATTGCTCTGAATGGTCTATAGCAGGGGTCTCTAACTCAAATAACTGCTCTATATGGTCTATAGCAGGGGCATCTAACTCAAATAACTGCTCTATATGGTCTATAGCAGGGGCATCTACCTCAAATAATTGCTCTGAATGGTCTATAGCAGGGGTCTCTAACTCAAATAACTGCTCTATCTGGTCTATAGCAGGGGTTTCTAACTCAAATAACTGCTCTGTATGGTCTATAGCAGGAGTCTCTAACTCAAGTAACTGCTCTGTATGGTCTGTAGCAGGGGTCTCTAACTCAAATAGCTGCTCTGTATGGGCTATAGCAGGGGTCTCTAACTCAAATAACTGCTGTGTAATGGGCTATAGCAGGGGTCTCTAACTCAGATAACTAGGGGGCTACTGGCTATTAGGTTTTCGACTTACAGTAAGTGCACCTCCTGAGAATTTTTTTTGCGATGTGGTCATGGTAAAATCTTTTGATGGATTTAATAATGATTGAAAAACACATCATAGGTCAGAATAGAATGATTTCCTGGGCCGGTATTTCAGAGCCCCGGTCTATATGGCAGGTGCAGAATGTAGGCCTGGGGCCTGTGGCAGCCTGTGATTCGTGATGTTGATGGATGGATTGAGAGAGAAAAGGCCCCCGTGCAGTCATATCTGAGTGTGAACTGCATATGAAAAGCAAATGCTTGTGGACAACACAGAGTAAGGGGAATGACAGCAGCAGGGTTTATTCATGGTTTTCAGTTTCATGATCTAATGATGGCACCTCACCTGAAAATGAAATTGGTAAATGAAAGAACATCTGATGAGGTTTATGATGCCCGCGTGTGTAAGAGAGAGACAGACGGTAAGAACGCTCCAGGGGATAGAAAAGGCTGCAATTTAAGCTATTCTGTCCTGGTGCAAGGTAAACAAATACGGCCAAAATGGGTATTTAACAACTGAAATTATATTGAATCATGACAAATTAATGCAAATATTTCAGAAGAAATCTGAATATGGTTATTATTAAGGGGCAGTGGTGAATTATGGTTAGGAATGTGACTGTGTAATGGAAAGGTTGCTGGTTTGAGTCCCTGACCCGCAAGTACCGCTGAGGCACCCTGAGCAAGGTCCTGCTCCCCGGGCGCTGCATTAGCTGTCAACTGCTGTGTCACAATGTTAAATGCAGAGGACACCTTTCATTGTTATGTGCTTTGGTTGTGTGACAATTAATCACATTTTACCTTTTATTGATGTTAAATGCATGCATGTGGTTGGTGATATGTTTGTGGTCATTTTATAGCATGGCCTTGCTCTGTGTCTTTGTGGTCAGTCTATAGCATGGCCTTGCTCTGTGTGTTTGTGGTCATTTTATAGCATGGCCTTGCTCTGTGTCTTTGTGGTCAGTCTATAGCATGGCCTTGCTCTGTGTGTTTGTGGTCAGTTTTTAGCATGGCCTTGCTCTGTGTGGTTTTGGTCAGTTTTTAGCATGGCCTTGCCCTGTGTGGTTTTGGTCAGTTTTTAGCATAGCCTTGCTCTGTGTCTTTGTGGTCAGTTTTTAGCATGGCCTTGCTCTGTGTGTTTGTGGTCAGTTTTTAGCATGGCCTTGCTATGTGTGTTTGTGGTCAGTTTTTAGCATGGCCTTGCTATGTGTGTTTGTGGTCAGTTTTTAGCATAGCCTTGCTCTGTGTGTTTGTGGTCAGTTTTTAGCATGGCCTTGCCCTGTGTGGTTTTGGTCAGTTTTTAGCATAGCCTTGCTCTGTGTCTTTGTGG
>JAODKM010000034.1:1332898-1343468 GCA_026780845.1 Petrocephalus sullivani
AGTTAAGTTCTCCCCAAGCGAGCTTGATGGGCCGAATGGCCTCCTCTCGTTTGTATAGTTCTTATGTTCTTATGTAACTCCTATGGTGGTACATGTTTCTGTCTGTTAATATTAAATGAAAATCTACACTATTATTGTAGAATACTCCTGTTACACTCCACACCCTTATATCTCAAACCATAGAACTTCCCTAGCTCACTGGCTTCTCTCAGATGACGAAGAAACTGTACGTGCTTGACCAGACCTTTGTCTGTGACTCAAAAACACAAGAATTTACATTCATTACTCAATATTTACATTTGCCTCTTGATACGATTTCTTTGGAAGTAGATGTACATCAGTTGACTGACCGGCAGTTACAGAAGGTTACCAGTACAGGAAGAAAAATGAATAATAAAGTCATACCATTGCACAATGTGACATGAATGTGTGTTACAATTCATCCATTATGCAATGCATTATACAAATGTGTGTAAAATGATAATGTAGCCATCCGTTAACATTCAGTACACCATCTGCAGCTCTACAGCTGACAAGGTAAAGTTAGTGGGACATAAGGGAGAAGGTAACCCTCAAACAAGTTAAGAGCGTCATGCGTTGTAAGGAAGGTTCCTATTTGAAATGGATTCCGTCCTGGTCGCGGAACAGCTCTTCACCCTCACAAGGATACAGGAGCATATATGAGTGACCTCTTACATCCCTACTGTCCACCAAGAACACTGAGGTCACCTGATCAGCTGCTGCTCTCCATCCCAACCGGTCGTTTGCGGAGGAAAGGCGGCAGCGCTTTCTCCGTGGCCGGGCCCAAGCTGTGCCACAGCCTCCCTCTCTGTTCCATCTGCCTCCACCATTAAATGTTTTAAGTCATGGCTAAGAAGGCTGAGGCATTTTAGACGAATGTGCTCTGTGCTTTATTACAATTTTTGTGCTTGTAATGTCCACTTTATTATATTTTCCATTTGACTTTGTTTTAGTTGTTTTTTTATGTTCATTTGCATTTACCCTGCTTTTCATGCATATTTTTAGTTTTATAATTTAATTGTTTTATTTGGTCAACCACCAGTTGTTTTTTTAATAATGTCATATAAATAAAATTACTTGGAAGGGTTCATAGGAGTTTGCCCAACCACTCTACATGTGTTTTGTATACTTGGGAAAAGGTATACCTAGACACAGATTCAAATGGGAATTTAGGATTGTTTTTGTTCTATTAGTTTAGAGAGATACATAGACCTAGCAGTCACTACTGCTTGTCTATACTTAGACAGGCTCTCTTTCCAGGCAGATCTAAAAACTTCTAGCTTTGTTGACCGCCATTTGCATTCTAGCTTGCGTGAAGCCTGTTTAAGTTCACGTGTATGGTACCAAGGGGCAGGTTTCTTATCTCTCTGTTTTATTTTCTTGAGTGGCGCTACATGATCAAGAGTGCTGCGAAATGATTCCACCATGTTCACAGTTACCTGTTCAAGTTCATTTACACTTGATGCTTCAGAAGTAAGGTTGAAGAACTGTGGGAGCTGATTGAGAAATGCTGCAGCGGATAATGAGGTTATGGAACGTCTGGTATTGTACCTCTGACCAGGGGCCATAGGGGGGTTATGTTGTATTTCAAATGTTAACAGAACTTAACTGAAAGTAGAGGATTCTGAAGGATAATTGATATGTGTTCTACCAGGACACCATGACTAAGAATCAGGTCCAGGGTGTGGTTACAGGCATGAGTCGGCCCAGTTACATTCTGATGTAAACCAACATAGTCGAGAATAGTAGTAAATGCTTTGTTAATGGATTGCTATCATTTTCCATATGAATATTAAAATCATATTAAAAAAATCATATTATATGACCATGTCCCTCGGGAGGTCCTGGGGGGTGGTGCTCCAGAATTATGGGGTACAGGGTCCGTTGCTGCGGGCCATTAGGTCCATTTATAAACAGAGCAAGAGTTTGGTTCGCATTGCCAGCAGTAAGTTACAATGAATGTTGGATTCCGCCAGGATCTCATCTTTGCTTTTTGCAGATGATGTGGTCCTGTTGTCTTTGACCTGTGACCTGCATCATGCACTAAGGCAGTTTGACCAAAATTTGGTCCCCAGGGCAGACCCATTACAAACTGGAGAGACTAAATCTCTTGGCTGGCCCAAGAGATATAGGTGGAGCTGGAGGAGGTGGCCAGTGACAGGGAGGTCTGGGCATTTGTGCTTAGACTACTGCCCCCATGACCCTACCCCAGATAAGTGACAGAGAATGGAATGGATGGATGGATGACAAATGCTAGGTAACATATTTCATATGCACAGACGAGTTCTTGTATGTTTTAAGTCATATATTTCTATTGAGGGCTCAGTGGGTAACACTGTAGCCTCATATCTCCCAGGCTGAGGGTTCAAATCCCACCCTGGCTGTGTGTGTGGATTTTGCATGATCTCCAGGTGCTGTGTGCATTTCCTCTGGGTAATCGAATTCCTCCCATAATCCAGAAACATGCGGCTTGGTGAATTAGTGCTTCCAAACTGTGTCTCCTGTAATGTTCTGGCATCATTACCAGGGTGCTTCTCTCCCTTGTGCTTCCAGGCTCACTGTGATCTTAGTTTGGGTAAGCAGGGGAAGATGGGTGGATGCAACTGGATGAAATTACTGGATGGATGGTGAATGGAATTCCTGAATACTTTTACCCAAGTAAATCAAGGATGCCACTCAGTTGAAATTCAGTGCTTTAGCTCTGGATGAGGCAAGAGTCCAGTTATATAAGCAGCAAGATTTCTGCTGATACATTTGCCAGCTGCTGTGAGCCATTTCAACAATCCACCCTTAAACTTTTGACAATTTTACAAATTTATATTAACTTTCATTAAACATGTTTAGTGCATACAGACACCATTTTCGAAAACAATTGCTATCAACAAAATAATTTGAAAAACAATTAATGTAAAAGTTACTATTAATAATGGATACGATGCTTTTTACTCAGGACCAGTAAGAACAGCTAAGGGTCCTTCTTAAGCCGAGAGATATGAGATGATGCCTTTTCACCAGCTACTCTGGCAGCAAGTCGTCTCCTAACTCTTCATCAGCAAACTCGTCTTCCTCAATACGCTTCTTGGCTGCTGTCTTAGGTCTCTCTAGTTGGGGTCCTAGTGGATCTATGTAGGAAGCATCTGGAAAAAGGATGCCATAGGCCTTCATGTTATATTATTATAACATTAGGCTGGGAAATACTCATGTGCTTCAGAGAGAGATGAGGTGAGAGGGATAAACGAGGGAAGGAGCCTGGTGAGGGAGATGTGGAGAGCCCCACCGATGTCGCGCTGACTGCTGGCTTCGTACGGCTCGTTGCTGTCAGGGAGCGCTCGCAATCTGGCACTCAGCCGCTCCCCCCTGGCACTGGTGCCGCGGCTGCTGTGCCCACTGTCTGAGGAAACAGCCGTGACAATGCAGACAGAAATGAGCATAAAAGAGCCAATCAAACAGTGGTACAATACAAATCAATATCCTTCAAACTGCCAGGCATCTCAGTTAATAGTGATCCAACATTTCACACAACGTCAGTCTACACCATCGCTGTTCTCAAGTTAAGCATCCCAAAGTGTAAACCTACAGGTCACAGTAGCACAAGGCCTGGTGAAGCTGTAGCAAACCTGTTAATATGTAGTAAATAAAATGGATGAGAACAGCTAGTTTTCCATTTAAACACAACCATAAGGGAGCAAACAGACTGGGTAGAATGGGAGCCTGTGGCAGGCAGGGTAACCTACCTGCCCTGCACTGCTCCAGTAGGGGGCTAGCCCCAGCATCTGACCAGAGGGCTGGATGCACACAAGCAGCCAAGAGACAGTGACGGAAAGGAGGGTTGATGAGACAGTCCGTACAGAGCACGGCACATAGAAAGGGATAGCAGAAGATGGAAAGAGAACCTTAGTCAAGCTTACATGAGTTTCTGGAGATAAACTGCAAAGAAAATGTTTATGTCCCATTTACCAGCTTACTGCTTTGTCACAAACGGCTCAGCATCAGCTGGCAGCACTATTGCCTGGGACAGTGGGGACGGTGCTTGTGTTTGGTTCCAAACAGATTTTTATGTAAAGGCTACTTGCGGACTCAAGTAAGAAGTAAATAAAAAGAAATCAGGACAGCACATGTGTGATACATACAAAGCAGTTCATTTAGGTTTGTAGCGATATTGTGGTGTTGAGAGTTCAGCACTGCACCAAATCCCACTTCTCACAGCTCGTGTGTGGGGTTTGGACCTTCTGCCTATGGTTTGAAAGTTTCCCCTAAATCACCCGTGATATGACTGAGTGCATGCATGGATGTGACCTGCAATGGAGTGGCCAGCTGACCAGGGAGTTCACCAGCCTAAACGCCTCTTCCTGCTGGACCATGTCTCATCTAATATCCTTTGGATTTCTTTTAAGAAATATTGATTTCAATATACAGGTAGGTGGTCATTTATTTGGGAAAAACTGAAATTTACTGCAGTTGTTTGAGGAAGTCCAAAAGCACAAGCTTATGGGGGATGTGTCAGAATAGGTCAGGGATGGAGTGGGCATACCATTGGCCTTCTTGGGAGGGGTGCTTCTTGGGGATGACGAGCCCGCTAACGGAAGAGAGGTGTGGAAAAAGCAGAGAAATGCGACGTTTAAGCAGAGTGTTTCAAACTTTAGGGAAGCGAAATGAGGTCCAACACAGAGACAGCAGTTCACAAATACACGCATAGCTGAAACACACACACACACACACACACACAGATTAGCTATCTACATCTTTGTAGGCACTCCATTCATTTCCAAGGGTAAAAGGGTACAATGACAACCTTAACCCCTACCCAGCCCTATCCGTAACCATAAATAACCAAACAAAATACAAGACTTTCAGTACTTATACTTTTTTATTGCATCCCTAATTTTTATTAAACTGAGTTTTCCCCTTATGGGGACGGGAGAAATGTCCACAAGGCAAAAAATATCAGGTTTTTATTACATTGTGAGACATTGGGTCCCCACAATGTAATATATACATAAAAAAACAACACACACACAAAATAACAAAACAACAGAAAACAGTCCTTTCAAAACAATCGGAATCTACATCAATGCTAAGTGCATAGCACCAACCTGTTTTCCTATCCACTTCTGAAGTTAAAAGCGGAAAAACATGCCAATTAATTAAAAGATAAAAAGCAGCACTATCAGCTACGCGGCTGTTTCAGTAGCGGCTTGGAACACGCGCATGCGCAGCACACACAGTACAGAGAACGTGTGAAGGCAAAGGCACACAGGTCACGCTGTCAGCCAAACCACAGAAGAACAGCAAATTGCCAGGATGCTGACATTTCCATGCAATGTTTACTGGTTTCTGGAGTTCCCACTGAAACAGGGACCCGCTGTTCCATCACTCTCCAATGAAGTCTTACACTCCTGACCCCATGGAAAGAAGACAGCTTGAAGGGAGCCAGGATACACTAACGCTATTAGTCAGGTATAACATTATAATATCAGGTAGCATGATGATTAAATTCACAGATTCTAAACCTTAAGGTTCCTGAATCAGGTTCCTAGAGAAGTTCTACTCAGGTAATTTTTAGTACCTAAGAAAGGCCCTTGTCAGCAATGTCAAAAATAAATATAAATTAGCCCCAACCTCCCCCCGCCCCCCACGCATAGTGTAGGAGTAAGTGATCTAGGGCAGAGCTATGCAGTCTAGGGGAGGAAGAATGAATCATACAGTACCACTGGTCTTCCTGGGTGGGGTGCTGATAGGCGAATCCACTGGATGAACAACAGGCATAAGACGGATGTGGAAAGACAGGAAGAAGTGAAGAGAAACGGTATAAGGCTGCAGTGACTTTAGACCACAAAGAAGGCGAGGTGCCAAGACACAGAAGACAGGCACAGAATTCTCACAGACCTCTCACAGACCGTCACACACGGAGGACAGGAGTCTATAAGGGGGAAGGATAGTACCATTTGCATGGCACCGGGCTGTCCAGGCATATGTACTGTGGCTGTTGTGAGAGCCAGGTAAAAGCCCATGCATTCTATACACTATGCACTAGCGATGTCCAGATCCAATCACGTGATCGGAAATCGGGCCCGATCACATGGTTTCAGACTTGATCGGAATCGGACGTTACTTCCCGATCAGGACTCGGATATATATGTATACAGTGGTCTCTCACTATAACACAGCCTCACAGTATTGTGGATTTTTTTTAGTGCAATTTCACATGCTTTTTTTTTTACAGCGCATTGTGTTCTGGTTCCTGATTGGCTGTAGACCTCCTATACAGTACAGAATGCGTTCAGCTTGTCAAATTCACATAAATCTTCGATCGCTAGCAGTGTGACTCTGAAGTGCTGTACTGTATGTTAGTAAGTTTTCTCCCCAACAAACCCAACAATGTCAATGAAACGTTTTGCACCGTCAAAGACACCTGCGGTAGCACCCAAAAGGGAGAGGAAGATGCTAAGAAAAGTGTATCAAGTGTGTAGCGAGGGGTTTTACAGCCTTAAAACATCTATAATAATTGTAAAAAATAAAGATGGCTACTTCGCCGATTTTGCCTATTGCGAGTTATTTTTAGAACAGAACTTCCGCAATTAACGAGGGACCACTGTATATATTCTCATTATTTTTTAACACATCTATAGTTATGTGGTGGCACAGAGTTAGACCTCTTGACTTCACACAGAAACAGCAATGCGTGGTGCATGACATCATTTTGTTGCAGAGATGCTACTGGTTAAATGGTATTTTAAGTTGAGGTGCTATTTGCTTTTATATTAGACTTTTTTATATTTAATGTTGCACTAAAGTCCAAAAGTGAAGAATTTGTTATTTATTACTTGATTGTTCAAGCTACCTGACAGAAGTGCTCTGTTTGTTAACAGAGTTGTTGAATGTTTAAATAAGGTGAATTAAATAAAAAATAAGGAACATCCTGGATCTGTTTTTTCACTATTCTTTCTTCTTTTTTTATGTATTATAGAAGTATCGAATCGGGACTCGGTATCGGTAGATACTCAAAATCAAATGACTCGGACTCGCACTTGACCGCAAAAAAACCTGATCGGGACATCCCTACCATACACCTGATGTGTTCAGTCTGAGCTTCCCACCGCCCTGCCAGTTCCATGCCCCACCAACCCCTCCCAAATTCTGTCATACTAGCATCCACTAGCACTCTCTTCTGTATCAATTTCCAATTAGCTATGTAACAGACTCGGATACCCAGAGGGCCATTTAATGATGATAATAATAATTGCTTATTGATCTCCATCCGGTGTGGGTGCGGGCTTTTGGGGTGTCTTTTGAATCAGCCAATAAGACTGGGTCCCCAGGACAGGAGCTGACAACCAGTGCTTTATTATTGGCTGATTGAGAGGTCATCCCAAAAGCCCGCACCCACACCGGCTCTCCATGGATCAGGTTCCCTACCGCATTCTGCTCTCAATGGGACAGACAGACGCAGCCAGGCTTAGGGGTGGCAGTGAAGGGGCAGCCATCTGCAGTGGCACCCATGGAGCTTGTGGTTAATGGCCTAACTCAAGGGCCCACAGACACGTGGTTATTCTACGGAGGCCGGGGCTCAAACCAGCGACCTCCCGATCACAGCCACAGAGGCTTAGCCCGCTGAGCCACACACCACCACTATACTCACCACTGCTGGCACTGCCCTCCCTGCGTCCCCGGGCACTGCTGTCTCGGCCAGACTTCACCCGCTGCAGACCGGCAGAGGCAAACATTACACACAAAGGCCAAACGACAGCCTATGATTACGATAAGCAAGACGGCACAAGGCTGAAGTATTCTGAGGAGAGGTATATCTCTTCACACTCCCTGATTCTGGAAAGCACCGTTACCTGCTCCTTGATCTCCTTCATCTTCTCCACCTTCTTTAATTTGGTGGCATAGTCCTGCACCTCCTTCAGACCCATGTCAGTGCAAAGTCTCACCAGGAACCGCAAGCCTGTAGGTGACAAACACGCAGCCAGAGGATTCACAGCCTGTAGGTACCAAACATGCTAAGGATCCGTACCTCAGCAGAGGCAGCACTTTAGTCAGCAAGCCGGTGAGGGAAACGCAACAATTCTTTACACTCTGTGTTCTCTGGGAACTTGCGATGGATATCTTTGTACGTCTCCAAGGCCTTCTGGTAGTTTCCTGGTGGACAGAAAAAGGCCCCATTCAGTACTATTAACACAGTGCATAGCACACATCAGGTCCCCAGGGAGAGGTCTCTTTGGCATTCAAAGGTTTACTCCCTGTTGGAAAATAAACCATTTTTCATAAGCCATTTTCATACACAACCAAAACAACAGCACATAAATAGAACAGCACAGCCCATCCCTGAAGGGTAGCTTTATATAAACAAAAACACTTCAATTTGTGGCCCTAAAATACATATCAGCAAGCACAAAACACAAAAGAACCATTACACAATACCAGTAACTAGGTTAATATGGAGATTACATTATGCAGTAGAGTTCAGGTGTGTTTGACTTCTAATCTATCAGAACAACAACTATATCCTTAGCAGTCTGTCTGAGGGCATGTGTCCAACCAATAGAACTGGAAAAGCAAAGATCTTACCACTTCTCCTGTAGCAACTGGCCACCATGAGTTGCCATTTCACCTGAGTGGGCCTGAAAAGTCACACAGGCATATAGTACACACACTTATACTTTCTTGCCTCACAGAGAAAAATTGTCGAGAGTGGAAGTAAATACTTACTGAATGAGAGTGGCTCTCTCGAAATAGTGAATGGCTTTCTCACAGAACTGGGTGTCTATGTAGTAGGCTCCCAACCACTCAATGACGTCAATGTTGGAAGGAAAGTACCTGAAGGACTGGAAGAACCAAAGGGAACTATCTACTTAAAGGGTACAACATCAGGCAGCTTGGAGCCTGCTCAAACCCCCCATTACTGTTGCTATAAGATTCTACCGGTGCATCACCCTACAGTAGGTATAAAAAGTGTACACATCCCTGTTGAAATGCCAGGTTTTTCTCAAATCTCTGAACTTGTGAGCTATAACCTATATCTGTTTGAGGGAAAAATATAAAAAATAAAAAAACATGCACTATGCAGGTTGTATGAGTGTGCACACCCTTAAAGTAATACTTTGTTGAAGCACCTTTTGATGGAATTATAGCATTCTGTCTTTTTAGGTAGTAGTGTATCAACATGCCCCATCTTGAGTTGGCAAAATCTGCCCACTCTTCTTTGCAAAACCTCCAAATCCTCCCAATCTGTCAGATTGTGAGGGCATCTTCTGTGCACAGCCCTCTCTTCAGGGCATGCTGCAGATTTAGGTCTGGGCTCTGGCCACACTATTCTAAAACTTCCATTTTCTTCTGGTGAAGCCATTATTCAGTTGATCTGGATGTAAGCATGGAGCTGCCCGGAACCTACCTCATAGTAGTACTGAAAAGCCTGGGACTTGTCTCCCTCCCCATCGTATAGCTCTCCCAGCTTGGCCAGAACCCGGGCATCCGTAGGCGTGACACTGATAAGTTGCATCAGCCACTGGATGGCCTGGTTGGGGTCATCCAGTACCTCATACCTGGAGGATGCCTCTGTTAGGGACTATAACCTAGAATAATAACCTAGAGTCAGGAGTCAGAGGGGTGATCTTGGAGGCGTCCCGCAAGCCATCACTGATGGAGAGATCAGACAGCATCTCCAATCAACATTGTACTGTGTGATTTAGAAATGTGTATGAATTATTATCATTGTAACAGGTGCTTGGGCTGTAGACTGTAAACTTCATATTATAACATATTTGAACCCCCACAAGGCATCACTAAGAGGCAAGAGCTGGGCATTTGCTGGAAGGATACAGACTAGCGAGCTGGAACATGACCTGGGCATTGTTTCTCAGGATGGCGTGCAGCTTCAGAAAGCAGTCCAGAGCCTCCTCTGGGCGGCCTAGTCGCTTATAAGTCAGGCCTGGGAACCAAACGTAGGGGACACTGCCTTTATTAAGATTCTAACAGGTTTGGATGCTGCCCAATTAAGCAGTTACAAAGTCCTAAATATGTGCTGCTTATATATATATATATATATATATATATACACACACACACAGCATATAAATCTTTACTGCATATTTAATTTACCCAAGTTGTACAGGGCTTCTGTGCACGAGGAGTCATTCCTCAAGGCCTCCTTAAAGAACTCGCCAGCCTTTTCGTGGTCACCTCGCACAAACAGCGTGTTGCCCTTGTTGATGAGGGCAGCAGGATTATAGCGGTCAGCTACCATAGCCAGGTCTGCATAGCGGTCTGCCTGGTCATAGTCCTTCTCCTGAGGAAAGTGCAAGACACATTTTCAGATTATATCATTTTGAGGAATCTCTATGGCCAACTTAATAAGCAAAGGTACTGAAGGAAAGAAGATAATAAAAAGAAGATAATTTCCTTCACTTAAAGGCTCGTGATTGGAAGCATGCCAACATAACACCCATTTTCAAAAAAGGGGATAGAAGTAATTCGTCAAACTATAGGCTAATCAGTCTAACTTGTATAACTGGAAAAGTTATGGAGGCTATAATCAAGGAGAAAATGG
>JAODKM010000034.1:1410730-1422907 GCA_026780845.1 Petrocephalus sullivani
CGCATTACGTCTATTTAAGGTGGAACGGATTTCGCGAATAAGGAAGTGGCGAATAAGGAGCCAACTTCAGCCTCGTCTCCTGAGGTACTGTTGCGACGGGTGTTTAAGTGTCTGTGTCGCGTGAATAAAATATGAAGTATACAAAAACCCCCCTTTGTACCGTGGTGAAGTTGGTTTTATGTTCGATATTCGCCACTTTTATTGACATCTAAACTGCAATATCGTCGGGATCATGACGGTAAATATGCACAGATTAGGCTCGATTTGTGAAGTTAAACGAGGGGAATATTTCACACTTTTAGTTAGCTCCACATTCTCCAGCAATATGAATTTAAAATAAAAAGCAAGACGCGAATATCCTTCTGCTCACACAAAACTGCCTGAAAAATTTAGGGATCGTCTTCAAAGTTTAATTCCGACCACCAGAACACCACTTGTATGTGTAACCTTCTATCAATGCTGCATTTGGATAAATTGTAATAATTCTTTAATTTTTAAGCCAATCAACATCAGACCAAGTTCAATGAATTCCTCTGGCCCTCTCTCATCTTTCACACCCTTTCAGGAAATTTTCACACCCATCTATTTTCCAGAACACCAGCTCTATATGACGAATAATAATTGGATACATTGTTATTGCAATGTATCCAAATGCAGTATTGACACACAATTATAGGTCATATAGAGCTGGTGTTCTGGAAAATAGATGGGTGTGAAAATTTCCTGAAAGGGTGTGAAAGATGAGAGAGGGCAAGAGGAACTCATTGAACTTGGTTTGATGTTGAATGGTTTAAAAATGAAAGAGTTATTGCAATTTATCCAACAGCAATATTGATAAATGGTTATAGGTCACATACTGTACAAGTGGTGTTATGGTGATCGGCATTGCACTTTGAAGACTGTCCCTAAGTTTTCCGGCAGTTTTGTGTGAGCAGAAGGAAAAAATACAAAGCGTCTTGCTTTGTATTTTTAATTCATATTGCTAGAGAATGTGGAGCTAACTAAAAGTGTGAAATATTCCCCTCGTTTCACTTTACCTGTTGAGCCTACTCTGTGAATAATTACCGTCATGATCCCGAAGATACTGCAGTTTAGATGTCAGTAAAAGTGGCGAATATCGAACATAAAACCAACTTCACCGCAGTTTCAAATGTTAATATCGCCGACGATCATCTTAATTTAATTGTGGCAGCCAAAATCGTGATCGTGATTAAAATTCGATTAGTTGTGCAGCCCTACGCCTGAATGATAGATGCTTGTATGTTGAAGGAAATGGGCATTGATTGAAAGACTAGTTTTCTGACCTTGATACACTACAATAGCTTAACCGGTAACACTTTAGTTGAGGGGGGCACAAAACATGCAGTAATACATGCTTAGTAAATGCATTAATTAACCATTAACTATGCCTTACTTCATCATTAATCAATTATGACGATTCATGTATTCTTTGCAGGAACTTCATTAGTTGGTTCATTAGTTAATCATTAACTAATTCATGTTCATGATTAGTACTTCAGTAGTCAATGAGGTACTACTATGATTTGAGACCCCTCAACTAAAGTGTTACCGCTTAACCTAAAAGCCAAACCTGGTCGTAGCCATAAATCACTGGAAATATGTAAATCATGCGTCTGAGTATCAGCCTGCACGCTATTCCCAGTTCGTAGCCTCCTGACTTGGCTTGAACCTCCGGTCCACAAGCCTTGGTGGTTTGTCAATAACCCACTGATCAACGTCTTGAGCAACAGCAACCTGGAGGAGCCCAAGGAGCAAGAAGACACCCAAAAGGAGCTCAGTGAATTCAAGCATGGTACTGTGATAGGATGCCACCAGTGCAATAAGACCAGTCGTGAAAGTTCCTTGCTACTACACGGTCAACTGTTAGTAGTATTATAACAAAGTGGAAGCAATTTGGAACAGCAAATCAGCCACGAATTGGTAGGCCACGTACTGTAAAATCACATATCACACAGTGTGCAGAAGTCTCTAACTTTCTGCAGAGCCAGTAGCTACAGACCTCCAAACTTCATGTGGCTTTCAGATTAGCTGAAGAACAGTGTGTAGAGATCTTCATGGAATGGGTTTCCATGGCCGAGCACCTGCAGCTAAGCCTTACATTACCAAGTACAATGCAAAGCTTCAGATGCAGTGATGTAAGCACACCATATCTGGACTCCAGAGCAGAGACGTGTTCTCTGGAGTGACAAATCACACTTCTCTGTCTGGCAATCCAATGGACTATACTGGGTTTGGTGGTTGCCAAGAGAACACTACTTACATGACTGCATTGTGCCAAGTGTAAAGTTTGGTGCAGGGCGGATTATGGTGTGGGGTTGTTTTTCAGGTGTTGGTCTTGGCCCCTTAGTTCCAGTGAAAGGAACTCTTGATGCTTCAGCATACAAAGTAATTTTACACAATTTTATGCTCCCAACTTTGTAGGAACAGTTTGGGGAAGGTCCCTTCCTGTTCCATCATGACTGCACACAAGTGCACAAAGGAAAGTCTACAAAGACATGGATGAGCGAGATTGATGTGGAGGAACTTGACTGGCCTCACAGAGCCCTGACCTCAACCCAATAGAACACCTTTGGGATGAATTAGAGCTGCAAGACAGGCCTTCTCATCCAACATCAGTGCCTGACATCACAAATGCTCTCCTGGAAGAATGGTCAAAAATTCCCACAAACACACTCCCAAACATTGTGGAAAGTCTTCCCAGAAGAGTTGAAGCTGTTATGGCTGCAAAGGGTCAAACTCCAAATTCAACTCCAAATTAAAGCCTATGTATTAAGAATGGGATGTAATTAGTTCATGTATGTTCATGTATGTGTAAAAGCAGGCATCCCAATTTGTTTGGCAATATAGTGTATGTTGCCAGCCTACTGCCACCTTGCTAGATGTCTGTGCTGAGCTCCACTTAGTCATGAGGGGTCATAAGTATTTAATTATTCCCTTCCCTTCATGCATGGTATCCAGTATGGGGTTTGCAGAGGGAGTGTCAATGAAACTGATGCTGTCTCCCCCCCGTAGTACATCAGTGATCAGGTGGTAGGATATTATGGTTATGTTTAGCGGCATAAGTGTGTTCTGCTTATTGGACACTGGGTCATTGTATTTACTATTACTAAGAGCTTTTTCCAGAAGCACTTTGAACTGTGCCACCTGCAGTCGTGTCAGTGGCTGGAGTTGAAAGCGACCAATGGGCTGGAGATCCCATACCTTGGCTACCCCAAACTCCCAGATGAGCACTATGGTAAACTGATACCAACCTGTGGCATCTGGAGAGTCAAAGACCCTCCCAGAGTTTTGCCAATGCACATTCTTGGTGTCTTAGGCATGTTTGGTCATCATGGGCTTGCATTGTTTGAGTTACCCCTCACACTTGGCTTCACACTTGGCTTCACACTTGGTTACAAACTCTGCAACACTATCATAAGGCTGCATGTAACAGAGGTGGGTAAGGTAAGGGGCAAGGGCTCACAAGTCTGTTGTGTTCCAAGGGCACAATACAGTTGGTGGCTGCAACTTGTGCCGAACATTTCTTTGAGTAGAGTGCTATTTCAGCCGATTAACACTGGGTTGCCACTGGGGCTGCTGACAGTTGTGCTAGTTTCTTAGTGTATTCCTATCACAAATGTAGGCATTTCAGATGTATTGCTGTATCCTTAAGCGATGATGGGAACTGTGACCAGTGGGCATATTGTCTGTTACTTTAACTTGACACCCTAGTATCAGCAGGTGATGTCCTTGCTGCAGAAATACAGCTCTGCAGCAAGGACAGCTCTTCTTGGCTCACAAGTGTAATTTGGCCTCTACCCATTTAATATCTCATGATATCCTTTTGTTGGATGATGTTCTGGTGCGTCAGTGCTATAGGCATACTCCTCCATCAGAGAATGAGGTAGTGAAGGCGCGTAATAGCCAACTGCTGTAGGCACAGTCAATAAGGGTGAAGCTATAGCCCTTACTGTCTCCCATTGTACTCATTAGGAAGAACAATAGAAGTTTGAGAATGTGCGTTGACTATCGGCAACTTAACAACAAGACTTGGAAGGATGCCCTTCCCATCCCTTGCCTAGAGGAGTCACTGGACTCACTCTCTGGGGCCCCCTTGGTTTTCCACTATAGATTTGGCTAGTTGGTATAATCAGGACCTAGTAACTGAGTATGTTTAGGTGAAAACCACCTTCCATACTCCATTGCACTATTTGAGTGGAATGTCATTTGGTCTATTCAGTGCTGCAGGTACTTTTCAGCATCTGATGCAGCTATTGTTTGGCAATCAACTACATCAATCTCTGCTCCTTTACCTGGATGATATGGTGATCTTCTCCAGCTCAGCACAAGACGGACTCAAGGCAAAGTTGGAGAAATGTACATTTTTTAGACCAGTGGTATGCTATTTAAGTCACATCATCTCTAGGGAAGGGGTCTGCACCAAGCTGGAAAAGTCAGAGGTGGTCACTAATTGGAGCCCACCAACCACCAATCCACTACTACTGCAGATTTGTTGAGGGGATTGCCCAGTTAGTAGCCATATTTCAAAATGCCAAAATAGTGTTACTTTTGAAAATACCATACACTGTGGTATAATTTCTGGACAGTATGATAAATTATATATGCAAGTACCTCTGCACTTCGTAGCTGCTCACCATAACTACTACAATAGCTACAACTATTCTTCCTCTACTCTTTCTTGGTTCAACTCTGCTGTCTCCTCTCCTCTGAGAGAATTCCATTATGCATTTCAGTTCTTTGAGATCTATGTGTAATAATAACATTATTGAAAGTTTGTTGTTTATGGACTGGAATACCTCACCTTTTATCCACTGTGCAAGTGCAGTTGTTTCATCAAGGTAGACCAGTTTCGACTCATCTGGTTTTAGCTGGGTTTGGTAACCATGATATGCAGGTTATAGAAGTAGTTGTCAATGAAGATGAATAGGTTATCTGGAGCTAAAGAGGCAGATAATCTTGTGTTGACTGTAGTGACAATGGCAAACGGTGTGAGAATATCTGTAGAGATGCTTTGTTGTTCTTCTTGCTAAGCGCTCAAATGGAGGCTGACATGTTTGATCTCACCCGATGTCTCGTAATGTTCTCAGAGTAGCGTCATCAGATATGCTCAAGCGCAGAAGGCACTTTATTTAAGCTAAGTTCACACTACACGATTTTAACCCTGATTTTCTGCTCACCAAGTTTTTGGTGATCCCCAACCAAATCCCCAGATCGGAGGCAATTCTGCGCTTGATCGGTATGTGTGAACATGTGGACATGAGACAACGGAGGTGCTGATGCATCGCAGACGCCCCCCAGTTATTTGGCGTGCTAAATATCTAGATTTTGTTGCCAACTCCAAATCCTGTAGGTGTGAAAACATCTCTGCTTGCAATGTGTGGTAACAAGCTACAGCCAATGAAAGCGCAAGACAAGGGCTCAGGTGAGATCCGAGGGGTCACTAAAGATATGCCAGGTCACTAAAAACCCAAGGTATGTGATGCTGTTTCCTAAAAGTTCTACATATACACGAGGATTAACTGCAGGAAAGTGCATTTGCATCATAAACATTCCCACGTCTGCACGTATGTGTCCTGAGAAGTGTGAACAGGCCTTGAGTCAACAACAGGGAGAAACAGGGGAAAAGCACAGAGAACAAGGATCAACATAACTAGGGAAATGCAGACCAGTGGTTCAATGTCTAAACAAGGACTACTGGAGTGCTGGGACTTAAATGGACAGAGGGGAATGTGGGAACTAGAGACAGGTGCACCGATCAGAACTGGTAGAACTGATCTGGTGAGCTCAGAGTATAGCAAGGCATAGAGGCTGTATGCACCCTCTGCTGGTTCCCAGTGGTATTGTGACAAAACACAGATGGACTAATATAATACAAATTTAGCCAAAATCTCTAATGAAACAAATTTAATCTGAACTGGATTTAAACAAGCTCTTCATATTAATGGAATATGTGATTCAGTTCATAATAAAGAAAAAAGATTTTTAACCACAAAACCATAATCCGTAACTAAAACCAAGCAGGTTGCCACATATACATTATTTGAATTAATTTAACTAAATATAGTTGTACCAGTGGGATGAGACTGTGGCATAGTGGTTAGAACTGTTGCCTTGCACATCTAGGACTGGAGTTAGATTGCAGCCTGGCTTCATGGGTGTGGCGTTTGCATGTCGTCATCATGGGATTTCCTCCCAGTTCTCTGGTGTCCACACCCAATCCAAAAACATGCAAAGCTGTCAGATTGTGTGTGCCCCGCAATGGGTTGGTGCCCCATCCTGGGTTATTTCCTGCCTTGCGCCTGCGGTTTCTAAGACCCTGTGACCCTGCATAAGTTGGGTTGTAACAGACCTTTGGTGTTATCGTTTTATAGAGGGCATGCATGCCCTCTCATCAGGTCACGGGGGAGCAAACAAATCAATAGCAGATGCCCATCTCAGCCCAGAAAGTCAAAGTCCTGAAATATAATAGTCACAACATTAAATAAAAGTGTACTGCCACACACACATCCCTATTCAAAGTATTTCGGATGCTTAAAGCAGCGTCTGTCCTTGATGTTACACTCCTATAGTGTCTTCCTGGGGATGGGCGTGTCAACAGGGTGGGTACCGTCCTTTATGATGCTGTGGCTTTGCCTGATGAGACTGGTGAGGTAAATGCTCTCCAGAGTGCTCTCCTGTCCCTGAGATGGTTTGGGCTGCTTTAACACCCACTGTAGGGCTTTGCGCTTATCTGAAGAGCAGTGCAGCCTTGCATGCACCCTTTACATCGCTGTAGACATGGTCGAGGGTCTTTTCTTCTATTTTTATTTTCTTTCTCTCTGTACATGCAACAGCTTGCATAAAAATACACACGAAACACTCCCTATCTACCAGAAATGCAAAGCACAGGAAAACACCCAGAGAGGCAGTATGCATGATGATGAAACCATCCATCCACGTTCCCTCCTTTAGCTCCCATAAGGGCAGCCCCAGGAACTGAGTGGGGATGTGTTTCTAGGCTGGCTTGGGAACTCCTGTGGCTTCGTTAAAATGACTTTTATTTGGCAAATGCTTTTGTCCAAAGTGACACAAGAGTAAGGATCATAGAGCAGACAGTTTGTATGGAAATTGGGGTTAATTGGGGTGATAGGATTACTCTGGCCACCAACATTCCAATCACAGGCACTTAACCCACGGAGCCAAACATTGGCCATAAGTGTTATGCTTGTATTACAACATAAAGTTACGTTAGCAATGAAGTGATATATACAATGACTCACACTCATGCCCTACGCTGCCCCCCCATCCTGTATAGGATCAGCCATCAGTAAACGAATGAATGAATGGATTATTGGTTAAATGTTGGCACAGATCAGAGCGCTGGGGTTCAGGGTGGCACCGCGGCCCCCAGTAAGCCATAAAGTTTGTGCCATAAAGAAGAACACTTTATGCCATGCTAGTCAGCTGTGCTTTTTCAGTGACCCCGCCCCCAGCCCCCAAGAGCTATTGCAGACACCACGGCAGGATACATGCAAAAGGCGTAACTTTTAACCAGAAAGGGCAGGTCACTGCTAAAGTCTCTGAATCATAAATATATAACTGTAACAGCCACACACCCCTAAACACACACGCCTCTTTGGATGCACACTTTCCACATAAGGCTGCCCCCACCTTCGTTACTGCAATACAAATGAAGAAATAAGTGTGTAATGCTTATTAGCTTTTAATGTTTTTAAACTAAGCGTATTGCATCATAGCCCATGTACCTACAAGTGTATTATATCGTCTGAGGGGATACATAACCCTACTTTAAATGTTAACAGTTTAATCATTACCACTACCCTGGATTTATCTACATTCCTTATGTTGCATATCAATAGATACATCAGTAGATCAAGATTCCTTTATTGCGGTGCATTTATAAACAATGTAAACAATACAAAATATAGGACGATATTTGCGTATTTGCCAGCAGGGGGAGCAAAGTTTCTATAATTTCACAAAATCAGCTCACGTGACTTAATGCTCCAGTATTTGAATATTGTATGCTGCCGGGGCATTACTCAAACTGAAACCGACATAATTAGGTCACATATGCCTTTAGAGATTCAAGAGGCTTACTCATTCAGTGACACCCAGTATAAAGAACAACAGCACAAATAAATAATAATCAGACAATAGGTATGCAATATTGCGCTGAAACAACACTTTGACAGTACAATTCACATGAAGTGCAAAACCTCCAATATCCTACTAGAAGTCAGAAGTCAGTGTAATACTGACTTAATATTTTTGTGGCCTTTATCTTAGTTTAATAATTCTGGCCAATCTTCTCTGACGTCTAATTAGCAAAGAAATAATTTAGAATTATTTCATTAGCCAAGGGTATTTAAAATGATTTTTATAATGGTAAATGTTTGTTGTAAAATGTGTGTAAGATATTAGACATGGTACAGTACTTTGCAAAAACCTCAGGCTACCAAAGGAAACTTGGAAACACTTTACTTGAGGGGGCACAAATAATGTAGCAATACACTCTTTCTTAATGTATTAATTAACAAGAAACTGTTACTTTTGACCCCATATTCATTCATCATATTAGTTATGTATTTCATAGACAGATAGACAGAACTTTATTAATCCCTCAGGAAGGTTCCTCCGGGAAATTATATTATTATTATTATTGTTATTATTATTATTATAGTTTATAATTTGTACTTGAGTAGTAATTGAGTTACTATTGAGTGTACTATTGTATATTTTGTATATATTCTACTATTAAATTATATATATTTTTCTGAGCAAATATGCACATGTTGCCATATAAATAGCTTTCAACATAATTTTCTTTAGCAGCCTTTCTTTAGCAGACCCATGTCATGTGCTGATCAATTGGCTGGAGTATTTTTGGACATTTTCAATTGTCTCTACAACTTGCAATGGTCCCTGTCTGCCTCAAATCCTCCACTATTGTGCCAGTCCCCAAAAAATCAGTGGTCACCTGCCTTAACGATTACCGCCCTGTGGCTCTAACCCCAGTAATAATGAAGTGCTTCGAGGAAATCCTCCTGAAGTACATCAAGGATGCCATCCCTGCTGGATTTGATAAACATCAGTTCGCCTACAGGAGGAACAGATCTGGTGCCGTCTCAATAGTACTTCACACAGCCCTAACTCATCTGCAGCGCCCTAACACTTATGTTATTCAGTTCAGCATTTAATACTGTAATCTTGGATAAGATGGTACAAAAGCCTCATAATCTGGGTCTCTCCACATCTTTGTTTCTCTGGATCAGGGACTTTCTCATCAACAGGCCTCAGGTGGTTAGAATTGGAGACCGTACATCAGCCACACTGGTTTGGAACACAAGCACGCCACAGGGTTGTGTGCCCAGCCCATCACATTATTTACATATGATTGCTCTGCCATCCATGCCACAAATATGGTTGTGAAGTTTGCGGATGATACGACTGTGGTGGGTCTCATTTCAGACAATGATGAGACTCACTGCAGAGAGGAGATACAACACCTAGCCCGATGGTGCTCAGCCAACAACCTCATCTTGAACACCAGCAAGACCAAAGAGGTCATTTTTGACTATAGGAGGTCCAGAAGAATAAAACATGCTCCTGTATTTATACAGGAGGAGGCTGTAATGTGTGTGGATAGTATCAAGTTCTTGGGTATCCACATCACATCGGATCTGACCTGGTCTTTAAATTTCACCTGGTAAAGAAGGCCCAACAAAGACTCTTCTTCCTCAGGAAGATAAGACGTGCTAGATTCTCCACAAGGCTGCTCACAATCTTCTACAGATCCACTATAGAAAGCATTCTCTGTCACAGGATGACAGTGTGGTATGGCAGCTGTACAGCACAGGACCAGAAGGACCTGACACGGGTGGTGAGAACAGCACAGAGGATTGTGGGAAGTCCTCACACAGACCTGGACTCTGTATATGCTGGAAGGGTGCAGAAGAGGGCAAAATGTATAGCTGCGGCACTCACCCATCCGGGAAATGGACTGTTTGTACCACTGCCTTCGGGAAAGCAGTATAGAAACATTAAAACACATACCAGCAGACTGAAAGACAGCTTATACCCCAGAGCTGTGACGTCCATCTGCCCCTGCTGTGCACACACATACATCTATCCCTGACTGCCCCCCCGTAGACATGTACATCCCTGACCTACCCCCCCTGTAGACATGTACATGCACACACACTTTCCTCATACATGCGCACTTTACCTCACGGTCTCTGCAGGCGTACTACCTCAGAAAAATCTGGTCTGATGTTCTATTACTGCTGTTATATTATTGCTTACTTATTATTTATAGTTTATATTCTGTAATTAAGTATTCTGCCTTGAAGCCGAGTCCTACCAACAAAATATCGTTACATGTTATGAGTTTCTCCTGGAAATAAAAAACACAAAACTCCTGATAGTTAAGCGGAACTATCTCTTAAGTGGTATGTGATTAAGTATGCAGGTTGGATACAGATATGTCTTACAGGGACACTGTTTCCTTGCGTGTCTTGTGGTTCGGAGTCTGTTCCTAGCAGGCAGAGCTTCTATGAGCTTCTATAATATCCCTTGTGAAAAAAGAATTTGGTATAAACATACTTAAGCACACCCAGTTTATATTATAGTTTAATCAGGCTTTTTTGACCCAGCTTAAAGTATATTTAACGTGCTAAAGTTGTAATAATAATATGGATTTAATGTACTAAAAATATATTCAGTATACTAACTTTGTATTCTTTTGACCCGGCTTAATTCATATTTAAATACACTTTCAATAGATTTAATGTAATGTATTTAGCACACACTTTTATGATGCTAAAAATATATTGGCCACATACCATTTAAATAAAATCCAAAATTATAGAGTAAATACTAATTGATACTTTTTCTCCATGGGGAAATCCTTTTCTCCCCTCCCGCAGCCTTGCTCTCCATGAGCACAAGCCTTGGCTGTGAAGGGCAGCCACCTTGTGTAGTGTCTAGGGGATTAGGGGCTCTGCCCAAGGGCTCACCAATGTGCCGAGGCTGGGCTTGAACCAGCAAACTTCTGATCACCGGCACAGAGGCTTAGCCCACACAAACCAAACTTATCCATTTCTACTGTTACTGGTTCTACTTGAGCTTTGCATTTACACTTTGCAGGAAATGTAATTCGTGCTTGGGTAAACCTTACCTCCCTACATGTTGGCTGGTTGGTATAAGATTTTTGCTTTCAACCTTAAAGTGCTTCCAGATGACAGAAATTTTTTCTTTGTCACTTTATTTACGTGTTCACACAGGCTACACCCATTTGCACATGATGGTATCGGTCATAGGTGCGTAGGGGCATTTCACAAGTAGAAGTAGAGTACAGTACATCAGCATTGGATAGCAATCTCAACCAATGCCTACTAGAATGGGGAACACAACTGCTGACATATTTAAAATGTACTATGTAAATTGTCCCATTTTGTCCTATTTTAAGTACGTTTTTATAAGTTTTGGTTAGCAACTTTGTAGAATGAAATAAATATAATTGAAGTATACATGACGTTCTGACTTCATTTTAATTTTAGTTTTAGTAAAAGGTAATAGATTTAATGTGTATTACATAAATCAGCTACCCTATAATTGCAGTACACTGTTCAAAGCCATGACTTATATATCTGTTTATAAAATATACCTGAAATGTACCTCTAGAGATATGGAAAAATGGTAGTTGGACCATGGACCATGTGCTTTTATTATACTGTTAATATATTTAACTATTTAACTATTTTTTATAAGGGATGGCTGCCCATGTGGGAGCACTCTGCACTTTTCTTGCTTGCAGGACTTTTAGCTCTGGCATCATAGAGGTTCCAGAAAGTGGTCAGAATTCCAGCTGACAGGGAACATTCCCAGAACTTCTGCCAACACTGGCAGAGAATGTTCTTGTGTTTTACATTTTAATTATGGTTCCATCAATGTTAGCATGATAACATTATCTATACACCCTCTGAACATAATTAACATTGAAAAATATTGTATAGAAAAATATAATTTCATCCATCCATCCATCCATCCATCCATCCATCTCCTACCGCTGTTCCGTGTCGGGTCGCGGGGGCAGCAGCCTAAGCAGGGAGGCCCAGACCTCCCTCTCCCCGGCCACTTCGTCCAGCTCTTCTG
>JAODKM010000034.1:1428638-1461893 GCA_026780845.1 Petrocephalus sullivani
GACGGGGGAGGGCGGGGAGGAGGGCAGTGGGGGGGGGGAGAGTGGAGGGGGGGGGGGGGGGCGGGGGGGGGCTGGGGAAGAGAGGAGGGTCAGGTGACAGGGGCTGCTCTGTTATTCACCCCCATCCCTCCTTCATATTTTGGTGTGTTCTGTTCTTTCTTGCCCTCCAGTGACCACAAAGAAACTCCTGACATCCTTTCTATATAGTGCAGTGATTCAGCTTTTTCCGCAAGTGTGCGTGTGTTTGTCTTTATCTGAGCTGGTGTGACTCCTTTGTTTATTTTTGGGTTCCCTTTCTGTATTGTCTCGCTCCTCCCAAACCCTGATGGGAAATCTCGTAATCCCTGCCCAGTCCATATGTCACATGGTCCTGTCGCACGTCCCAGAAATTTCTGCTCCTGCTTGGGGGCATTGCAGAACAAAGTGCCGTCACGATATCTGTAATGAGCGTACGTAAGCTTGATTAATTTGCCTATATGGAGTCACGGACAAACTCGAGTCGGGTTGGATTTGAGGCAGAATTGTTTTTGGCTTTCCCTGTGGTAATTTACTGCATCTTTGCTGCTTTGTGTGTAGCTTTAAGACACACCTCACAGGTGTGCCAGTTAATGAATAAATCCTATACATAATGCACTTTTGTCTATTGTGAGCCACTGGGAGGTAAAAGAGGAGGCACAAGAGCTTTGCTGACTGTGTGTTACTGTGGAAATTAATCACCAGCCCATGCCTACAGATGTCTCAGCTAAAGAAGTCAAGCCAGTCCTGATGAAACTGCTCGACTTTGGGATGGAGACCAGGATAGACTGGCTGTTTGGAGTCAAGGAAGAGAATGCTTTCCGAAATAGTATTAACTGCCAAGTTAAGAGTTACAACTAGCTGGCTTCAGCATTTTAATTTACATATTGAAATTGATTTTAGGTCTTCATTGCTAATTAGCACCATGCTAACCTCTTTCAGTTCCAGCTAGTTTAAACTTATTTTATGTTCTGTTATACAATGGGCCTCTTTATACCTTGCTGTCTTTAACTGGGACAGAGAAGCCTTCAGATTAGCACTGTCTGCCTTTGGCCTTGTGACATCACAGGGGGGTCATAATGAACATTATTACTACTGCAGCTTGCAGCTGCATGCAGTCAATATTTTGACCACTACTAATGATTTTTGTGCAGAAAGGGTTGTGGAGGAGCAGGGCAGAGCGGAGCACTAGAGGTAATGAAGGTGAGCCCGGTGCCTTGGATTGGCATGCTCTGTTAGACTGTGAGAAAACAAGAGTCCCCTTTGATCTCCAGCTGAATGTGGCTCTCACATCAGTAACCCAAGAGCTGGGCCCTACTCGGATTCGTGTAAAGGAAGAATGATACCAAACGGGGCACTGAGCCTGCTTTGTCTCTCTGTCTGCAGTCTACGCGTCTGTCTGTATGCGTTTTGTGTTCCTGAAGTGCTTCTAAAGTACATACAAACGCATCAATTCCCTTTAAATGTACATTTCTGCATGAGTGCATTGCTTATGTGTGTATTGTGTTGTGGGTCCCCACAAATTGATAAAAAGCTTTTATTTTGACATTGTGGGGACCATTTTTTCAGTCTCCACAAGGGGTAACTCAATTATATAAAATTCTCTGAAAACAATAAAAAACTAAAAATGGCATATGTCTTGTATTTTCTTTGGTTAATTATCGTTAAGGAGTGCATTTCCCAAAATCTCCTGTTAGCAGCTAACGTAGTTGGACAGTTGCATGGTTCTAACTACTAAGTTGCTAATGTAGTTAGCAACCATGCTTTCGGGAAACGCGCCCAAGGTTAGGGCTGGGTAGGGGTTAAGGGTGTCGTGAATGGGATTAGGGTTTTTCCCTTAGAAACGTATGGACAGGCCGCACTAAGACAGGAATTCAAACGTGTGTGTGTATATATGTGTGTGTGTGTGTGTGTGTGTGTGTGTGGCTTTGTAATTCTTACAGTGTGGGGACCCAATGTCACCACAATGTGATAAACACCTGTTACTTTTTACCTTGTGGAGACATTTTTTTGGTCCCCATAAGGATAACTTCAATTTTATAAAAATCTGTGTCTGCAATCAAAAAACTAAAAAGGCCAAAAGTCTCATATTTTGTTTGGTTACTTATGGTTAAGGTTAGGGCTGGGTAGGGGTTAAGGGTGTCATAGTTGGGATTAGAGTTATGCCCATAGGAATGAATGGAGTGTCCCCATAATGATAGGATTACACACTCTGTGTGCGTGTGCGTGTGCATGTGTATACGCATGTGGACATCAACTGGTAAGATGTTCTGTTAAATCCATCAAACCAATCCACCTTTCAACCACTTATCCATGTCATGGTTCTCTTCCAGTATTATTTTAAACAAAATCCTGAAGTGATGTTTCTGCATGAACAGTTATTAAGAAGTACTTGAAGTGCTTTCACCACAATAAACAAAAGCAGAAACCTTGCAGTCTCCTAAAGGCTGCCATTTGGATCAGATATCTAACATTTAAGTCATTCTGTTAGCGTTCCTTCTCTTGCCGAAGAGCAGACTCCCAAAGTGGGACAGAGGAGTGACATGTTACTCTCCTGTCAGCCCCTGGGAATTAACATCTTATTCTTGGATATTAGGTGGCATTTTTGGAATTATACACTATATTGCTAAAAGTATTGGGGCACCCCTCCAAATCATTGAATTCAAGTGTTCCAATCACTTCCATGGCCACGAGTGAATAAAATCAAGCACCTAGGCATGCAGACTGCTTCTACAAACATTTGTGAAAGAAGGGGTCGCTCTCAGGAACTGAGTGAATTCAAAGGATGCCAACTGTGCAATAGGTCCATTTGTGAAATTTCCTCGCCACGAAATATTCCACAGTCAACTGTTACTGGTATTATAACAAAGTGGAAGCAACTGGGAGCAACAGCAACTCAGCCAGGAAGTGGTAGGCCACGTAAAATTACAGAGCAGGGACAGTGCATGCTGAGGCTCTAACTTTCTGCAGAGTCAGTAGCTACAGACCTCCAAACTTCGTGTGGCCTTCAGATTAACTCAAGAACAGAGCGTAGAGAACATCATGGAATGGGTTTCCATGACCGAGTAGCTGAATTCAAGCCTTACATCACCAAATGCAATGCAAAGCGTCTGATGAAGTGGTGTAAAGCACACTGCCACTGGACTCTAGAGCAGTGGAGACGTGTCCTCTGGAGTAACGAATCACGCTTCTCTGTCTGGCAATCTGATGGACGAGTCTGGGTTTGGCGGTTTCCAAAAAAACAGTACTTGCCTGACTGCATTGTTCCAAGGGGAAATTTTGGTGGAGGGGGAATTGTGGTGTGGGGTTGCTTTTCAGGGGTTGAGCTTGGCCCCTTAGTTCCAGTGAAAGGAACTCTTAATGCTTCAGCACACAAAGCCATTTTGGACAATTTCATGCTCCAAACTTTGTGGGAGCAGTTTCTGGATGGCCCCTTCCTGTTCCTACATGACTGTGCACCAGTGCACAAAGGAAGGTCTACAAAGACATGGATGAGCGAGTTTGGTGTGGAGGAACTTGACTGGCCTCACAGAGCCCTGGCCTCAACTCGATAGAATACCATTGGGATGAATTACAGCGGAGACTGCAAGCCAGGCCTTCTTGTCCAACATCAGTTTTCAGTTTCTGTAAAGCCCTGGTCCCTCCATAGAGTGTGAGCTGGTTGAGAAATGCGAATATGGACACATGAACTCTGACCATAATGTTAACATTTTGTTTCTATGCATGATAGCTGTAATTCTGCAGTCCTGGAAGCAGGTTAGAGATTTTGGGCCTCCTGAAAGCATATCATATTGGGCCTCCAACCCAGACCAATCCAATTATGTTCCAATTTCTATGGCCCCTGTAAAGCAGGATCACCATCCCTTGGGCAATCAGGGGTAAAGTACCTTCCTTAACCCTGGGGAGCCCACGGGGTCATATTCGACCCTACCTTATGTTTCTGCCTTACACTCAACCCACTCATCAAAGTAAAGTATATGTATATATTTTTTTGCTTTGCAGCCCAGTGTACCATATAAGCAAAAGATTTTCTCCTGTTTACTGGGGTTCAAAAAGTACCAGTTTGTGTGTTTTGATAATCAGAAGTACATCCCCTTATATACAAGAGGTATATCCCCTTATCTATAAGATTTTATATCTTCCTTGTAGTTTAAATACCACGGTTTCAGCATTGCAGAACCTGCTGGAATACCGAACATGATTTGCTTGAGGGCAATGGGCACATGACGGCACATGGTACACAATCTTGCTCAGCTAATTTCAATTAACGCTATCAGTAGCGAATACTTTTACAGTAAATGCAGGATAATCGGCGCAAATTCCTATAGGTGGGTTCATCGCCACCCTTTGCCCTTAGTATTATGGTAATTGGCATTATCATAAAACAATGTAGCCATGCAGACAAATTGCATAATTATCCATTAAATTTTGCAAATTGATGTTTTAATTGTCGGCTTGTTTTTTTTTCATGTAATTAAAGGATCCTGGCTTTAAGAGTCTAATTCGGGAGATGCATTTTTTTTTTAAATTATCAATATAAACTAAATGGTTGAAGTCGTTAAAATAAGTCTTATACCTTCAAAGATCCAACAAACAGAAAAAGAGAAAAATCGAGGAAAGTGAAACTGAATATGAATGAAATACCGATAATATTGCATTTATTTCAAATTGAATTATCCTGTAAGGTTTGGTACTATTTTGACTTATTTACTTAGCCTATTTTATTACAAAGCTATTTCTAACAATTGCTCCTCTGGCAGGTTTGATATCGTTGTGTGTAATAAAGGTTGCCCTATTGACTGATATTCAAAAAACGTTTAAAGTAAGTCATTCCACTGTTCGGAGCATGTTTTGCGTATTTACTTAATTTGTTTTTCGTTCAATTCATAATTTACGATACCATTTCACATGCCCGTGGGGGTTTCATTGAAGGAAATACGTTTAAGTATTCTTTGCTGTAGGACGTAACAGAAGAACATCATCTGGAACTAATTTGTGAATAGACTATACGAAACAATATATTAAACATATTTTTTCTACATAAGTAGTGAAAAGTAAAAAAAAAATGCATTCATGATGTACTGTGCCAGAATTTGCCCCGCCCTCGTCACATTAAAGCAGGTGGACGCTTAAGAGGCAGAGCCTGAAGAGCGACTGAGCTTCTAAAAGTCCTTCATAAGTAAACCTGACCCGTTTTACGACGCTGTCAGATCTGATAATCGCTGTTTAATCTTACCTCGCTTTCTAGCGCAAGCAGCGCGTCCAAGAGTAGCTGAATTTTGATGGATGTGTGCTGAAACCTGGAGGAAGGTAAGGCAGACAGATTGGCGCTGTCTACTTTACCTATTATTCTGTTTATTACGGTGTATAGGAGCATTACGATATCCCGACCAATGAGTAGGCTTTTTATGAAATAACAATACTTTTGCGGCTGATTAAGATACCACTGATTTCAAACAGGTTTTTATTTATATATGCTTATGTATTTATATCCACACAACACTATACTAAATAGTGTTGTGGATGAAATGTTTATAAATAAATGGTTTATATAATACATCCTAATAAAAGAATAATCATTTATGCCTCTGAAACGTTTTGCTTGCGTAATCACCTACCGACCTATATAACAATTCAGGTGTTAGTTCACCAGCCACCGACAATGAAACAATAAGTGACTGATGGAGGTTTTATTCGGGTCAAGAGCAGTTTAGAAATTCAAACATGATTTAGCCCCGTGCATATTGTTTGATAAGAAGCCGATGCTAATAGCGCCTCTTTAGACGAGAACAAGAGAGTCAGTTTCCTTGATTTAGAGCTCAGCCGACATTGCCTTCTGGTCACTGGTGTATTTAGGATGTAATTCCAGCTGTGGTACCAGCTTCAAGAAAAGTACCTTACACTTACATTCATTGTAAAGCCAACCCCAAACTCTTGCTGAAAAATTGCTATAGGATATTGTGGTCTGTTATCACTCTTCTTTTTTCTGGAATCTGACGTAATTGGGATGAACAAAAAATTCTTAGCATACGGAGGGTGGGACTTAACCTGCAAGGTGAATTGTGCATTGCAATAATGGAGTGACAATGACCGTCTAATAGCGTGGATTTAGCTGAAGATGTGAAGTGACAAACCTGAGATACAAAACTATAGAGCAGGGCCGGCCCTGGCGCCCTAGGCGAGATTCCGCTATATTAAAAACATTTCAGCGGCACAGCTGCTATATAGCTGTTGGTTGTTTGACAAGAAAGGTATTGAAATATTACATTTAGTGTAAATAACTGCAATGTCACAGAATGCCACCTGAGGTATTTATAATGAATCTCTTCGCTCGCTCTCTGGCGCCCCTCAAATGGCATGGCGCCCTGGGCGATTGGCTGTGTTGCCTATAGGGCGGGCCAGCCGCCCTATTCAGCACCACTTCATAATTAACTATGTCCTCGGTTTAAGGAGTTTTTGTTCTATTGAGTTAACGAATGTAGTTTTAAGGCATAAACGTTTGGGGCTGAAGACGTGCGTATAGCGCATTCAGCACAGATTCGTTTGTTTCGTAAGATTCCGTCATTAGTAATTGTTAGTTATAAATCATTGTTTTGGAGAAATGATTCATTAACGAACCATGTTATTCAACAGTACTGTTTGTTTGTTTTCGACGGACGTTTTAATACGTGGTGTCGAATGCTCGTAAATTACCAGTGTACACTTTACAAGCTTCGAACTAGGGTTAGGAATCAGTGAAGTAAGTTTTTTCTTTAGTGTGATATAGCAGATTTTCTTGCACAATACCCAGCTAGAATAGTGAGTAAGATGGCCATGCTCTGAATCAAAGCCTTAGGTATTCTGATATTATGATAGCGGGTGAGGTGTTTGTAATCGTAAATGGATTGGCATGAGCTTCGTATTAATAATGCACCCATTTCTGTTGTTCCTCTTCCTAACCCTGAATCTTGCAGGAGCGGTAAGGTGCTGCCTGACAGCATGAACTGGGGGGCGTTGTATGTGCAGCTAGGGGGGGTGAACAGGCATTCCACCAGCCTGGGAAAGGTCTGGCTGTCTGTCATCTTCATCTTCCGCATCATGATTCTGGTGGTGGCTGCGGAGAGCGTCTGGGGCGATGAGCAGTCCGACTTCACCTGCAACACCCAGCAGCCCGGCTGCAAAAACGTCTGCTACGACCACTTCTTTCCCGTCTCGCACATCCGTCTGTGGTGCCTGCAGCTGATCTTCGTCTCCACACCTGCGCTGCTTGTGGCGATGCACGTGGCCTACAGCAAGCGTGGGGCCAAGCGGAGCATTCTCCAGGCCAGGGGCGACAAAGCCGAGGATGACCTGAAGAGCCTGAAGAACAGGCGCATCCCCATTACTGGGCCGCTCTGGTGGACGTACGCTCTGAGTCTGGTCTTCCGGCTGCTGTTCGAGGCTGGCTTCATGTACGCCCTCTACTTCGTCTACAGCGGCTTCCAAATGCCGCGGCTGGTCAAGTGCGAGCAGTGGCCGTGTCCCAACAAGGTCGACTGTTTTATCTCCCGTCCAACAGAAAAGACCATCTTTACCATCTTCATGGTGGCTTCCTCGGGCCTGTGTATCATTCTCAATGTGGCAGAGCTATTCTACCTGATTGCTAAGGCACTTAGTCGGTGCTCTGCAGACTCAGACAAAGCGCACTCTTACACCTCCTCGGAAAGAAGGTCCAAGGACAAGGCCTGCCGGCAGAACCAAAAGAACGAGAAGTTGTTGGCGTCCACAGCTTAACTTCCCCCCAACCAGCTTTGTAACTCTCTCACAAGATGACTGGATAGAACTATTTGTATCTGCTTGCCTTATGTGTCATTTGTAGGATAATTTCTATCCCGGGCACTCCAAATAAAACATTTTAGTTTAGTTTAGTTTATGTTCACAGAGATGCAATTCAATTCCTTCAGTTCTTGGATTTTTTTGCGCACTGAAACTGCCAAATAAGTGACTTGAGCCTGAGGCCTTGTCCTCGTGGGGACATCTAGTGGTGCACTTTAGCATTACGCAAAGACTTGCAAATACACTGACCCTTAGTATTCCTTCTGTAGTGTTAGACACCCTGCCATGTAACAAAAACACTTTCCACAATGCAATAACTACAGATAGACGGCTATAAAAAGAGTCCAAATGTGAGGAGTGAGTGCCTCTGTCATTGATGCTAACTGACATCCTCCATACTCAATGTTACCCAAAGCACACTCATCCCAAATTTTCAATGATGTGATTGAAAACAGAGAAATAAATTTGGGTCTAAGGGTAATTTGCAGGACAAAATCTGAAAGGATTACTGAATGCTTTCTCCCAGTAACCTTACTGTGTTAGTTGCCCAGTCACAGAGTATTTAAATTATTATTATAATACCATAAATAATTATTATAAATTATTTCATTCCATGCGGCTCTGCCTCCATAAGTAGGTAGCTTAGGTAGTTTCCAGCTTGTGGATCATTGAAACCGAGGTTCAGTGTTGTGAAGCAAATACGCTAATGCTCAGCTCCTGTTCTGTTGCTGATGGAGTTCTAGTTGGTGTAACAGTTGAAGAACTAGACTTAAATTAACCAGTTTTACCCAAGGTGGACTTCAATGTGTATACATTTGCTTTAGAAATAAAAATTGTAAAGAAATAGCTGCTTCTGTGCAGTTACGTGTATGTTGTGTCCCCGTTGGCCTGATAGTACTATTTATGCCAGCCTTCCTCCAAGAAGTCAAGTTTGGTGCAGCATTTATTATATGGAGGATAGAGGGTCACAATGATAATCATGCAGCGGCATCACATTGATTGATATAATTTGAACATTTAACGGTGGGGCAGGACAGCAGTCGTGGACAAATGCCAAGCTGGCAGAGGCCAGTTACCTGCCCAGGGCTAATCAAATGCCATATTTCCTAATATTTCCCACACTGTGGTCACGGGGTAATAGTATTGGGCTCGGCCTTGTTCACCTCCTCCAGGGCAGAGCAGGTCATTTTAAGATTTTGATGGCAGATGTCTCAAACAATTTACAAACTTCGCTTTCTTTTTAAAGCTTTTCATCTCCTCTTTCGGCTGCTCAGTGATTGATGGTGCTATACCGATACAGCATTTTCCAGCTTGTACTTACCGTATTCCGTCTGGAAGCTTGCGATAGCCTTACAGTTCCCATTGCTGCCATTCGTCCAATTTGTCTGAGAATAGCTAGACAATTTTAGCTCTGAGAAAGACTCAATCCCGTCAGTGACTGACGGTCAGTCTTGGTCATTCTCCTTCTACGAGAACATGCTGAGAGGCGAGCTCGTCAGGATCCTTTATTGTAGCGATTTCTGCACGTGGTCTGAGCGTAAGTTTACGGCTTGCCTGTTTGTACATAGCAATGAAAACTATGTGATTGTTGACATGCTGCCCACAAGAAAACTCTTTATGTGTGTGTGTGTGTGTGTGTGTGTGTGGGATATGACCATAGCAGTGATCTTAGCTGTGTTGTTTTATAATTTATAATTGCATTGTTTTAAATATGTAGGCTATATGCAAAGTATAGGCTACATTTTATTCCAGTGCGAATGGAAAACATTTTTGTTACAACTGCTTTAATAAAAGTATCACCTTGGAGTTTGTGTTTATTATAATTTATACTCGAATGTATAATAATCCATCTTTTTCTGCCTTTTGTACTCTCACAGAAATATTTTGAGGAAGTTACGTGTTTACAATGTTTCCTACACGAGCGTCTCGGTTGCAGACAAGTCACCGATGTTACATTTCAGAGGACGGCCAGGAGAGGGCGACACTGGACAGTTTAAGGGCTTTTTGACGTTTTTGACCTCGACCAGATAATTTGATTCGGTTTTTCTAACAATTAAGTGTTTTCCATTCATAAAATCTAAATCAATAAACATCACAATGAACGTCCATAGATTTATACACTTACAAAGTGATACCTCAATCTCAGATGCTGTTTAATAGGCATAAAAAAGTAATTAACATAGTAGGATCATTTAAATGTAGAAACGCGGAAATTCTAATATATAGACAACACATTCTGTACATGAAAAAAAAACTCATCCATGCTATCTGGTTTCTTTTATTAGTCAATTTCTTGATTTCATTCGAAGTTTTTGTTGGTTCAGTAAACAACACGTTTGTGGTTCAGTAAACTACACGTTTTTAAATTAATAACCATGCGTAGTGCAGTTTCACAACACTTTCAGTTAAAACACATAAATCGATTATTCAGAATACATTCTGATTATTCATCCTACAGCAGACAAATCAACCGACTTATTAATGGCTATAACATTTTATGACCCATTACCCAACAGCAAGAAACACTGCAGTCCAAGAACACAGGAGATAAAACCCTGTGGAGCTATTTTTCTCGCTGCTTGGAGTATGCGCAGAGCTAGCTGATGAGCTTTTGGTGGTGGGCATGGGCGTGGCGTGCGCCCCCGCAGAGTGATGACTCCTGAGATTCAGTCATGCATGGTCACACAATGTGACAGTCGCGATGGCTGGGGACGGCCGGCTGCTGCGCTTCACCGGATGCCACCTTCGAGTCCCACACGCCACGAAAAAGTAATCTTCTGCGCAAGACCCGAACCCACGCGTGAACGAGGCCCGCAATTTAGTAAGTCGGCTGCGTGGCAGCTCTCCAGAGAGTTGGTAAAGCGGATCAGCTGCTAGGACTTCATTGCCGGGGTGGGGAAAAGGGGGGGGCTACGACTGCCGAGTACGCTTCGTATGATATACAACGCCCGCAAAAAACAGCACCACGGGCAGAAAGTTATTGATTTCATTTGTTAAGTTTCCCAACCCCGATGTAAGGTAGTGATTAGCGATCAAGGCTACACATTCCCACCCGGACATTCATTTCAGGCAGATCCAGAATTGGTTGTTTGCATCACAACACAACATCATTATTCTATATATATTATTAAGTTATAATTATATTGATTATGGCTAATTTAAAGTTTCTGGTGCTACCGACTACCAGACCTCAGGCTTTAAATAACAAACAAAACAAAAAGGACGTGACGCTCGCATATATATCGCACACTGCTGTCACTAAGACGAACTAGAAATTTCCCTGTTGTCAGGGTGTGAACGCCGTGAACATTTTTTTATTAACATGTTCATTCAAAATTGTTTTAATATTTTGAATAGACATTATATTCTGTATGCTTAAAGAGCTGTGGCAATCCTTAATGATTATAGGAGGAAAACCTATCCACAAGCATAGACAAAATAAACTTAGCATTAATAATAATAATCATAATAACAACAACAATCGATCACACGTTTGCGCCGAAGTAATCTGCAATTTCCTTTGTAATTAATAAAGTATCTGAGTCAATCTCCATTTAGAATATATATTTTTTAATCAGTTTCAGTAATCCTAAAGGTAAACTACCTTAATATGTGTATTAACATGTCCTGTTATCATACGGGCATTATTAAAAGCTTAATTCCAAAATATTTTAATACATTTTAATGAAAAATGGATTAAATGGTCGGGTTGTCATGCAGTTATCACATCTCGTGGCCTTCATTTTGGCTTACATTTATTTATGTAGAAATTTATATTTATATTTTATGTCTGTATCTACTGAAGGAATTGCATTTAAATGACGAAATAATGTGTTATCAATGATGCTTTGTAGACACATATTGCAAAAAATACATAAATATACATGTCTGTTACACATTCTTTAGGCATCATGTCCTACTTTGCAAAAGATTAATGCCTGTTTAACAAATATGCAATTTGAACAACTGACAGAAAAACAGTAAATTGTTATTCCAACAGTTCAAGTAAGTCATTGTTAATAAAGACATCAAACATCATCATCAAATATCAAAATAATAAAAAACTTGTCATAGCAGAACTGTAACACCAGTAACAGAACAAGCGATTTCAATTAATTTTACAGTATGGCAAAATGAACCGATAAAATATTAACAGAAATCTAATTCCCACATTAACTAGCTTTCACGTGTTCTGATAATTCTTGACGCTGACTATAAAACTAGTCATTTTTTAATAGCTGCCCCGTGGGAGGGAAGGTGCAACTATTTAAAATCACTGATATAAAAGATATATGGGATTATTTTGATAAATATTCAGCTACCGAACCTTTACAGCGCGTAACACTAGTAATGTTTAGAAGCTACGTGTTGTCCGAGATCAAAGTGATCAATACATTTGTAAATGAAACTCGCTTTATCATTCCTTGAGATGATTCCTCTATGATGACCCAGTTTAACTGAGCAAAAATTACCATGTTAACATGTAATATGAGTCCTTATAGCACCATTGACCAAAATCTTTATAAAAATGTTTTTGTTTTTTAAATAGATGACAGGTTTTTATAATGTATATAGCCTAATGTTAGCTTTTACACACACACACATATATATAATATATTATTATTATTATGTAACTTTAACCTCTGTTACTTGGTCTCATTAGCGAATGATACGTCTATCATATCTATGTAAAATAACACTACGCTAGGCCTGTAACTAAGTCTGTTAATAACAGCACAGCATTACACAGGTAACGCACGCATACATTCCCCTTTTGTACAGCTAAGTACGCCTAGCGCGTCTGATTCAATTAGCGACTGTTCATGCGATGAAATATTTTCGTTCATCAGCACTTTGGAATCTGATGAGACCGGCATTCAGCCGGGGCAGGACTATTTATCAGTAATGAACATACTCAAATTCAAATTAATCTAATAACGTTTTGTTTTCTTCACAAACGGTGTGCATGTTTCATTTTCAAGAGCGTAGGTGCCAGTTTTGTTAATTCCCTGCGTTTTAAACCCCTGAATTATAAAGGCATCGAACATTTCTGCATTCGATCAGAATACGGCTGAAGCAGCTAAGAGGCAGCTAAATGTTAAAGCATACAGTACAACGTATTTATATTAGCCTTTATATTACCATGACTACATTGTCGTATTAAAATCAAATACAATTCAGAAAGTCTAATACAAAGATACACAATTTATAGGCTATTGTTAATTTCTGTAGCGACTAATTAAAATATAAAAAGTTGAAATTAGAGTGGCATTACTCATAATCATAAATAAATGTAGTTGCTTTTATCATATTGAGAAATGCTGTTACTCTGGCTGTCCAGAACAATTAGAGTAGCCTATACTTGTTCATTACCGTAAGATGACTAACCGCAAACATCCCTTCAGTTTCTAGTCACACATTGTTCGTCCTAGTCGACGGATTTGTTACTTGTTACTTACAAAGACATATTATTAAGCTTCCCACCTTTAAGCATTTGGTTCTATTTTAAGTTACATGTCAAGCGTAAAATACCTGATATAGAATTTATCCAATAACAGTGGCGGACTCAGGTTGTTAAGAAGACGGGGGCAGAAGACGGGCGCCTACTTTATAATATGGGCGCTCGGCATTGCTAGAAGGATGACACATTATCAAATTATCATGCCCTAGAGGGTACAGCTTAATAAATAATTGCGTAATGGGGCAACTTAACTCATTTATTTTTACCATGTGAGGGGCAGTCAATACGTATCTGCCAGTGTCCATTCATTAGAAATACATTTTTTTAACTTTATTTATTATATTCTCATTAGTAATTTGTTAATTAATTACTCATTCGAATACATGTAATCAGGGGCGCTGCAAGCAGGCGGATGAGGGTGTTACGACACCCCCACTTTTGCTGAAACACGATTCCACCCCCCATCCTCCCCCTCACTTTGGTCGGATTAAAACGATACTAAAATATGCGCTGCTACGGGTACAAGAGCGAACTGAACTGTAACCCTGATCTGGGAGGAAAAAAACACAAACGCAATGCAAACTAAGGCTATACACATAGGACCGTTAGTTTGATTGAAGGACCATTCGGTCAATCACAGCAAAGGTATCAGTGACGTCAGTGACGAGGAAACGAGAGCTGCTCCAATTCAAAGTGAGTTGGCAACGTACTGTCCTGTTGGATTTGGGAAGAAAGTGCAGTGATGTGCGATGAGGTTCGTGGCAGGAGGGGCACTGGCGCTTTCAGAATAAAAACAAATAATAATAATATGGAGTGCTATAGTGAACTTATATTTTCCTTTTATTTTTAGCCAGCGTAATAACCCCATGAGCTCACGCGCGCCCCCTTTAGTGAGGCAGAGGTACTGGCTGCCTCACCTCCTGCTTTTTCGCTGCGGTTTTGCATCAGATCAGCGCGACTAACTTCGTCATACACATACGCACATACACGAGCTATTCTACGGAAAGGGCGGACATATAATATAGGTGCGTGCAAACATGACATTGGTGACATTCAGTGAGAAAGCAGAAGGCGCGCGGTCGGTGAGGGAGCGCGCGCTGGAAGGTGAGGCTCCTCTCTGTCTGAAGGGGAAATAAGGAGAATCCATCGATTCTCGTTTAAGAAATTGATTTAAATGATAGGAATCACACAAAATTAGATGTATAGCACAGAGCAGCATAATACGAATATTAATTTTATTCTATCATTATTCGTCTTTTTCTTCTACTCCCCTGACCGCACGTCCCTGAAAAAGTGATATCTGATACTGCATCACGCTAAATTAGTAAAGCAAAATTCACAACGCCTGTCACGTAACGTCAGAATTTTCTAAATAATGTATGCTGGACTAGGTTAATTATCCCCGTGAGCCCGTGTATATAATTGACCGTTATTATAATTATATTATAATGTGGCTGTGATAATTTCAAATGGAGTTTTACTTTCCATTCTAGACCCCCCCCCCACACAGACACAGACTTTTAAAAAGCTTGATACGCCCCTGCATGTAATATATAGGAATTTAGTTCTGCTTCAAGAATTGTTGCAAAAGGTCCAGTCGACGAAGGACGTAGGCCCTGTGTCACCTATTCAGGACACATAATTGTGCAAATTGCAGGATAGGTAATTTAACGAATACTATTCCATTAAAAAAGGCTCTTACTTCATTTATGCTAGCATACATTGATATTATGTTTACTGGTACTTCCAGAGAAAACTGATATCTGTTATAAGCAAATGGATAAAAAAAAAAATCTGCCTAAATATAAGCATTTTCTAACGTTGTTGCTATGATCCCAGTTAATTAATGCCTGTGCGAAAAAATTACATAGGCGTTTGATAACAAGACAAGGACATAATTCCTTTATTATTATTATTATTATTATTATTGTTGTTGTTGTTGTTGTCGCTTTGCATTTCATTAACTCCACGCATATATGGCCCCAGCTCTGTTTGCGTATCAGTGAAGCCGTGACCCTGTACCACAAAACAATGTTCCTGTACATTGATCCTGTAAAGTTTTTTAAAAGTTTTAAAATATAACCATTAAGTGTAACAGTCAGTCTCAGATACTGAACAAATGGCCCGTCAGAGATGCATATAAAGCAGTTCGGTATCGTCATCAGGCAAGCGAAGAAGCAACAACAGACTGAGCGCATGAAGGAAACGCGTTCCAAGTGGCTGGCGAGGTACCTAACATAGCACTGTTTAATGTCTGAACCCCAACCCGGGAAGTATGACACAATAGTACTGATTGCTGTTTTGTCCACAGTTCATTAGTTAAAATGTATATAAAATTATAATAATAGGCATATCATTTATAATTTGCATGTAGTATAAACCTATACATTTCATAATAATATTATAATTATTTCCTATAATGATATAGTTAATGACAGTCTATAATCTGTAGCTATGAAATAAGAAATAAATGCTCATAATCTTATAAATCTTATAATGTGATGAACATCTTTGGCAGGGGTAGGCAATCTTATCTGCAAAAGGCCGGTGTGTAAGCAGGTTTTCGGGATAACCTTCTGGTCAGCTGTTCAAACCCGGGTGTGAGGACCCTTCAGCCAATCAGTTCACTAATTAGTAACCTAATCAGGGAGTTGCAACGAAAATCAACAAATACAACGGCCCTTTATGGATAAGATTGCTCACCCCTGATTTATGGGGCGCCAAGTGTCACGTGCTTATTTTCGTGCACAAAATACATTCTGTGGCACAAAAAGCATTATTTTATGAAGAAATCAAGTAATGCCTTGCTGCATTTTGTCCATAGAAAGACAAACTCCAGTTACATTTTGTCCACAAAAGTATAAAGACATCACTTTCTTTCGTCCACAGAAATAAAAAATGTTTGATATCAAACATTTGATATCAATTGATATCAGCACCTTGTATGGAAGATTATAAGCACATACATTCAAATGGCTATTCATTCTGCAATTGGCAATTCATTATTCAATCTGAGCATGCAATTGTCAATTCAATATTCAATCTGAGCATGGAATTTGAAAATACATTTTGCAACTTGCAGTTCAATGTGCAAAGTGCTGATGCAATCCTTAATTCTTTTCAAAATATTTTGAATAAAAATAGAATAATAATTCCCTGAATTGCATGTTGTATTGCCATGGTTTTTTGCCTCTTTGTTCAAATGGCGATTCATTTTGTAATTGTCAAATTAATATTCAATCTGAGCATGCAATTTATTCAAATGGCAATGCAATAACGCCCCCGACAATTACATAGCATGTCACTACGCACTTTTTGCACCAAAATTCAGTTGACAATTCCCAACTGTCAGACCTCTCATCAAGGCGGGGCTTCATTAACGATGTCACTTCCTTGTTTATGGCATCACCAGAATCCATTCGACTGAGTGATTTGTTCATTTAGAAAAATGGCAACAGTTGCCAGCTATTTCTGCTTTATCGGAGGACATGGAAAACAGTCGGCTATCCATGGAAGCCCATTTCAGCCATTGCAAAGGAAAAAAATAAGATTCCATAAGTCATTATAATGAGATACTCTCTCAAAATAATGACTAAATATCTCGAAATAACCACTTAGTATCACCACATTTCATCCACAAACTGACTTCCTACTCATAAAATTAATTTTGCGCTCAAAACTAATGTATTTAGTTGACAAAATGCATTTCGTACACAAAAGCAGATACATTAAGCCTTGTGTTATTCCATGAATCAAATGAAATTTGTTAAGTTCACAAAATGCATTTTGTCAACTAATGAATTAACTTTGTGCACAAAATACATTTTGTGAATGAAATAAAGTAATTTTGTGGATGAAATGCAAATGCAAGGTGCCAATATCAATTCTGTGCACATAATGAAACATCATTTTTGATTTCTTTGAGTCTTTATGCTTTCGTAGACAGAATGTATCAGGAGTTTATCTTTCTATGGAAAAAAATACAGATTTTGCCATTTAATAATGCTTTTGTGGCAGAATGTATTTTGAGCATGAAGACGAGTGCTTGACACTTGGCACCCCATAGACATCCAGGGTGGGCCTGTGCTTCGTGCCGGGAAGAGCACCCCACAGCCGTGTTCTGGATAAACTGTTGGAAGACGGACAGAAGGCTTGCTTCCCGTTTGGCGCAAACAGATGTGCTCACTGGCTTCATTCCCTCTCTCACACTGCACCGCACTTACTTCCCAGGGCACAAATCATAAATTATGGGGGACTGGAGCTTCCTGGGACGCCTGCTGGAGAACGCACAGGAGCACTCGACTGTGATCGGCAAGGTGTGGCTCACCGTGCTCTTCATCTTCCGCATTCTGGTGCTCGGCGCGGCTGCCGAGGAGGTGTGGGGGGATGAGCAGTCCGATTTCACCTGCAACACGCAGCAGCCCGGCTGCGAGAACGTCTGCTACGACCAGGCCTTCCCCATCTCGCACATCCGGTTTTGGGTGCTGCAGATCATCTTTGTCTCCACACCTACTCTCATCTACCTGGGCCATGTGCTCCACATCGTCCGCATGGACGAGAAGCAGAGGGAGAAGGAGGAGGAGCTGCACAAGGCAGGACACCTTCAGGAGGCCAGTGAGCTCCTCTATAAAATCGGAGGAAGCTCAGTGGGTGATGATGGTGGCAAGGGCAGGAAGGAGAAGCTGCCCATTCGAGATGAACATGGCAAGATCCGCATCCGTGGGGCTCTTCTGCGTACTTATGTGTTCAACATTATCTTCAAGACTGTATTTGAAATTGGTTTCATCCTAGGCCAATACTTTCTCTATGGCTTTAGGCTGAGGCCACTGTACAAGTGCTCCCGTTGGCCCTGCCCCAACACTGTAGACTGCTTCCTCTCCCGGCCCACAGAGAAGACCATCTTCATCATCTTCATGCTTGTTGTAGCCTGTACCTCCCTACTGTTGAACCTGCTGGAGATCTACCATCTAGGCTGCAAGAAGCTCAAGCAGGGCATGAACAACGACTTCCCACCGCAGCGCGAGTCTCCGCTCCTCACAGGCCTGGATGAAGAGATAGAGCCCCCCCCCAAGCCCACCACACTCATGAGTGCCCAGACCCTTGGCTACCTGCCTAATTACAGGGACGCAGCAGTGGTGAGAGGGGGGGCTTCGTTCCTACCTGTGGCTCAGTATAAGATGGATCCACTCTTGGAGGAAATACAAGACATCCCCCCGACCGTCTACATGGGCAGCAGGGGATCTCACTGGGCAGCGGTCAAAAATCAAAGCAACAACAACAACCTGGCCTCTAAGCAGAACTGGGCTAACGCAGCTGTTGAACAGCAAACTGCAGAGAGTAAGGCCACGTCACTATCATCTTCCTCCTCTGCGGCCACCTCGCCCTCTTCTGCTGAGAGCAGCGGGCACGACGGCCGGCAGATGCAGCTGGCCAGGAATGCAGATTCGTTGACACCTGCAGGCTGGAGCGGGGGGAGTGTGGATGACCTTGCGGGAGCCCCAGCGCTGGGCCACTTTACCACCGTTGCTGAGATGCACGAGCCACCGCCTCCAGCTGTCACGGACCTCCGGCACCTCAGCAAGGCCGGCGGCGCCAGGGCCCGGCCCGATGACCTGGCAGTCTAGTCCAGCTAGCGCTCTCTGCCCATCCCACTTTGATGTAACAAGTACAAACAATGAATGAAAAATAGCATAAAGCAGGGCACTGGAGGGTACAATTCTCAAAACGTAAATCTATAAAGAGCGGCGTTTCGTTGTAGTTGGTGAGTTGTAGGATCTCGTGAACAGGTCCATCTCCGGAGCTGTGGTGCTTACTCAAATGTTTCCTGGGGACGGGTTTAATAGCAGGAAGGAAGCCAGGAATGAGATCTTGGGGATGACTTCAACTGCCTTTTCAGTTTTGGTTTTGGTCAAGAATTTTGTGCAGTAATATACTTATGTTTCCTTTTCTTTTATTCATTTATTTCATTTTCCGGAAAAGCATTCTTAGCACTAGGTTCTAGGTTCTGGTCTGGCAAGCCTTAGTGATACCTCTTCTGTTAATTTAACTGTTTCTCTTTTTCACCCTGAAAATTCAATTTGAAGGAGTGTGAGTTCAGTTTGACTGGTCAGCTTTCTGAGAATCTTAGAACATACTGGACACCCCTTGCTGTCCGGCTTCCCTCAGTCACAGAAGGGTGTGTCCTTCCTAAATGGGGGTTGGCTTTTGGACCTTACAGCTCCATCGCTCAGGCTCATAACATCAGATTTACCTTTACTGTAAATTTAAGAAACTCCTATTCCTTGATCTGCAAGAAATATATATAAAAAATGCTCTGCATGTTCGAAAAACAAATGCTGTTATTTATGACAGTATGCTAGGGGACCAGGTGGCCCAGTTTGCAATACAGCTCCTGCAGTATATTAAGGTACTTTGATGAGCTAATGAATTAGTATTTGAAAAAAAATATTTTTATTGCTGAAATATTTCAGTGAACCCTGGGTGCTGCAGTGGGTAGCAATGTTGCCTCACACCTCTGGCACCAGGATTTGAGTGTCCACCATGGGTCCATGTGTGTGTAGCTTGGATGTTCTCCCCGTCTCGTCATGGGGTTTTCCTCTGCAGTCCCCCCCCCCACCCCCCACGGTCTAAAAATGTGCTGAGGTTAACTGGAGTTTCCCTGAATAGGACAAGTGTTCACTGAAAATGGATGGATGAAAAAAATTCAGCAAATCTGTGTCCAGTATCTGTGAAATTACTTCCATCTTTTTGCTTATCAATTTCCTATCTATATCTGTCTATCAGCACAGGTTGTTATTATGCCCACTACATTATTGGCTGAAATCTGTGTGGTCCTGCGGTAGAGGAGGAAGTATAACTCTCTAACTTCCTCAGCGCTTGATGCTGCGAGTCTCACCTGTCCATGTGAAACTACAACTCATTGCTTTGGCAACAATTTTAGAGCATATTTCACGGTTTTCCTTTTACCTTTGGTTTCAGCCGCTTAAACAAATGTTCCTATGAGCAATGGAGCAGTTTATTAATTAGTTCATTAATTGAAAATGAGGCAGATGGAAGGTGATCAGTTGTTGACTCGAGTTGTGCTGTTCACACGCTAGTGAACATACCAGCATGCAAGTTCACATTCTCTCACACATTCATGACACAGTCATATTTAAAGAAAGTGTGAAATGAATTTGAAATTGAATGGTTTGGATTTCAGACTAAGCTGCAGACTTCATCTGCTGAAGTCAAATAATAAAATATCAATCAGATAATTTGATCATTTAAAATAAACACAAACCCTTAAGACTGAGAGCACTGTTACTTTTAATATAACCACTGTCAAAAAAGCTATTACTTTTTAATCCTTTTTTTTAAGCAAGGAGAAAATTGTGGATAGATTAGTAGCCTAGGCATAGATTAATAGTGTATGTAATATTTCAATTGCGATTGGTTTAAACTGACAACAGAAGTGGGATTTATCAACCAGAATCAGCATTTAGCGGAGCATTTTATGTTTCTATGTTCAATGGACTCCCAAAGCAATGTTCTAAATCGTAGATAAACTTTTCTGGGCATTTCTGGGGGGACAATGGAAAAAATGGTAGGGATTTTCTCTTTTACCCAGCATGCACTTTGCCTCTGTTTTCCACTCAGAGTTCACGTCATCATAAATGCCAATTTTTAAAGGTGCTAAATGAGGAAGTCTGCCATGTATAAAATATTCTTTACAATTTTTGACATTTTCTCATGCCTGGATTTAGATATATTGCACATTATTCAGCGGTGCCTGAATATTACTTAAACAGAAATATATGCAATGCCAAACAAGAAGCGCTAATCAGCATAAGCTAACATACTATGCAGAGGCAGATGGGAGAATATACCAGGATTCTCACACGTTTATCATCGCCAAAACAATATTTTTTTCCTCCAGAAATACAATTTTCACGTTTCAGTGTATAAAAGACAAGAAAGTGTGGCATCATGTCGTCTGGTTCCTAAAGTTTACATTTTAGTATGTAGGTGAAGATTTGCACATTTAGACAAACATGCTATTTTATGAAATTCATATTGTTAGCGATGGACGAGATTCAACAATGTTTATGAATCTTTAAATGAGAATGTCTTAATAGCAGACATGGTGGTTCTTTGAATTAAGGACAGTATTAAAATATCTATATATTGAATGTGATTTTAAAATATACTGATAATTTAAGATGCTTATTTGTTGAGTTCTGGACTCTTAATATTGTCTGAAATGACTGCAGAAAGTGTGAATATTTATTATGGAATGATGGCCAAGAGACGGTATTCTCTTCCTGCTTCCTCAATGCAGCAATAAGAAGCTCATCTAACAGTTTAGTGACATTACAGTAATGTTACTGTCCTTACAATATGAAGCAAACATTGTTAAGATTAGCTGGTAAGTATAATATACCCCCACAGCTCACTAAGCTCACACAAACATCTCAGCCTTTTTTGGAGAATCATTATTTTCAAGAGCCTTCTCTGGTTGACACTCTTCACACATGCAAATACATATTGGTGTTAAGGTCTAAGAGTAGCAACTCACCAAACCTAGGATAAGGATGGTCTGTTTTTGACTTTGAGAATTTCTCGTACAGAATGAGATTCCTCTGGCCAATCAGGGAGTAGCAATCACCTACATTTGCCAACATTGGCAGCCTCTGTAAATGCTGTCTCAAAAGAAGTGCCTTGTGTATGAATTTTTGTAAGAACAAGTTGATGTAAATGTTCATTCACCTCAAATGTTTACAAATCTGTTACTAAATAAATTTTTGTACAATATTTCTGTTATCTTAAAGTTTTGTTTTAGTAGTGTGACTGTACTGTTTGAGTGGTATGAGTGGTTAGCTGGAAGACGTCTACATTTCTGTGGCTCAGCGAGTAACAGAACTCCACACCTTCAGGCCCGGGCCTTTGAAATCTGCCTCTACTCTCTGTGTTGAGTCGACACGTTTTCTCCGTGTCATGAGGGTTTGCTTTCATTGAGTATGCTGGTTTCCAAAGGATTGCACTTAGGTTAATCGATGTCTCTAAATTGCCCATAGTGCATGATTGCGTGTGTGCCTTGGACTAGCATCAAGTACAGGCTGGAATATTAGGTCAGCGCCTGATGATGCTGCCTGGTCAGTACCTTAGTCCTCACACAGAATCACCCCAATATTATCTAAAACTGAATGCGTTCACGGTCATAAAATCCATAAAAGACCAGTTAAACCCAACTTACTACTGACCATGACTCCAGGAGCCCCGATAATTATTTGTGCCTTGAGTGTTAGTTTCCCATTGTACTTCACACTTCCCTGTTATCTTCCAAATGGTGTCAACACATCTGGGTTTTCCGTCCACTAGCAATCTGTCAGAAGTATCTACCAGCACCTGAACTTGTCCTACACTAGCTCTATATTTTGAGTGGTGTGTGAAGATGCTCAGGGGCCGGGGGCGGGGGAAAGGTGCTTTACAGAGATGACTGAGTGTTCCTGTTCTCCAGACATGCCAAAAACACAAGCAGGGTGCATTGTTTAATTTATGCTATCACCCTGTATGGATAAATGGGTATTGAAGATGGGTAAATGGATCTTAATTTGGTTTGTACACCATTGCAAATTGTATATCTGTATCTGACATCACTCCCAAAATCAGAACCAAAGCTTTAAATAATGGCATGGTCTGGGGGGGGGTACTAGATGGAGGCAACACGGCACAAGGGTGGGGTGCACTCTGGGCTAGATGCCAGTTTGTCATAGTGCACACTCACTCACACAAACTCACACACACACACACACACACTCACACTACAGATAAACAATTACAGATACCAGTTAGTCTAACTGCATGTTTTTGGACAAAGTACCTCACACTGGGCACTGTGTCCAAATCAAGAGAAATGAGTTGCAGGTGTAAGCACAAAAGTATATCATTTTTTATATAATTTTTTAATATTAAATGATAATCATAAATGGAATAATGATAACCTTAAAGGGGTAACAGGGTAAAAAGATAGAAATTCATGTCAGGTATCCCTGATAATGTGACTTCTGACCCCAGGGTGAAAGGTCAAGGAGGAATCGCAGATAGCTTCCCGCTGACCTCATGGCCTTAGTAATCTAATGGCCCCATGACTTTTCCACAGGCTGAGATTCTGCTGCTATGCAAAATGTGCCAGCCTGTCCTCTGTGACCTCTCACACTGCTGTTTGGCCACGGCTCTGTCCTGACACCCCTGGAAGCGGCAGCAGAGGCCAGGGCTCTGAAGTCATCAAGATATGACCAGAGAAGAAGACGACGCCCCCCCCCCCCCCCGCCTCATCCCCCTCCCCCCCCCCACGTCCCCTTTTCCCCCCCAACTGCTTCGTGGACAGGTGGCACCAACCCTGGTGCACAAACCGAAACAAAAACCAAACTCAAAAGCTACAGGATTTCCAGGATTTTAGAAAGAGAGCAGAAAGTAAAGAGGGCAGTAATAACAGCCGAGGGGCGGGGACGTGGTGGCAGGGAAATGTGGAGTGCTCGCCTGAGCCGCGCACTGCGGGTGCTGTCAGTGGAACACCCTGGAAGGACCCCAGGGCAAAGCCTAAAAACAGGAGCCGCTATTTATATCCTCTAATCAGCTAACAAATTCACACCGGCCCCCACATCAGGAATTCTTTTGCCGACAATAACTCGCCCTTGTTGTTTACTTAAGGACTCTGCTGGACGTTGTAGCCTCCCATGCCGGTTGTGTCTGCACATGACTATACGTCACTATATGTGGAAACAGCACTTGATTTGATAGAAGATTAGCCTGAAAACCCCCTGGGGGCAGAAACGCTTAAAGAACGAGGGAAAGCAGAGCAGATTCCAGTGGACATTGATATGACACCAACATAGGATCATTTTTCTGCAGATCCTTCTAGCAGTATGAGTTTGTTCTCAGTATATAACTCTTGTGAGAAAAGTAGACATTAATAATATAGAACTTGTGAAGGTCTGAAGGTCATTTAAACTACTGAAAGGCTTTGTTCAAAGTCTGCAGCTTTGTATAGTGGTCAGTGTAGCATAGCTATATATATATATATATATATATATATATAGCAATATATATATATATATATATATATATATACACACACACACAACTATATATACACACCTTCACATAATTTCTTTTAATATCGGCACCCACTGCCTGGTTTAAGTTCCATTGCTATGGATACAATATGGCTAGTTTCAAATAATTAATGTTTAATATAAAACTTTATACTATGCATATTTCTTTATACTATGAATAGTCAGAATACTATGTGCACATATTGCAATGGATGTAGCTGACAAAAAAAATGTCTTTACTGTCTTCCGTCTTTCTAGCTTAAAAATGATAAATGTGCAAAATGTCTTTTGATTTATACAAACACAAAAGTACACAAGGGACATCAAAACACCATAAACTCGGTATAATGTCTGGACGGTATGAAAGATTAGATATACCTCCAACACTCCTCACACAGCTGCTTACCCTTACAACCACAACAGCACCAGCTATTCTTCCTCTACCGATCGTTTCTGATCACTGATCTGTGGAAGTCTGCGCTGCCCCCTACTGGAAATAACGAATCAATTATCTTGCACATGCGTGATGCGCAGCGACGGGATTTCCGCTAGACGTAAAAATGTAGGCTACATGCGCACCGACCACAGCAGACCGCAACCAACCCCTGATGTCAAAATTTACGTCGCGTCCCCTCGTCCACAAGGGAGAGTGCACACAGAAAAGTGTAGTATGAAACGGCCTTCCCGCTGCACAGTGACATCCACAGGAAGTAGCTGGAAACAAACACTGTGCACGAAACACCAAGAACTATTTCAAAGCAATTATGGAATTTTTCAAAATGTTTACAAGGAAGGTGGGAACGATGCACTTAGTCATCAAAATACCAGAAATCCCCAGCCCAGCTTAGTCTCATCACTGGGAAGAACTACATAACATCAATAACAATATCCTTTGGTCAAAGGGGGGATTAGCAGGCTAACTGTATTGTTGCAGACTGAGAGAACCTTATCAGCAGAAATAACCATGGCAGGCTTCTACAGACAGAGGGTAATAAAGCAAGGGAGACAGAATCTTCACAGAAGAAATCCAGCATTGATGCCGGAGGAAAAGTGAAGGACTTCAAGGGTCTTTTTTTCTAACACATTTACTTTGGCTGATTTATTTACGCTCCCGTCTTCCGCTCCCACAACGAGCAGTATGGGAGAACAAAGCTGTAAAATGCCGCTTTCCTTTGGCGCAGCCCCCCAGAGCCCTGCATGTTCCCAGCACCTCTCTCCTTTGGCGCAGCCCCCCAGAGCCCTGCATGTTCCCAGCACCTCTCTCGCTTACCATTAAATGGTCACATTTGTTCATATCATGTGATTCCGAAAGGCCCCAGCGCACATTACAGGGCCTTAATCACCACGGCTCTCATATTCCATGCCCCGTGGAGGTAGGGGGGTGGGGGGTCCCCCGCATGACCCTGCTGACTCCAGCGCTTCCATTATGGCCCCTGAAAGGACCAGGGATAGAATGGAAACAAACAAAAAAAAAAACCACGGGGGTGAAGTGTGTTATTTTATCGCTGGTCTGCTCTGTCATGTGTCCCAGAGGGTGAATGAGACCAGGCTTTTGTGAGATTGACCTATTAAAAAAAAACATGATAATAATGTCAGCAAATACCATAAAATCATGTTCTACATGCGTTGTGAAGCACAGAACAGACTACATGGCAGAGGTATAGAGATTAAATAATTTCCTGGCTTTTATACTGTTTACTTCTTAGTCTGTCTAGTTTTCACCCTGACCCTCGAGAGCACTCCTACATCCTCCTTCACAGCTTTATATCGACATTGACCTCACTGGTGAATTCTTCTGTAATACCTTTCAGTGCTTCCTGATGCCCCCTACTGTACAGTTGTGGTCAAAGGTTTTGAGAATGACACAAATACTGGTTTTCTCAAAGGTTGTTGCTTCAGTTTTTATGATGGCAATTTGTATATATTCCAGAATGTCACAAAGAGTGATCAGGTGAAATGCAATTAACTGCGAAGTCCCTTGTTCAGCTGGGGTTCAATTGTTCAAAAGGTTCAATTGCTGTGAAGAAGGCTTCAGGGCGTCCAAGAAAGTCCAGCAAGTGCCAGGACCGTCTCCTAATGGTGATCAGCTGCGGGATCGGGGTGTCACCAGTGCAGAGCTGCTCAGGAATGGCGGCAGGCAGGTGTGAGTGCATCTGCACGCACAGTGAGGCAAAGACTTCTGGGGGATCGCCTGGTGTCAAGAAGAACAGCAAAGAAGCCACTTCTCTCCAAGAAAAACGTCAAGGACAGACTGATATTCTGCAAAAAGTACAGGGATTGGACTGGACAGGGACAGGGGTAAAGTCATTTTCTCTGATGAAGCCAATTGTTTGGGGCATCTGGAAAAATTGTCTGGAAAAGTAAAGGTGAGCGCTACCATCAGTCCTGTTTCATGCCAACAGTAAAGCATCCTGAGACCATCCATGTATGGGGTTACTTCTCATCTAAGGGAGTGGGCTCACTAACAATTTTCACCATCCAGGAACAGCTTGGTGAAGAACAATGCCTTTTCCAGCATGGTGGAGCACCGTGCCATAAGGCAAAAGTGATAATTAAGTGGCTTGGGGAACCAAACATCGAAAATTTGGGTCCATGGCCAGAGGACTTGTGGTCAATCCTCAAGAGGCAGGTGGACAAAAAAAAAAAAAAACACAAATTCTGACACACTAAACAGTGATTATGCAAGAATGGGTTACCGGCAGTCAGGATTTGGCCCAGAAGTTGACTGACAGTATGCCAGGGCGAATTGCAAAGGTCTTGGAAAATAAGACCACTGCAAATATTGACTCTTTGAATATACAGATATATTTGAATATATGAACTTGATGCAATTGTCAATAAAAGCCTTTCAAACTTATGAAATGCTTGTAATTATACTTCAGTACACCATGGAAACATCTGACAAAAAGATCTAAAAGCACTGAAGCAGCAAACTTCGTGAAAACCAATATTTGCGTCATTCTCAAAACTTTTGGCCACAACTGTAGACTAGAGGCCATGATGCTGCGACCTCATGTCGGCACTATCAATCCCATACTAGGTCCTCGTCAGTATGCTTTGCTGTTGGGGGAAGCCATGGTAAATGGGCTGCAGGTGTCACAGATATACCCTATATATGTTATAAATATAACCCTACAAACTGTTTGTAAGAAAGATCCCTGGTTACCAATATACTTAATCCTCACTGTTCTAGCAAAACAGATTGGTCTAGATTTGGATAAGCAAAACAGACAAATATAATAATAGGTTTCCATTCGGCCATAGTTACAGCTTCGAGCCCAGGAGTGGTTCTTAATGCTGAATGCACTCTAAAGCAGTGCTTCATCGCTCAGATCATCAGGTTTGGTTTCTTTGAAAAATACTACATTTATGCAAATTAACAATTAAAAGTTTGCTTTGCAGTACTTTGAATGTGCAAAAGTTTTAGATTTAAAAAAAAAAATTGAATGTTAATCTTTAGGATTGAATTCCTTTTAAGTGTCAGTAAAAGGTGACATTGAGAAACTGGACTGGAATGATCCCAGTATGTTACTGTTTCTACGGTACCCCAGTCTCCTTCTAAATCTGAAGACAGTCATGTGGCTAAAACAAAGCAATAGCTGTTTTTACTAAAAACCAAATGAATATGAAGCCGAGTGAATGAATCTAAATTGCATTGGCTGTTATATAGCCACATGCCGCTAGCTGCGGAAAAACTGAGAGGAGTATTTTGTAGGTCAGAGTGCACGACCCACAAACTATTTTAGCAGAGTCAGAGGTGGAAATGAGCCTGCCCAAATCGCTTAATTCACACAGAAAATGTGACCTTCACCATTTTACTGTGTGTGTGTGTGTGTGTGAATATTGCCATCATTTTGCCATGGGACCCATCATGGATAACCCTTCCATGTTTGGGGAGCAATGAGTGGGTTGGGAATTCCCTCTGCAGAAGTGTGGTCCCATCCAGCAGGAAGCCAGCTAATGGTCTGTCACTGCATGAAAGAGGCAGAGCTTTGCATCTCCATGCCCTGGGTGCACACTGAAGGACTGAAGGCTGTATTACTCCCAGCTTAGTTGTGCTGTATCAATAATATTTTTCTCTGGTAGCTCACAATGAGAGGATCAGCCAAGTAAAATAATCTTTGTTCCGATTCCTAAAGCCGATAAATGACACACCGCCGCTGAAACAAACGGGCTGGGCTTTGCTGAGATGTGGCAGCAGGCGGTAGAGACGGCCATGGGTGTGACCACTAGGTGCAGCGCATGCCAACGGAGACATTACTCACAACGGTATTGATGTCACTCCCAACAAAACGTCTTTCTTGCATGCAGGGTGTCTCTTGTTTGTCCTTGCGTGTGTCTGACACTATGGTAGGCCCATGTGCGTTGAAGCTGAGGGCATGTTTCATGTCCCAGGGCCAGAAAGCAAAGGCTTCTGGAAAAATTCAGAACCGGTTTTTAATTTTTACCCCCCTCTGTTTTTCCATTGCTGGTTCATGCATCAGGGTAGAGGAGCGTGCAAAAAACTCCTCAGCTACTCAGCTAAGGGCACATTACCAGGCCAAGTCCATCAAAAATTTGACTGAGTGGCAAAACAAATAGTTTTAAGCAGAACAAATTACTTTTGAATCATTCTGCCACATAGGACAACCAACAATGCAATTATTGCTAATAATACGTGTAAGCAAAAATGCTTTTATTGAAAGTGACAATTTTGCACATTTTAACATTTATTCCATTGGGTATTTACTAAACTGAGTTGAAATAACTTTCACAAAAGCCCGTTGGTGTAATTCAAAACCTTCAAGCTTACGAGCACCAGTCCATGGCCCTCCACCCACTCAAACCTCCACGCTGAATGAAAACAGGGAGACGGAGGACAGATTGGGTACAGCTGCAGCAAGGTTTAATTAATGCTTCGCTGGGAAGAGACTGTTCACATGGCACCAGCCCGATCCGATTCTGTTCCGTCAGAAAGAAAACCTACGAATAAACCTAAAATGGGTAATAAATAAAGCTTCCTTTCTCATAAAGGTCAAAGCCAAGTTCCATCTAGAACTGGTTCCATCTAGCTTTCAGAAAAACCGGTGACAGCATGGATGGCGACCTCCTGTCATCCTTGTGTTAAAATCATTCACAGACTAAATGGGAGACTACATCAGGCGTATGCTGTTTCCCGAAGAGTTTCCATTTCATGATTTAATTAAAAGAAAAACAAAAATTGGGGGAAAGTAAAAAGAAAAAAAAAAAAAACAAAAACGAAAACCCTCTTCTGCTCCGCTGTGGTGGTGCCTGGGTTTTGAGCACAACTATTCACTGATTAGCCTCAACTGATCAGAAATCAGTAACGGATGAGAGAATGGCAGGCCACTGGGAATGGCGGCTCTGCTCCTATGCTGTTAATGTGCTCCTGGGTGGAGGTGCAGGGGCCAGGTGGGATAGGATATGACTACTGGTCACCCCCGTCATCTTCCTCTTCCTCCTCCTCATCAGAGTGCCCCCTCTCACTGTAGATGTCCCTGGTGAGGAGGGCACGTGCAAGCAGACCCTCCAGGCTACTTCTCTCGAGAGGGGCAGCGCTGTACCACAGGGGGTTATCGCTGCTGCTGGATGGGTCGGGCTTCACATAGAGCATATCTGTCCTCTGGTTCAGGGATGCTGGGCTGTAGCAGAGGAAATGGGCAACAGGCGCAGCCTTCTGAATAAGTATAATCCGAGTGAAGAATGAAGAATTCAACATGACTGGCTAACACTAGTGGTAAACTGTATACCAGGGGTAGACAACCCTGATCCGGGAGTGCCGGTACCCAGCAGATTTTCTAACCTACCCGAGTTACTACCTGCCTGCTTCAGAGACCACGGAGGATCACAGTGTAATACTTCAAGGATATGGATGGAGAAGGAAGGTTTAAGAAGTTTTTCTTCAATAAATCCCAATACTTAGTTCAGGACTGGTCACATGATTTCAATAGAAGCGAATGCATGCTGGGAGATGCAGACTCACCACTTGGAGAGGTAGAGCTCGTATAAGTGGCACTCGTGCTTCTTGACCGGACAGCGAGAGGTGCCCCCCGGGCCCTCGTCGGGGTCCCCCTCCTGCTCTCTGCGTTTCCTCTTCCCTGAGCCCGTCTTCTCTGCATGCAGGAAGCCCAGATGAGCATTAACGAAAGGCCCTGCTACCTTCAGAATGTTACTGGGTCTGAAAATGACGGCGCGCTACAGGAGGCTGAAACGGAAGCCAAACGCGTACCCTGGTGGTCCAGCGAGATGGATGGGATGCGGATGCAGACGGAGGTGTCTCTGCCGTGGGGGCCGGCCCGGCGCTCGCGGTACACATTAGCGAAGGAAAGGCGCAGGTGCTGCTCCACGGTCCTCAAGCCGAAATACTTGGTGTTGAGGTAGACCAGTGAGCGGAGGAGAGCGGCGGGGGAGTGGGCTCCCAGCTGTCTGCTGCGCCACAGACACTGCTCCTCCACCCTGCTCCAGAGAGAGCCTGAGAAGGGGGGGGGGGGACCTCCATAAACATCATGCTGAGAAAAACTATCCAGCGGCCTTTAGCACCCGTACAGTACAGTATTTCTTAATGTGCAGAAATATATATCCAGCGAAGAGTTTAGTTGACTCCCAATTCCATGCAAGCAACTAGGGCTGTATTCATGGCGAGAGCATATGGGTGTCAAAACAGACTGAATAACCAAAAAAGGTAAAAACTTCACAACTAAAAAATGTCACAAACAGTTAAAACAATCTAAATAAGATGGTTAAGATTACCTTTTAATAAAAAAGAAAAATCTACCAAAGCCAGTGGCCTGACTTTACAGACTAGCTATTTTAAAGAGTGCGCAAAATGGTAACTCCGCCTAAGGGAGGCAAAAGAACAACAGAACAATGAAATGCGTTTAACAGTTATAGGAGTTTTACATGTTGGACACGCAGGTGGATCTTCACCTGTCAGTACAAACATGAGTCAGCCTGCATGCCCAACATGGCACCTTGTATGATGTCATCTTTCCAATAAATCCATAGAACCAGGTCAAGTGTTAATTTTTGCCATCTTTCCAATAATTGGGTGAAGGATTTAAGACACTTAAAGAATACCACCATATTAACAAAAGTCATTAAAAGAAACGGGCGTATAGCATCCTGGCGAGAGAGACCTTACCATCAGGAAGCACACTAGGTTGCCAGCCATTCAGGACTTTGTTAAGCTCTTGACCGAACTGCTGGTAGTAAGGGTCACTGAAGATGTCGTCCATTCTCCCATTGTCATAGAGATGCTACAATCAAGTCAAGATTTCTTTAGGCTTTCAGAAACACTTTGCCCCTAAAGACCCACCAACAATTCTCTCAGTGATAAATGTATGTGGTGACCAAAGTGTCAGGAGGTGAAGCTGCACATGATACAGTTTTATTTCCTTTAGAGGATGGGTCAAAGCAGTTATCAGCTGTGTAAAATAGTTAAGGAGCTCGACTATGAACACCGAGCACACAGATACTATCCCCCCCATGTCACATTTGGCAAGGTGATGCTCAGGCACATCTAACCACCAAACTGTTTCAAGTAAGGTTGGTTTTTGCTGTCATTTACCACATCTCACAAGAAAAAAAATGTGCATGTATATCACACGACATCTGAAGGAACTACAGCAGTAAGCAGGAAAAACTGTTGGTTCATGCATCCCGGAGGATGAGTGCAGCCCCCTGACCTGCTGGATGCCCAGGCAGAGATAGAAGATGCTGTCGGGGGCGTAGCTCTCGCCGTTGGGCCGACGCACCTCGCTGACGAAGCGAGAGAGGCCCTGGCTCAGCTCGGCGGCACCCAGCAACAGCAGGTTCCGCTTCCACCTGACAGGCTTGGCTGCAGGGGAGGGACAGCAGTCTCAGGGAGATGGCGGCTCACGCGTCACCAGCACAAGCCCGGGAGCCACACCCGCACTCCGGGAAGGGTCACGCCACGCATCTCTCCCCGTTATGTAAACGGCCAATCAAAGTTAGAAAAGCCGCCGTTAGGTTCATTTTGATCAGCGTCGCACCATTATCACAAAGGCGGTTCGGGGTTCAGCTAATGCTCGGCTACGGGTCTTATCCGGGCAGCCCGTCTCCCATCCCAGCGTCCCGCAGTCAGTCACCTAGTTTCAGCTGTTCCTTTGTGGCATCTGGAGCCTGTCCCGTGGTGCTCAGCACCCATCTCTTCCAGGCATTCACACCATACTTGGGCTTTAGAGGGCAGAGGGCACCCTCAGCGGACCCGTTGGGCGACGGGGGAGGGGAACCCCCCCCAGCCTCTACTGCTCGTCTCTTGTGTCCCTGAAAAATAAGGACATGAATGACATGAGAATGGTGGGAAACCGCGACACTGCCCAGATACCCCGCCTGCTACAGCCTGAGCTTATGGCCATTTCTTTAAGCAGCTTGTCTCCTGATGCCCCCCCCCCCCAAATGTGCGTTTGCGTGCGACTCCCCAGCACCGCCTTCGCTGTCGAGACGCTAAGCTCACAGGCTGCTAACAGGCGAGACCCCAGGCAACCTACCTTTCTTCTGACGGCAGGGCGAGGCTTCTCCTCCTTCTCCTCTCCCAAGACGGGGGGTAACGTGAAGCCGATTTCAGCCTCCAGGAATTCTGTAGCTGGGTCCAGGCCTGGCACTGCCAAAGGAGGGAGCGGGATGTCTGAATTCCACACCGGAAGACTGACATTTTAATTCGCCATATTTTATTTTCCACATGAGATTCCAAATGATGTTCTTTCACATCATGACGACAGACTTTCAACCCTATATAATAGCATTCATCAATACTGACAAATATGGTAGATGATAAATATGACATATACATTCACCTAAAGGATTATTAGGAACACCATACTAATACGGTGTTTGACCCCCTTTCGCCTTCAGAACTGCCTTAATTCT
>JAODKM010000034.1:1469530-1480830 GCA_026780845.1 Petrocephalus sullivani
ATGTATGTATGTATGTGTGTGTGTGTATGTATGTGTGTGTGTGTATGTGTGTGTGTGTATGTATGTATGTGTGTGTATGTGTGTATGTATGTGTGTGTGTGTGTGTGTGTGTATGTATGTATGTATGTATGTATGTGTGTGTGTGTATGTATGTATGTATGTATGTATGTATGTATGTGTGTGTGCGTGCGTGCGTGCATGTATGTATGTATGTATGTATGTGTGTGTGTGTGTGTGTGAGAGAGAGAAAAGGAGAGTGATCAACCACATTTTACCATTCAAAACAAGACAAGATAGTCACTTGTTCCACAATATTCCCTGTTGTTTTGTGGGCAAGGAACTGCTATACAAGTGAAAGAGGCAAGAGTAAAAAATATTTGATTTGTACGTACTTGTTCATTAATCCAGTGTATATACTATATAGTACAACATTTATTTTTGATTTACTTATTTTAGTGTGCGAGGATTATGGTTTGCACTTGTTCCTTATATTGCCCGATTACTTCCTATTGAAAAATAAAATGCGATGTTTGGTTCTGAACTAATATCAGCCCCGATCAGTCTCGTAGTTTCAGGTCCAGTGATTGTCAATTTAGCGTTTTGTGTTCACAGTAAAATAAAGCATGGTTTAATATACGCCTGTATTTATGGTACACGTGTTAAGCCAGCTCCCATTATCTGAAGTCTAAGAGCGCACCTAGAACTTTGATCAGCATATCAAGTCCTCACCAAAATTGCATTCTGCCACCTCTGTGACACTGCATGCCTTCAGCCATTTCTCTTAATAATGAAGCCCAAACTCTGGTCCACGCTTTCATTATGTCCCGTATTGATTATTGTAACTCCATTTTCATTGGCCTCCCTGCAAAAATCTTTAGAAAAGCTTCAGTTTATTCCAATCTCTACTGCAAGAGTCCCCAGTCAAGTGGCCCACTCACATCACATCCATTCTCTCAGTTACACTGGTACTAGTTCTGCTTCGATTAAAACTGGAAATCCTGCTAAAAGCTCTATATGGCCTTGCACCCCCTTACCTCGGAGAACTGCAGGCCCCTTACTCTCCCTCTCGCTCTCCCCGGTCATCCAGCTGTAAATCTACTCTTCGTCCCCAGCACCAGGCTTCTCACTATGGGTGACACGTCCTTTAGTGCCACTGCCCCCAAACTCTGGAATTCTCTGCCTCAATCTCTCCATGACTGCTCTTCATTCTCCATTTTTAACTTCCTTCTAAAGGCTTTCCTCTTTAATGAACATTTCCTAAAATGCTCAGATGTTTTCTCCGTCCTTGTAATGTGACCTCGGATTTGTAAAAAGTGCTATTTAAATGCATTGTATTATCATCTTCAATAATAATAAAATAATAATAATAATAAATAACAACAAGTAGTAGTAGCATTGTTATTATTAATGTATAGGATGAATACCTCCTGTAGCTCGACAGACAGCATCATGCTAACTACTAGCATTGTAAAAATATCTAAGTATCCAAAGTTTTCCTTCCATCATGTGTAAAACCATTTCACTACTCATTTTTCATGGTACTGCTTCTACAGCCTGCACTTCTGGCTCGCTGGGACCACTGGGGCTCATAGGCTACCAATGTGCATGCCTAGACCTGAGTGCAGTCTCACACACTGGGCGTTAAGATGACTAAGAGCTTTCACTGCATTTAAATCAATAAAGAGTGTAGGCTGAGAGGCATCTGCAAATACATTGGCTTTGTGCCAAATGATAACTGTAAACCACAGGACACATGCAAGCTTGTATGCAAGTAGTGGCACTGCACAATACTGACAAAGGGGGCAAACACTATGAATTTATCCAAGCACTGAAAAGGACAGACATGCGATGGAGTGGTGTTTCGAGCGATGGGTCTCTAATATTTCATTAATTCAAAAATAAATTTGTATGAGCTTATTGCAACTGAAGTAGAGATGTGACATGCACTTTTTTCTAAATTTTTTGCAGTCGACGAAACATTTCCGCATTAAGACAACGGTCTGCAGTTATTTTTACCCGTCGGTCGTGTTCTGGTCCATATGATCTTGCGAGGTTGTGTTGATTAGTGTTGATCATTCTGATAGAAACTTTTAGAGCTGTGCAATTGTTTGCAGTGTTTATGCTTTGAGACAAGATAAAGAAGGCATGCAAAAGTTATGTCTATTCTATTATGCATTGTAATAATATAAAGCATGATCTAATGTTTATTAGTGTTTTACTGCTCATGAAAATCTCTGAAAGTGATTACAGTGCCATTACAAAGGCTAGTACTGTATTTTTTATGCTTTGACAATGCATACATTTATTTCAGATATAATGACATGAGTTTACAAATGGTGACAGTTTTACTGCAAAGGAAATTGCAATAGATTTTTTTTTTATTGTGCTACATTATATACTGTGTTAAATGGTACCAAATGGTATAAATAGTACCAAATTTCAATACTTTCGGGATCACATTTTCTTGGGATTTTTCAACTATTTTAATCTTATGGGACCTCAGACTTTGGGTGTTAAGCAACAGTGTGAAAAAGCACTATACAAATAACGCACTACTGTACATCGCCCACAAAACCACCAGGAGTGTCGTTAGTTCATGTTTATTAAATTACCCTTAGTTTGGAGAGCTTCTTAACATCTTTTGTTCTTGTAGCTGCTAAATACACCTATTATTAAAGCCACAGAGATGCCTGCCTGCTACCTTAGAATGTCCATTGAATAAGTGCTTGAGAAAATGATTCAGCCAAAATCTGGGCTTATTCTACGTTGACTGACGGTGCCGGTGGTTGTGTGTGTTTTCAGTCGCTGAACCAGTGTCACGTCAGACTTTAATTTGAAAAAAGTGCCACCATACCACCAGGTTTTTTTTTTTTTTTTACACCTTGTTTAACCACAATGTCTCTTCTTCACCGCCACTTCAGTGCTTGTCGTTTCCATCATATAACAAAACAGCAGCGTGTTGCGCGCTCCGCTCAACCAATTTAATGAGCTTAAGGATACGGTGAATTTATACAGGTTACTAACTTTTGGGCATCTCATTCATATTCTAGACATACTACTAATCTGCTTAAGGAATTGTGGCTGAAAATAATGTCCATATAATACCAAATGCCGGCGTCCATTATCTAAAGCCCTGCAATGAGATAGTTTATTGTTGTTAAAAACAAATTAAACAAAATAAAATGAAATGGTCAATTGGATTTTATGGAGGAAAATTGTTTACATTAACTGACCAAATCAATAAAACAGTTGATAAATGAATCCACAGAAAATGTCATTCGAGGCACTCCTAATTATTATCGTGCGTTACAGTTCTTACCGTTAGGCCACAAAAAAAAAAAAACTTTATCAATGTGCAAAAGACAAATTTAAATAAAACATAAAAAAAATAATATAAAATGAGACATTAAACCAAAATACTACAAGTAACCACGTAATTTGTGGGGAAAGATTCTGTAAATTATATAATGGTGGTCTTTTGTTCTCAAAAAACAATGCCAATAAAGGGCAACAAATACAAAATTTTGACTGACATTTAGAAAATGATTCATACAGAAGGGCAAGTTGCAACAGCTTTACAAATTTGTCTGTAACATTGCTTTAAAATAAGCGTGTTATATGCTGAACATCGCATTGCCAATGTTAGACGAGTTAAACTGCCAACTCGTTCACTAATCTAGTCAGGGCCATTTACCCTAAACAACACTGGCAGCTGCTAGTAACATGTATAGGGTTCAGATGGTGTTTTATACACTGCACTAGTCAAAAACTGCAACATTGTCAAAGGTGGAGTCGCAGTGGCAGCCCAGCCTGGTCTTTGAAGCACCCGTCAGCCCGGCCCCTGCACGTGGCTCCCTTTGCTTTGCTTTATATGACTCCCAAAGACAACGCCACCTAGATGTGTGTAATGGTAAAGGGCACCACTGACCTCCCATTCCAGTGTCTCTGGCTTCAAGCTGAACGCGCCGCGGCAATAATTACACTTAAGCTGGATGCCCCCTGGGGCGGAGGGCCGCGCAGGCTGCCCGTTGGCGGGGGTCGCCATGTTGGAATTCTGTAAGGGGTGGAAAAATTGACACGGTTTTTTCAGCACCTTGGGACAAAAACTGAAACCTGATGTTTCGCCCATTCTTTTTGGTCAACTTCCACTTTACAGAATGATCAGCGCTAATGTTGCTTGGCTGTATCATGAATTATCACCGCAGCCATCCGCTGAGTTGTGTTAGAGCAGAGTTCACATCTGCTGGTTTCCACTTACCCACGCCATACCTGCTCTCAGGATTTAGTCCAATTATCAGAGAATGTATAGGTGTTTTCTACAATATAAAGCATCTGAACACATTTGCTAAAGCAGGGTCATTTACAAAATGGCTATTACTGTAAAAAGGACGACTGAAAATTAAGGCTGATCCATTCATTTCCATGGGGCTTGTCTGCGGCCCGCACATGCATGTACACATGCCTGCTAGCACACGTGAGTAGCGATGGGCATCGTTAAGATTTTAATGGTACTACTACTCTTTCCGGTGCTGCCTATCGGTCCGGTACTTTACCGGTATTGTTATCGGTACATTGTGAAGAATAAATCAAATTACCAACATAATTAACAGATTTATTTAACCAATCACTATTATTATTCAACAAATTTGCATTAATATTTAACAAATTTACATTAAATGTGAAATGCAAAATAAAATTTCACAAAAAAAATACAGCAATGTTTTAAACATTACTGATAAGGGAATTGTAAAACAAATTACTTTAATGTAAAGCCTTTAATGCCTTAATTTACACGCAAACACCTGTTGCACCTTTGCCAGCGCGCGCTGTCCGCATTGATTCTAGTGAAGCGCAGCCGCACTCCCGATCTCTTACCTCTCCGCCATCGTCACTAGTTGCGGCTCGGCCGTCCCCGCCCGATCTACGTGCGCATGCGCATATTTTACGGTACCGCAGATCTGTATAGCAATGTGTTGAGATCTCTGTCCTATTTGTGAACGCAGGAACAAACTTTTCCTGCAATACCGTCGACACAGTAAGCTGACAGATATAGCTCCCATACGAGAGGAGAAATATTAATAAAATCATAATAAAATAAAAACGTACACAATCGTTTTTGTTAGTTTTAATTCTTTCTAACGACTTCAGTCCACAATGAGTTCGTGTGTTACAATATCACATAAAATAAAAAGCTGCGTATCTGCTTGGGAGGCAGGCTGTACTTATCATATATTTCAATGTCTACTAATGGATATTAAGTATCATGTGATTGTGTACGTCTGCTTTTATATCTTACAATGTATTAAATTTTAAATTTGTGCGCATACTCTCGCTGATCGGTCAGGGTCCAGCGGATGTTACACAGCCATACGCAGAACAGAGCCTTGTGAGCCCGTGAGAGTTTCCCCGTCCATCGCACACGAGAGAGCGCTCTAGATTAACATTTTAATCAGTAATGGAGCTGATCAGATAAACAGAGAGATTATGTTTTTATACAGACAAAAAAAATCTGATTTATTAATTTCTCCAGTACCGAAAGCAATACCGGTAACGTCAGAGCTTATCGATACTACGATCTTTAAAAATTTAGCCCCGGGGCCCATTTAGTACCGGGTTCGGTACCCATCCCTACACGTGAGACCCCTGCTTGTTAGAGGATGACACCCAGTTGCTGCATACCTGAAATTTGGTCACACAAGTGGAGCTGCAGAAGCTGTAGACCTTGCCATCTGGTAGTGTGGCTTGGTACTGGGGCAATGCATTTTTCTTACAGAAATGACAGCTAGGCTCAGCACCTATAAAAGGCACAAAATTAACATTGACTAACACCACCTATACTCATATGTCAATGCCAACCAGTACCATCAGGAAAAGGTAAAGACATTCAAGCAATAAACTGCATTTTGACTCTGAGTCCATAATTTGTGCTGCTTGTGTTACATAATTTGCCTAATCGTGACCCCAGGCACTGGGCTCTCTTGCGCTTTTGGACTTACTTTGTGTGGCAGGGGCTTTGCTCTTGTGCGCAGTCATACAGGTAGTGGAACAATAGGGCTCCATGGTTCCACTAGGCCCGATGCAATGTGTAACATCAAATGACCTGCAGGGAGCCTTGCAGCCACTGCAGTTGGTAAGCTTTCCATGTGCCTAAAAGCAGGACAAAGATCACACTTTGTGAAACAAGGCCTAACATTTTCCTACTTACAAGGGGACTGAACGTTTCTCAGTATGAAACGTGGGAAAAAAAAAATAAAATACTTGATTACAACTGGTTTGCAACAGGGCTAAAAATCTACAAGGCTGAGTTTGAATTGCAGGTACAGCATTTCCTACAGGGATGCTTGGAAGTAAGTGGTTCACTTAAACATTCAGTGGTAACCAGCCTGAGGGAGCGAGTCAGACCTGTTTGTAGTCCCTGACGCAGTTCTGGCAGCAGAATCGCTTCTGCTGCCCGTCGATGACCAGGAAGTGGTTGGCAGAGGCCCGACTAGGCAGGTAATCTCCACATTGCTCACAACAGTTCATGATCAGGCCGTTGGCCATGCGGTAGCGGTTGAAGCACATGTCGCTACAAATCTTGTGGGTGACATTCTTAAAGCTGACCTCATGGCGAATCTGCGAGGCGTTTGAAGACATTACCAAACAGGCAGAATCACTACCTTCCCTCCCAAACGTTTTTTTTTTTTTTTAGAGAAAGACGACAAAAATACCAAAAAAACAGAATAAGCTTAAATGGCTTCTAGGTGTAAAGAGGACAACAATGCACTAAGGTAGGTGCTCCGTTACCTCGGTCAGCTTCCCACACACGGTGCACTTTGTTTTGACAGGTGTCTTGGGGGAGTTCTGTTTGTTCTCATATGAAGCTAAGCAGCCAGTGCTGCAGAATTCTTGAAAAGACTCACTGGAGTCTACTTGGGCCACGATGGTCCCTTTCATACTGGTAATGTCCCTGGAAAAGAGACATGGGTATCGTATCATAGTATCACATGGGTCAGCCTAAACACCGTAAAAAATGGCAGATTTTAAAGAACCGAGTGGGTATTTGTACCTCACCTGTTTAAAGCAAAAAAGAGGTAAAAAAAAAACATGCATGAAAACTCAACACACATGAAACACCATCAACGAGAGACTCACTTCTTGCACATGGTGCAGTTCTTCTTGGGAGCGGGTCTGTGGGAGAAGGCAGAGAGGCAGGTGGTGGAGCAGAAGAGGTGGGCAGAGCCCTTTCGCTGGTAGGCCGTCTGCCCTTTCTTCAACGGCTTCTTGCAGTTGGCGCACGTGACCTTGACAGCCCTGGGGGTAGGCTGGGGCCCCAGAGGAGAGCGAGCTGGTGGCTTCGGCAGCGGCGCGGCCGGTGACGGGGAATCAGCTCCTGGCTGCTTCTGGTTCCGTGGGAAGGATGCTGACTGGGAGATCCAGGAATCTACAGGCAGAGTAAGAGGAAGATGCTTACATTAATACTACCAAAGAAGCCAGAAAGGTGATGCTGAACACTGGCAACTAGTCAGTTACAATTGAAAATGTCATGTTAGTAATTTAGTTGTAATTAATGCTTTGTCCAAAATGTCTTACAGATCAGTGCATGTAAACACAGCATAATCATAGTCCTGTGTTTACCTATGTGAGTCCAAGAAAAACAAAAGTTCTGAGTCTGGCAGTTAGGATAGTAAATTGCCCTCTAATCAATCGAAATTTTTTTTTTTACCAGATTTCTGGTGAGTCCCTGTTTCCCCATTTTGCATGGGCTCGCGGGCGGTGCTGACCCGGCCAGGGTTGAATGTGCCGGAGGACCCAGTGTTGGTGCTGGGCCGGCCACTGACAGGGGGGTCACTGTTGGTGTCCTGAGCCTCTGGGTTCAGACTGAAGGTGCTGCTAATTTGTAGCCCATTTTCAACCTCTGCGGCACCCCCTGCTGGTGGAGTGGCATCCTGCAATGAAGTTACACTTGTGATCATCAAGTTCATGTCCTGCTGGCTGGCAGGCGACCCTGGCCCAGGGGCTGTTGTTGCCAGAGCAACAGCAGTAGGGGACTGTGTGCCAGGAGTACCCAGCGTTGTGACGCTGGCAATCCTGATCTCAGAGTCTGGCTCTGTGCTGCTGAGAGCCGGCTGGGGTACTGCTGGTGCTGAGAGGGCATCTTCCTCGTCATCTATCACGATTGTCTCACTCCGACTCTCAGCCGACAGGTTTGGAGCAGGGGCTGTGGATACTTCCTCTGCAATGCCTGCAGGTTTGGGGGCAGGGCTGTCTGCAGGAGAGTTCATTCTAACGGCAGCCAGAGGAGGAGCTGTGCCAGATTCCATTGCAGGAGGAGTGGCCTCCACCAGCACCACGTCATCGTCGTCGTACCCGGCTACCCTGGCTGTATCTGCCTCTGTAACAGCGCTTCCCTGAGACTCTGTGGCTGTGGTCTTTTCTCCTGAGGGTACAGTTTCCATAGGGCAACTCTCCTCTGGAACAGCGTTGCTCTCCTCACCTGCCAGGCTAGGCTCCGAAGGCTCTGGCAGGCCGTCATCCATCTCTTAGGCACCTGCTGACAGAAACAGCCCAATAAGAAGAAAAGACCAATGAGGCATGTCTCATTTAACTCATCACCGCAGAAAATGTCTGCTATCCTTTTCTGTTTTATAACAATGTGCAAGTTTAATAAATGCAACATTTCCATTCAGACCACTTGAAATTAGATCAAAAGATATGGTTTTTATGCATAGAAAACGTTCTCCTCTAATCTGAAAACCTCCATGTTCGTATCAATGGGACCATAAGGCAGCGAGCATGCAATTACTGTCCTGGTAAATGCAACGTGTTAAAACTTGTGCAGTTTAAATTCTGAGTAAGACAGAAACCATTTGTTGCTACAGGTAAAAAAACAAGGAGACATACTTCATGAGCATAATGCTTGTTTGAATTACAAGGACTTGACCTACACAGCATCAGACATCTGAAATTTTTGCAGGTTTGCAATTTACCAAAATAAACTATAGCCAAATAGAACTTATTCATCAAGAGTCTGTGTAATGAGCTGGTGGTGCTGCTGCGGGTTGTGACGGAGCGGACACCATAACTGATGATGGCATATCTCGTGATGGCACAACTCGCAGCACAACACTTTTGCTCAGTATTGTCTCGACGGAAACCAAAATATTTCCTTACAGCTGAAGTCGAATGTCTTTTGGTGACCAGTTCTTGTTTGCTTATCTCCTCCTCACTGAGTGAGTCAGACCGAAAGAACAAAAATGATTCCAAGACTTTACAGTAACTTAATTAGCATATACGAGATAATCTTGATTAAAAAAAATCATTAAAATTCCAAAGCTTGCTAAGGTGTGCTTCCAATGGCAGAGTAAAAATGTTTTGTGAAAACTTATTGACGGTCTTAACCCAAATGAATATCGCATTCCTTGTCTTGTGATGATTGCCGATATTAACACACATCATGCAGAGCAAATTTAATTAGAAATTAGGATGACAAACCTTGATCTTAAATACCATTATTAGACCAGGGGTCACCAACCAGTTTGAAACAGAGCTAACTCACAGATACTGAGCCATACGAAGGGCTACCAGTTTGATACACTTCTTAAATAACAAATTTGCTCAGTTTACCTTTAGTTATAATGCTTATATAAATGCTTTAAGTCATTTTCAATGTAATGTAAATGTAAATGCAATGTAATGTAAATGCAATGTAATGTAAATGCAAATGTGATTAAAGACTAGCAACAGGATAAAATAAAATTTTAGACACTGCTCACTGATGAGTTGTGCAATTTTTAGAACAGGTCCGCGGGCGACTCATGTGGACCTTGGGGGCATCCTGCGGGCACCATGTTGTTGACCGCTGGTATAGATAATGCAGATCAATTTAGAAAATTATATGATTTGTAAATTGAGGTTACTGAAGCATCCATTAAAGCCATGGTTCTCAACCTTTTCAGCATTAAAGGCCCACCTATCTATCCCAGCATGTTACCAAGGCCCACTTGGCCACATGAGATGACATTAAATAACCAACTGCAAATTTTTAGGTTTCAAAAAAGTGTAATTTCTTTGGTACAAAAGCATTTACATTTCAGACAAAGATACCAAGACACAGGATACTGTAGATATTATTTCCTTATAGTTAAAATGAAACTTATAGAATAATTAATAATAATGATAATAAAAATAATTAATAATAACAATAATTATTATTAATAATAATAAACAATGATTTACAAGCATGATGATTATTATTAATAATAATAACGATGATGGTGATAATAAATGATGAATGATAATAATAATAATAATAATAATAATTGTTATTGTTATTATTATTATTATTAATAATTGATATTTTATTGATCACCATAGGGAAATTGTCTTCTCTCTGTCTTATATAAGTTTTTGTGTGATGGTGGAGCTTGCTTCTGAGACACCAGTAGATCCAGTCTTGGTGGGATGGATGAGTGACTGACTAAGGGCGCTTTTCCACTGCACAAAGTATGATACTTTTGGTACGGTACTTTCGCTTTTCCACTGACTTCCGGTTGAGTACCAGTACCAAAAAGTGCAAAACCAGTTGGGGTACTTCTTTGGTACTTCAGGGCGTAACTTGAAATGCTTTCGTTGTCGATTGGTTATGCAAATAACCCGATTCCGAAACACAATGCGATCGCAGTCTTGAAAAAAGTTACAAACTCAGAAAACAACTATGAACGAAGCAGGAAAAAAAAAAAAAAATCAAAAAAACATTTAAAAAATGATTGCGATCTGGTCGGAAGAACAAGATCAGGATATATGTTATGGCTTAACAAGAAATTTTAAAAAAGTATTTAATATACTCGGACAGTGCGGTATTGGAGAATTTATAATATAGCAATGTGATTTAGTTGTAATAAATACTGGGGTATTTATAAAGCAAAAATTTGTTAAATTTCTCAGAAACCCATCTAGGAGTGATTTAACCAGCAAGGATGAAAATGATTATGATTGTTTCAGAGAACGCATGCAGCACTCCTGCAAAACCAGCGGACGTAAACTTTAAACTGTTTTTAGAAACATATATTGGAAAATCTATAAAAGGAATAATCATTAAAACTGCAAAAATTAGCTAAGCTTTTTCACCTATGCCAGAGTAAAAATGTGTAAGTGAAACATTAACCCCCTGCGCAATAACGTCCGTACAGAACTGAAAGTAAGAAAAAGTCTGATCTTAATGTAACTCACTAGTAGAGCCCGACCGATAAAGGATTTTGAAGGCCGATACCGATACAAATATTTGTTGGTTTTAAAATCCGATATATCGGCCGATATAT
>JAODKM010000034.1:1481801-1517994 GCA_026780845.1 Petrocephalus sullivani
ATGGTAGAGTCAGAATTTGGCGTAAACAGAATGAGAACATGGATCCATCATGCCTTGTTACCACTGTGCAGGCTGGTAGTGGTGTAATGGTGTGGGGGATGTTTTCGTAGATGTATAAAATGTTTGATCCTTTTAGATTTGAAAACAAGTTTGACTGATTTGCTGAAGATCTGGTTCAAATTCATGAATCTCAGTGCTTTTCGCTCCGAAAAATGAAAATCGTGGAAAGACAAATGACTTTAAAAGAGGACTGACTTTAAGGAGGACTTTGCAAAAAAAAAAAATAAAAAAAGCGATTTTGAGATTCAGGACTGATGCAGTTGAATCGGCACCAGAATAATCGATTAATCATGATGCATCATTACACTGCTAGTTAAAATGTATAGTTGATTTGTCATTTCAAAGTCAGACATATTTAAATCTAATTGATTTGTTGATATATACATTATATAAAACCTTCATGACGTAATGTCAGCAAGCAAAGCAAACTCAAGCAAATATAAGCGCCCAAAAGTCATGCGTTTAACCGCTGCATTTATTATACAATAACTGCCCACATCCACCCCCCTGGAAGAGGTGACTAGAGGCTATAGCTGCAATACAAGATTTCAGCCAGCCCAATTCAGAAGTAAAAACTTTTAGTGTGAAAAAGTGAGTGCAATGTAAAAAAACTGAAGATGGATTTCTTGCTGCTCCTGGTCACACAGTAACTCTCCATCAATGGCTGTACTGTGGAGGCTGTCAGAAACACCAAGTTTCTTGGCAAACACCACAGAACCTCATGGGTCCCTCAGCACCACCTATTTAGTCAAAAGAGTACTGCGGCACCTCCATTTCCTGCAAGGCCCCCACCCCCTCCTCACCATGTTCTACGGGGGTACCACAGAGTGCATCCTGACCAGCTGCATCACTGTCTGCAATGGCAATTGCGACATCTTAGACCAAAAGTCCCTGCAGCTGAAAACAGCTGAAAACATCTATTCCCTTCATTCAGGACATTTACTGTGAATCCATAAGGCTTCCAGCATTTTGGGTGAGCCCCCTCCCATGGGCTCCCCGTCCCACGGCCAACTAGAAAAGGGTACTGCAGAACCCAGTAGTCCCAAAACAGCATCTTTCCCCTAGGCCATACACACTCTGCAACACCCTGCTGCCCACACCTCTCAAGCTAATTTAAGAAACATAATTTGAACCCCAATCCCCTATTTGGACCAGCTGCACCCCATGTTTACACATATCTACAGATATGCCGCTACGTTTTTTTATATTCCACTGCTTATGACGGTCAAATACCTATGAACCCTAAGATTATAGATCTAATTATGGTGATACATTTTTTGTTGCACAGCCTATAAATGTTCAGTTCTATTTTTTCTGCATCTAATTCATTCATATTCATCATTTTGCATGGTTGCACTGTTATACCTTATACCATACATGTATCTTTGTGTACAACGTGTCTGATGTGTTGCACTATGGTCCTAGAGGAAAACGCAATGCGTTTCCTTGGATATATGTTGAACTTCTTCCTACCCATATGCTAGTACATTTCAGCTGAGGTCTGTCTGCACTGTCACTGATACTCCACAAGGGGCAGCACTACAAAAGACAGATGTCGACTCTTTCCTCCCTGTTCCCTGCCCCCTCTTTGCTTCCTCACAACAGGTGTTGATGTGAGTCCTTTGTTGTGGTGGCTATCAGGATATTGGAGGGAATGCCCATTCTGCCTAGACAAGCATCACATTAGGTCTGCAGCAACATGCTTGAGTTAGAAATCATAGCAATAGTGGACTGAATGTGGATGCTTTCTGTGTTTTTTTCTGCCATGTGCTTTTCAAAATGCAGGTGACTGTGCTACCAATTTCATTATGGAAAAACACAGTTAACTCTACAACAGAAAAAAGCAATCAATAAAACATCTAAGGTCTTACAACACAACAGCAGGCTCATACATGCAGACAACAGACAGCAGAAAGGCATCATGTCAGATGGGAGTCAGACCAAGATGGTGGAGATCCCCATGCAGAAAGGCTAGCCTGTTCATCTGCTTGACATTAATTTGCCACTGTTTGCCACCTCTGAAGCGTGCAGCTGATGAGAAATAAAAAAAACATAAAATAATGTAGGAAGCAAAGAAGTGTCAGTGATGAACACATTGCTAAGTAATACCCACTGATGCTAAAATGCTAGTCTTGTGAATCTCTGAAAGACCACAGTCAAGACTAACAGCCACGTGTACAAAGCATGACCAAGTGACCCCTTAGATATTTTAGTCTGTGGACAAGATCAATCAGCTCCTACGCTACTAGACAAGCAATGCACGACAACTTCCCATTGATAAATCCTGACACAAAAAGAAAATCTAACATCAATTCCAAACAGGGAAAAACGACGTAAACGTCTATTCCAATCCGAAAACGTGCTTTCCGAGCACACAGATGTACATCTGGGTTGTCTCACATAGATTCAGAAAATGAAGAGAGCACACAAGGGCACCAGTGTCTGAAAAAGAGCACTGAACGGCAGCAAGTGCAGCAGCATGACAGAGAGCAGGACAGGCAGGACAGCACTGCAGCGGTTTGGGTATAAAACCAGCAGCCCCTCACCCAGTGCTGTCGGCTAACCACTACTTTGATCTTAAAAGTGAGACGGGTTAGGACCAAATTCAAAATAAGTCACTTCACCTTAGCTAGTTGTACTGTTCTCCCATTATTTTGATTTAGGTATAGTCATCAACCGTTAATGTTTATCTTCATTCATTAGATTATAGGTTGATATTTACCAGTGTATGAAAAGAATGTAAATCTCTTTGAAATGTTCAAAGTAAATGTTATACATAATGTAGCTATCCATTCAGCTGAGCAGCTTGGGCTATGCTCCGTTCTTAAGGATGCCACCGAAGCTCCCCTTCTGGAACATGAACAAGCAGCCATTGGGCTAAAATGCAGTTCCTTAGGTTGCTGATCCCAAACCATTAGACGACTTACTGTGGGGTAAATCATACTTTCAATCAGATACTTCTGTGTCACCAGTGTGAACCAACATGACCACCAGTCATTGCTACTCCCTCAGGTATGGCAGCTTTAGTCTTCCTAAAGGCATCAAACTGCATTGCAGCTTAGCAAGCCTTTACATCTCATACTCTAGTGGAAGAGAGGCAGCAACCCCAACATTCTCACAGCACGGCTACAACGTCCCAGCACTTCCTACAGCACAATGCCCCATGCTCGGTGTGCGCATCAAAAGGACAGGGGGCCATCATTCAAAATACAGCAGCGGTACGACATGGCCCCCCCATCAGCACGGGGAGAGGAAACACTTAGAGCCAAACATTGAAAATTCTCCATCCCGTTGGCCTCAACCAGATTCTGATGGCACCATTAACAGATTAAAAGCCTGCTGGGGCAATTATTTCCATAGGCAGAGCTTTCACCTGTCCATAACGTGATCAAACACGCCATACCTGCACCAAACACGCCATACCTGCACTAAGTCAACACCAGACCCAGATTTTTAAAAAAAGCACCTCAATAGGGGGAAGTCTCATCTAATTTAACATCTCACTATACGCCTACCCAATTATATTATATAACACTTACTGTGACTGACTTTATATGAAGTATGCGAGGGGGGGGGGGGGTGAACAGTACTATTGCAGTAGCCATGATATACATAACACTTTTATTCAGGCAAAAAAAAAAAATAGAAACACATCCTTCATATTATAAATTCCGCAACTGCCATTCTTCGCAGACAAGCCACCAGCTTTGGTAATATTTTAAGAATTGAGCGGTTAATCATGATGGCAAAAGGGCAGATTGACAATCGAGGTATAGAAAGTGGAGCATACTTATCATAATGCGGGCTCCCCCCCCCAGGCACGCGGGCCGGACCCCCGGCCCATCACGAGGACCCCCGGGCCCAGCCGAGCCGAGGCGCCCGGCAGCCGCCCGCTTCCAGCCCACATTTCTTACATTTTCAGATAACTTGGAAGCGTGCAAAAGTTAGACCGCGGATCGATGGCGAGAGCCGACGTTAGCAGCCCGCTCCCCAAACGAACGGGAACTTGTTGTTATTCCCCGGCAGCGAGAAGGTGCCGGAGCTCCGGCCTGACGCGTTCCCACCCCCGGCCTCCTTCGCGCACGCAGCCATTGGATTAGCGGCCGACCGGAGGGTGGAGAACCGAAGACTGCGCCATTGTTATTAGCAATGGGGGAACCGAAATAATCACAAGTTATTCGCGATCATTCGCTGCGGGATATGGCGGACGGTACTTTGTGAGAACTCCCCAGCGCGCCTTATCGCGACAGCGGGAAAAGGGGCTTCGAATGCTGGAAATTCCTAGAGAGCCATTTGTTTGCATTTTATTCTGCCATGTCCCAATTCAAATGTCAGTGTTAGCTACCTACCTGGAGAGTCACATTGCGAGCTCTGGGGGTGTCTGACATGGGCTGAATGGAGTTAACGATTTTTTATGCAATATTATCTTCAATTATCATTACCAATCTAGTATTATAATTCTGAATACTGTAAAAAAAGCTACCAGTTACCGTTTAATTGGAAAGTTACCCCTCAGCGAGTACCCCGGGCAATCAGAAAAATACATCGCATGACCCCAAGGGGCGCTATAACACTTAATATTACATCAGTTGCACTCCTATTATTATATTTCTAACAATGATCTAAAACGGCTCAAATTTAAGATTAGAAGCTCAACATACGTTAATTGCCTACAGTCAATCAGTTGCACAGCGCATATCCTCCTACTTCCTGTCTCCGATAGGGGCTATTATTTGCCCCCTCGAGTCAGCAGCACTGCCTCACGTCCGCCATTAGAGAGCGAGCGAAACAATACGTGAGTGAGCAGGCAACAGCACCCTGCCACAGCGGAGAGGGGGAGAAAAATCACAGGCGGGGTGAAATTAACTGCTAAGTCGCCATTAAATTAGACTTAACGACGTAACTGGAGACTCGCGGGCCTCACTGTACACCCGACTCACACCATCAGTAGTTGCTAAAACTTTGGCCAATTAACCATAAATTGCAATAAAAAACGTCTCTGGATCTCTTACCCGAGTCGAGCTGGAAACGATATAGCGCCACTCTGTGCCTTGACATCAATCCTAAACGCGCATGCGTCGAAACGTAGGAACGTCCTATGCGCGTGGGAGGTGTCTGTTAGCAAGATCCTTTTCCATTTCTCGCCTTTCATCACTGCGCAGGCGTACTGCGTTCAATCAGAGTATTGCGGTAACGCGACCAATTAAATTGCCAGTACCTTAAATATATTTCCGTTAAGTAAAGTGATCATCTACGGAATTCTTACTCAAAAGCCTCTCTGGATCATGTAATGCCTTTATTTGTTATCAAGTCACAATAAAGCCTGCAGTAAAATATTTCATCATCACGATCAATGTTTCTGTGAGGGATTTGTAAGTTTGTTGGTAGAGTCGAATTATATTTCCTGCAGAAAGGATTCACCACGGTTCTGGTGCACGGTGAACTTTTCAACAAAGCAGGTTATTTTTAAAATTATTGGGGCTTGTGGCTCCAACTTTAACTTGCCTACCTTGTGCGGGGGTATATGCATCCTGAAGGACACTGTCTAGTGGGGTTCTCGTGGTATCACAGATATGGTGCCCTTGAGACATATGTGCGTCCTTTGATGTATTCGTTTTTACATTCAGTAGATGATTTAATCAACCCATATTAAACTATTATAATAGGTAAAGTGGATGTAGTTAAGCCACTGGCGAAGTATCCCCCTTACGGTCTCTGGTAAAGCCTGCGTATTTTCCCTCCATGTTTGCAGTGCATTATGGCGGGTGCAGTGGTCCTTTCTGCATTTCATGCATCTATAGTATTGCCTGTTTATATAACTATTACATCGCAAGGTTTATTTTATTTTAAAAATGTGACATTTCTACATTTCTGTTCGGTTAAACCCCCAATCATACAGGGCGACAGATTATCACTGCAAAGGACCCTAAACTATTATCCTTATTTGAGGTTCTTCGAATGTATGAGAACTTTGTAATTATACACCCCGTATAATGATAACAGATCATATAGACATTTCCCCAGTGATTACGCCAGTTATATTCATATTCAACGTGAACTCCTGAAGAAGCTAATAAGAAAATATGTGTCTTCGCACACACATATACATATACAGTACACACACACACACACATATATATATATATACACAGTATATATATATATATACACATACACAGTACACATATATATACACACAGTGTATATATATATATAACACATATATCTGTGTATGTGAATATATAGCGTAGTAACATTTTCCGGATTCCCCTCTGTAACCCCATCTAGCGACAGAACGGTGATATAACAATGTGCCACAGGGATGCCTGTCTCGAACAATGCTCGGTAGCGAACCGAACCTTTCCTCCTTATGGTTCAGTTCCATCCGTTAAAAAAGTGAAGCCGTGTAATATACCTACGTCACCGCACGTCGTATAACCTTGTCAAGTGGTGATTGGAGAGGCCAATTGCATTAAACTGTCTGCAAACCAAACAGTTCAAAATAATACGTCTCAAGGCATATTTCTGCGTTGTTGCCGATCTTCTTGCTATCACGGTTCTGATATTGTAGCATGTACTTCGTGCCGTCAAAGTATCATTGGGATGTATATTCAATAACAGGGACTGAGGTCAATACAGAAATATTGATGGTGATTCCAACGCAAGACAAATGAAATATCTAACTACTTTGTTATATGTGCACACATGTCACGGGAAGCAAGTGCACGAGCCGAGCCGCTGCGCGTGGACGAGGGCACAACGGAGGCTGTCTCGTGGCGTGACGTGACGTGACGTGACCTACAGCCGCAGCTACCATAGAGCCGTGGGCGCCATCTTGGAAAAGGGATACCGCTCGCTGGGAGCCTCGTCAGGCCGGATACGCCGCGCGGCTTTTCGGGGGAAGGATACCGCTAATCAGAGTGCAGCCCGGTGACCGCGAAAACAAACGACATTAGCCATGGCCAACCGAAACTTCAAAGCGGGAAGCACTGGAAGCAATTCGCCGTCTCCCAGAGCGCAGAGCGCGAAGCTGAATTCGGAGCCCGCGGGGCCTGAGCTGGAGCCAAACGCGGAGGGGAGCCCGACGCCGCCGATGGAACCCGCGGCCGAAACGGGCGCCGGCGAGCCGCTCGAGATGACTTTCGACCTGAAGAGCTTCAGGAGACCCGGAGAGAAGACGTTCACCCAGCGCTGCCGGCTCTTCGTGGGCAACCTGCCCACGGACCTGACTGAGGAGGATTTCAAGAAAATGTTTGCTAAATACGGCGAAGCTAACGAAGTATTCATCAACCGGGACCGCGGCTTCGGATTCATCCGCCTGGTATGGCTGCTTGTTTTTGTCGTCTTCTTAGTCTCTGACTGTAACTTGGCGCCGTTAATGGCGCGATGCCCGTCCGGAGTAACGCTGCTCGTCGTGCGAACGCCTGCTCGTGCCTTGGGAGCAGGTAGCGGCACCTCGTCCTGCTCCGGCCGCGCACGTCAGACGGCAGGTGCCGCCGGAACGCTGCGTGTTTCTGCTGTCTCCAAATGAAAGCGAGCATCGCCAGAATGTCCCAGCCACTATCTTTTCGTTTTATTCGCTTCCTTCTGTTAAGAAATTAGACAAATGTGCCGGAGAGTTCGGCTGGGTGGCTGCATTTTAAGTAGCTGCGGAACGCGTTATTGAGTATTGAGGTTGGGCGTTAAACCGGTCTCTGCTTCATTAATGCCTCGTCGGCTCGCCTTGGACCCCTATCCGTTGCGTATATTGTCATTCCGCCTTTTGAGCTATGGGTTTCAGCGGGTATGTATAGAATCACAAATAGTCTTCCTTACATTTAGATGATCACAGTCAACGTCGCAGCCTGTAGGTTCTTTGCGCAGCATTGGGGTTTGCTCGGGATGAGCCGCTAGGACCACACAGCCGTAAAATCGATGGGTCTGCTGGTCGTGGATGCGTATGCGAACTGGCGTCTTTGTGTGCGCTGCTGCTTCTAATGAAACCGATTGTAAAATTGTGTGTAACTGCAGCTTGATGGCTATAAGCTCAAGGGCGTAGGTTTGGTTTCAACATTGCTAGGAACTATATCAGTCCACGACCCCCCGCCCTCTTAAACACACCATTCATAACGGCTATTTATTGAATACCGAAAGATATTAATTGCGCATTACATCTGAATTGCAGCTCAGTCAAAATAACTAGACAATGGATCTACCAAACATCTGTTTACTCAAAAATAGTTTCCCAAAATACTTATAAAATAGGCAAAAAATATATAAAAGTGCAAAAATTAAAGAAAATAGGCTAAACAGCTTGTCACTGTGTGTGTGTGTGTGTGTGTGTGTAACACAACGGGCCATTACAAAAACCACTGGGCCACGTGTAGAAGTTGTACCAAATCATTATCTGAAATTATCAAGGTGAGATTGATACTCTGTGCCCTCTCATCTTCAGTGGCTGCACATTCCCGGTCACTACTGGGAATCACATACTTGCACATTAGTGTAGTGTAGATCTCACTTTAGTTTCCTTCCTTCGTCTCCTCCACAAACTTTTAAAGAGGACAGCAGTGAGCTTGTGGTATAGACAACCAATCAAATGAAACACCGGTGATTTCCCACGATTGTCAGCAGATGGAAATATTTTGCCTTTATTTCTACTCTGAAGATCATAACATGAAAAAGTTTGGTGGTTGCTCAGCAATTTAGGGAGGGCAGTCTGTGCCCTTGCATAAGCTTGTCATTTACTCTATATTACTGTTAGCTTTAGATGCATGCTTTAAAAAAATTTAATTTCCAAGTACTTTATATTGTTGGTACGTTTTGTGAGTTATGTGATGATTAGTTACTTTTGTCATTATGCTAGTGTAATCCATTTTGCAGTGGGGATGGCATTTCTCAACCAAGCTCTTAAGTGTGTATGTTCTGATGTTATTCATGGGACCTGAAGATGTCTTTAGGGTTACATATGGTGCGTCCCATTTGCCTTGAGATCCAAGTTTCGGTTGCCGAGATTACGTCACATCCGCTAAAAACCCGGGGAAAACTAAGTCTGATGCATTCCATTTGCCACAGAAGCTAGAACTCGGATAGGGTTAAAGCTAGGCATATCGTAACGCATCTACACTTTTTAATCGTCATTTTTCGGCTCGAGTCACAGATCCTGCGCACTTGTGGTTCGACTAGTCATTTGTTTGCAACATGGACCAAACAATTCTATAGTATTGCCAGTAGATAAATGACACACAACGTGGTATTTCACGTATAACATGACCATAGCAACACATCTATCGACTATAATAACAATGCATGGTGTACACAGCTTGGGAAGTTGACTCAAACAGCACTAAAGTGCTTAAAAAATGTAAATATCACTGAGCAGTCATCTTGAAGCAGAAACTCGGGGTAATCTGGGCTACTCCGAAATATTTCTCGGATCTCCGAGAAACGGGAGCGTGCATGTCGTCACTTCTGGCTTCAAAACTCGGAATCCGACTCGCAAATGAACACACCAATAGCACCATTGGAACAAACCTTCAGTGTTTAGCATGATTTGGTTCTAAGCAAATGTCAGTACTATACTAGATAAACTTGCTGTTATTATAAATAATAATTTTGTGATTTGCTGGTTAAATGTTTTATATGCAAGCGCTGACACTCCACACTTTAATGTATCACCAGAATGGTTTGGTAGCAATCAGGTTTTCTCTTTTTTTTTTTTCCCAGGAAACCAGAACGCTGGCAGAAATTGCCAAGGCTGAATTGGATGGGACTGTGCTGAGGAATCGGCCTATACGTGTACGGTTTGCCACACACGGAGCTGCACTGACTGTGAAGAACCTCCACCCAGTGGTGTCCAATGAGTTGCTGGAGCAGGCTTTCTCTCAGTTTGGCCCAGTGGAGAGAGCCATCGTGGTGGTGGATGACCGTGGCCGTCCCACTGGCAGAGGCTTTGTGGAGTTCGCCTCAAAGCCAGCAGCTCGTAAGGCACTTGACCGCTGTGCAGAGGGAGCTTTGCTGCTGACCACGTGAGTCGCTCCTCAAGTGCATGCCTCTCGTATTCTCGGCACACATTCTGAGTGATCAATGTAATTTGAAGGAGAAGGCAGGTCCTTGGCATTCTAATAGTCTCCTTCTACTATGGAGTATTAATGCTGCTGTGTTTGTCTGTTTTGTACTGTTGAAAGTGGGTGTCCTGCTCCACAGATGTCAGATGCAAACTGACCTTTACTTTATTCAGTCAGAGATACCTGCTGTTATTATGGTCCACTTAAAGTGGTGTGAAGGTCATTTCGATACTTATATTTATGAGGTTATGCAAAATGTATGGATTTATATATATATATTATATATATATTTCAGGTCACCCCGCCCAGCAGTTGTTGAACCAGCAGAACAATTTGAAGATGAAGATGGACTTCCTGAAAAACTTCTGCAAAAAACTGCACAGTACTACAAGTATGTGCCCTTGTATTAATTTGGGGGGGGGGGGTTCTTTGAAAGTTCTTTTTCAAGTGACAGTTACCGCCTGTCAGTGGTTGTGAAATTTAAGTCCCGGTTGTGTATAGGGGGTCGCTGCCTGCTTTTCGCAGGGTTCAGACCAAGCTTTTACTTTTTGTGTGTGATTTTCTTTTTTCATTCCTTCATTCTTTGTTTAAGGGAAAGGGAACAGCCGCCTCGTTTTGCCCAGCCGGGAACCTTTGAGTTTGAGTACTCATCTCGCTGGAAGGCCTTGGACGAGATGGAGAAACAGCAGCGCGAGCAGGTGGATCGCAACATCCGTGAGGCGAAGGAGAAGCTGGAGGCGGAGATGGAGGCCGCACGTCACGAGCACCAGCTCATGATGATGAGGCAAGGTGCGTAACACGTGATGCTACACAGGTGAATGTGAATCAGGGCAGCTGGTCTCATTACCGCGCAGCCAGCTGGTGCTCCTCCTACAGAAACCACCATCCAAAGCTAATGATTGTGACTGGTCACTTCTCATATTAGGAACCAGCTAGTTGGGTTCTGCTTTACCCTTGCCCTGGTGCCTGTGAGTTCCTCTTTTCCATTGGCAAGGACTGCATAATTTTTTATCAAGTCATCCCTCTGAAATGATTAAAAGTGGAGTATTTGGGGTTGTGTGTCAGTGGAGCTTGTCATTTAATTGGCACATAACTATATGCAGTGAGCAGAGATGCTGAGAGCAGTCTCCTTACTGGAAATAAATACCAGACGCATAAATATTAGTCTAATGCTGTCTTTCAAATCTGATTCAGATCTGATGAGGCGACAAGAGGAGCTGAGACGACTGGAGGAGCTGAGAAACCAAGAGCTGCAGAAACGCAAGCAGATTGAGATGAGGTACACTGGGCAAGTACAGCTGATAGGCTTTTGTACAGAAAGTTCAGTGAGTTTAAATTGGGGAAAAAAAAACATATTAATCTGACCTACTTAGTTTAATTGAGATTTACGGATTTTGTTCACTGAAGAGTTACTCAAGACTCAGGAGACGCGTTCCATAGCAACTGGATGAAAGTTTGACTTGGTCTGTGGTCCTGAGGAGCATTTTGGGTTGTCTTTGTTTTTTTGAACTTCTTCCTTTTTTTTGGCATTGTGAATAATACTTCCGTCTTTTCTGCTCAGACACGAAGAAGAGAGACGTCGACGTGAGGAAGAGATGATGCGCCACCGGGGACAAGAGGAGCTGAGACGGCAGCCGGACGGGTTCAAGCCCAACTATATGGACAATGTGAGTACCCCATCTCTCCTGGGGCACCAGGGTGCCTTCATCTCGTTACCACCTGCTCCTTAGAGGCCTGCTGTTGTGCATTCTAATGCCATCGCCTGAACTGATGACAGTCATATAAAATCTGGCAAAGTGGTTCGGGCCTCCACACTGAATACCAAACACAGTATTGTTTCTTCTATTGATTTTTTTGTCTTGGTAGAGTTGGGAGGCCCTGAATGTAGAGTCAAAATCGTCTCTCAAGCCTGCAACTAAAATAACCCTTTCATAGACTAAGAATCTTTTACGTTCAGAGAATGAATTTCTCCCGCAATCGCTATAATATCTTTAGGAGTAAGCTGGCCAACTGGCAGCTTGCCAGCTGTGTTGGTGACAGTGGCTTACTGTAGTCGTCTGGTGAGAATGCAAATCTTTCCCTCTTCATTGTCCCTTGTTCACTTCAGTGGTCCATAAGTGTCCATTACTCCTGACCGCTAACTCGGTGTGTGGATACGCAAGATCTAATTCTGCAGTAGTGGTATATGCTGTCCTTCTGGTGCTAATTAATGTAGTCTGCAGAAAGTCTGCATGTAAAATTTCTGTTGTTCCACAGGCAACATTTGGGCCTTAAGTCCTAACCACTTTCTGTCTTGTACAAAGCAGGCTTTCACTTCATTTCCTGCTTCTATGAAAATGTTTGTCTGATTCTACACATGAAGCTTTCGTATTGCTGTTTAGGTTATTGTTGTATTCGCAACTGTTTAAAAGCAAAGCTAAATGAGGTTTAGCAATTGCAGTGGTTACAATGTGCTTGTAGTGCAGCAGGAAATTCAAATTTCCCTCACCCTTCTGGCCTCTACTAAAGACACCAAGCAGGAGAGTTTGATTTGTGTCCACTAGTTACCAAGTTTTTTGCTTTCTGCATGGCTCCAATGCAGTACAGAGTTAACATCTACCCAAGGAGTGGTAACTGGCCCTTACTGTTTGCACTTAATATCATTATGCTGTTTGTAGTTGTACATTGGAATTTTTCTATCCCCTTAGACTTTTAAATTGCAGATAATTGCATTGGGGGGGGGGGGGGCTACATTTGGTACAATACAAGTAGACATGGTATAGTTGAGAGAATTTCGTCATAGGTCTTAGTTTTTATATTTGTGTAAACTGTGGTTTCTAATTTACCCAGAGTAGCAACATTTATGTCATATCTTTTACCAGTGTTTGAATGGAGAGCACTAGATATCATCACCATGCCACATTTCTTCTGGATGCTTATTCAGGGACCCTGTGTAGATTACTTTGTATTTCTCCACCCTCAGTGTTTCCATTACCATAGAACCATTGCAATAATACTGCATTTATTTGACCAAAATTAAGATCTATGTAAATAAGGGAATTTTGATTTTTTTCCCCCTTAATATCTTAATCTTGTCATGGATTTTTGCATGATGGTTCCATATTGTAATTGGTTAACCACTTTAAATGTCTCAATTGAAGGTAAAAAAAAAAAGTATGACTCATTACAGCGGTTTACGCAGTGTGAGGGGAGTATTTTAGTGCCTCTTTTAATTAAGTCTAAATCACCAGTTTAAGGGACATGTATGTTATTTGTTCAGTAAATAAAACCATCTTATTTAAAATGTACTCCACTGTTTGCAGGTACTCAGACATTATCTGTGAAGAAACTAGCAATTTTGACCCCTTTAAAATGTGAAGTACTCATTATTACCCAACAGTTAAGTTTTAGTTCTTCCAGATACAGAGGCCTACATATTATAGTCATTACTAAAACTACTTGTTTCAACAGTTCTTGTTGAAGCTGTAAAGCATATGACATTGTACATAACACATGGATATTTTAAGATATTTTAAGAGCAGAATGTAATGGGATGGATTAGTAGCTTTAATTTTATCATTTCAGAGTTACCACATTTTTTTCCAGTTCAATCCAGTGCTGCAGATCCATTTCATGCATACAAGTGGATTTGGTATAAAGTATCAGTCCATGTGATGTGTACTTGAATGATAGTTGTCACACGTATGCTACATTTGTGCTGAATCAAGTGCTTTGTGGTTCTTATTCCATCTTACATACATATAAATAATAATGGTATTAGAGAAGGAATTCATGTGTCCTACGTGTATGTGTGATGTGTTTTATGATGGTATGACCTGACTGCCTCTTTTTTCCCCCCTTTCCAATGTTTATGGAGGTACCCTAAAGCCAAAGGACCTTCTGGGAAAGTTGTAGAGAACTACAGTTGATCTTCTTTGTAAGAGTAATATAGTAGATGAATAGTCAATAGTTAAATGAAAAGCCACTTGTAGCTAAGATTTCATTCATCAGTGTTAAAAACCACATGAAATACTGCTTATTTATCAGATCGCTGCCAACTAAAATGATTGAAATTCACAACAGTATCATACTGAATAAATTGGTATGAGTTCAGGTAGCAGTGCTCTTTATCAGAATAGAAATGTAGAAATAAAAATGTTGACTTCATTGAATGGAAACCATTCTCAAATGAGCCGTGGGTTATTTTATTGGTAAGTATATAGATTTAACACCAAAACCATATAGTTATATCACTTTGTTCCAAGTCTGAAATTTGCACTATAATATTGTTATATGAATTTTGTATTCCATCTGTACATCTACCTATGTACCCACTTTCAGTAAGTGCTTTTACAGTTGTGTAGCTGCTTATATGGCTAAATACCGTAAATATCGTAATAGTGCTGGATGGTTAGATTATATTCATTTTTAGGTTACCGAGAACACTTGGAATTTATGTCATGGTTTCAATCCTTTTTTGTTAGTAATGGTAAAATAATCCTAGCAGCAGCTTATAGTGTAGTATATGTGAAAGGTCAGACCGATCTTGCCAGTCTTCCAATTATATTACACTTATGGGTTTAAATTCTAAGTGGTACAAAATAAATTTGCATAGCTTCCATTTTGAAATGTAATTTGTAATATGTGACTTGATTTTAGACAAAATAGTCTTAATTTTGGAAACGTACTTGTCCATAAGGCTGAATCATTCAGATGGATGAAAATATGTACACTGTACAACTGCCTTTACAATTGCATCAATGTTTTATGCTAAAATGGACATTTCCACTAGTCCATTTTCTAACTGTTTATCATGGTCATGAACTTGGAGGCTTGGACCCTTACACAGCACAGGGTGCCAGTGCATCATAGGGTCTATGCGTACTCATACGCTATGGCCAGTTCAGAGGCCTCCGTGAACGTCTCTGTGCTGTGGGGGGAGATCTGCTTAACATGGGTAGAACATGCACCCTGCAAAATGCAGAGACACAACTGAAACCCCCTTTCCACTGAGCTGTATGCTGCCCAGTACTCATTTACTTGAAGTGATTTTATGGATGTGTTCTGTAAGGGCACTACACATGGCACTGTACTTTTGGTCTGGTACTTTCCCTTTTTCCGTTGACTTTTGGTTAAGTACCAGTATCAAAAGTTCTATTACCTAAAGTACCAAACCAGCTGGGGTACTTTTTTGGTACTTTGGGGTGGGACTTGCAAGACTTTTATTGTCAATTTATTATACAAACAACCTGCCTCTCTACGCAAAATGCAACTGCTGTCTTAAAAAAAAAAGTAACAAACTCAGAAAACAATAAGCAAAGTCAAAAATAAAAAATTTGTACTCTGGTCAGAGGAACAGATAAAGAAAAGGATGGCATGACCAAATTTGAAATATTTTGTTTAATACACTAGGACAGCATGGTATTGGAAAATTTCCGATTTCCAGATGTGACTTTGTTGTAATAAGTATTGGGGTATTTTTAAAGCAAAAAAGGAATTCAACAAATTTCTCACAAATCTAGAAGTGATCTGATTAGCATGGGTGAATATGATTGTCTTGCATAATGCATACAGCGCTCATGCATAGCAGTGGGAGTAAACTTTAAACTGATTTATTTAAAATATTTTAATCTATACAAGCAATAATCATTAAAATTGCAAAGATAGCTACGTTTTTTTCCTATGACAGAGTAAAATTGTTTTAGTGAAACCTTGTCCCCCCTGTGCTATAATGTCTGGACAGTATTAAGGTATGAAAAAGCCTGATCTCAAATTAGCTTATTAGCTATGTAAGAACTGCATGTGCATAACATGCGATATTGGTATAAACGTCGCACATCATCCAGCCCTATAATATACTACAGCAGTTTGTCGAATTCTGTACAAATTACCCCAACTCATTGTGATGTCATTCAGTGCCGGTACCAGTTTTTACGCTAGTGAAATCAACACCTTGTAGTACTGTATCTTGGTAGTTGAAGTACCAAAAGTACAATATCTGGTCCGGTGGAAAAGCACACTTCTACATGCCACTTACCAAGCTTGTGGAACTGGTGGATTCATTTTATACAAGGAATACTCATTTTTCACATCCCATCACATCGAAGCATACTGTTAATGTATGTAAGGTCACAGGGCAGCGTATGCTTCAACAGACACAAAGAGGCAACTTTTTCCAGTTTTCATGGGGAATGACCTGTTCCCCATGACACGAGGGTCTGGGGTTTAAGTACCTGTCTTTTTGGAGTAACAGAGATTACCATCAGCAAAATTTTACAATATCAAAAAGTGATATACTTATTGCCTTTTTTTCTTCTAAACCAAACCTTGTGGAAATTTATAGCGTTTAATTTTTACCAGTACTATTCAAAATTAGTCTCTGCTTTTTGTATAGCATATTTTACCAATCATTGTAGATCATAATATATGAATGTCAATAGGATTGCTACACTCACTTTTAAATCAATCATTATAGAGTGTCCTTCTCAAAAATACCTGGGAATAGTACAATGGTCACCACACAGTATTTTTTTTTCAGCAGCAAACAAATATTAACCAGGTGATGAATTATTGGCAGCCACTCCAACTACAAGTTTTTCTTTTTTGTTTTTTTTTCTTTTTTTTTTCCTTTTTTTCTTTTTTTTTTTTTGAACACTTGAAAGCCTTTCAGCCCTTGGCTCCTGCAAAGTAGACTCCCAAGATGTCCCTTATAATAAAAGAGCCACCTTGGTTGTAAGACATCTGGGCAGTGCATTTTTCACAATGCAATTTTTCAGACTTCTGGGATCAAAATCTGTGAAACTACAGATAGATTTCTGCAAACCATGCTGGTGTGTTAATTACATCACTATTACCTAGTTTGGTTAGCACAAACCTTATCACTGTGATTGTTACAATATTATATGATAGCTGATACATTAGCTGTCTCATTCTTAACTCTACACCCAAAACTGGAATACTCGTCAAAAATTTTACTCAAATTTTACAAGCTGATTTACCATTTGTAAAATTGAGCCCCCTAATTGATTATGTGCTACATTATATGAAAGTACTGTGACATTTTCCGGATATTAGGAATTTAGCTGTTGACTCAAGACAGACTCAATGACTGGATTTTTTGCCTTTTTCAGAGTTTTTTATCCATATTATCCATACTGTTGGAAGTGCGGTATTCTCAGCATAAGCCTAATGGTATGTTAAGATAACTGATGTCTATGGGAGTGATGTGACTGTACATCCATAAACACGGAAATGTATGGGGCAGTTGTGCAAATGACTATTGCCATTTAGAATTTTTTCTGCAGTTTTTAAGAAATAGTTACAAATGTTATGATTTCTCAATGTATGTTAATATTGTGAGAATGGTCAAAGAATCTTAAGTGCAGCCGTTACTCAGTTGTCCCAAAAATGGTTTTATACCACCGTTAAAGAAAAAATGATGGGATATATGTAGGGGTGCAATCCTCCACAAAATTCTCAATTCACTATCAACCTTGGTTTTGGGTTTATAGTTCACTGCAATTTCAGTACAGTGAGGAGAAAATGTATTATTAAAAGTGCAAAGACAATTAGGAACAGTTATGTGACAGTAATGTCGATGAACTTGTCTGAATAACAAAACATGAGACGTTTTATAAAAAAGAGAAAAATGTGAAGCAAAAGAAAATCAAAAATATAGCAGCATCATAATCTTAATGAGCCAAATCCCATGCTCTTTATCACAGAGTATGGTCACATACCTATAGCAATAAATACACCCATACCTTTGCTTGCTTGTTTGTGTATTTACTCACTGGCTGATGCTGTTTCTGCTTTGCGCCGATCATATTCACTCTCGGATGATATCGTCTTAGATGAGTTGGCATGTTGGATATTTCCAGCAACATAGCCAGAGTTTGGTATAACGTTCTACCACTCACTACTTGTGAATTTTCGTCAAATTATGTATACATTGTTTTTGTTGAACCACATATAATGTCCCGAGCAGTACATTACAAATGTGCATTGTTGAAATCCTTATATATTGGGAGGAATGGGCAAGATTTGTGTTTATAACACAATTTACTCGTACATTTTGCTTATTGTCAAAGACATCTTTTGATAGTAGCTTTCCTAAAGAAAGCTATTGCATCCATTAGAAGCTTTTCAGCTTGACTTGAAATGTAAGATCTGCTTGTACACTTTAGAGATGTGCACTACAACAGCACTATCAGAATGACCCACCCATACTCAGCCTACGCCATGGTTGATTTTAGTTTGAAAATGTCAGGGTTATGCATATGGATTTACAGTATATTTAGAACATTTCTAATTCTGGTGTACATTTTACCAGGCTTTTACTTAAATTACAAATTTTTTCATCACAAGTTGCAGCTTTTTACACCCTTCATTCACATCAGTTAAATACAGTTGTATTTTTCCATGGATTTCTTTATACACATGCATATATATAAACATTCATATATGATGGATATGTAAGTTCCTCATTTCTCCCTGGATTTGAACCTGTTCCCTGAACTGCCGCACTATATGTATGTATGTGTGTGTGTGTGCGCGCTTCTGTGCGTGCTTGCGTGCTCAATGCATTTGCTCGTAAGCGGCTATTCCTGTAAACTCCAAATCATCTTATCTTGTGGGTTTTTCAGGTAAGTGTTTTCATATTTCAATTTGCATGTCTGGAAAGCAATAGAAGTGTTAAACCCATTTCTGACCTTATCCTTATGCGTTTCTAGTATTATTGCTATTATCTGCCCATGCAGTTTATAACTTATAAACATTTTTGCTTTCAATTCTTTTAATAACTAACATTAAATCAATGATTAGACTGAGGGAATAATATGAATAATAAATAATGATGTCTTATTCGAATGCCTGTTTATGGTATCTGTATTGTCCAAGAACATTTAACATCTTACTTGTATATCTGAGTATGTTTGCGATTCCTCTTCCCCATGGGTCAGAGTAGGAGATGCAATTTTTACTTCTGAAACCTCTAGCAACTGGGTTCTAATCTGCATCGTTACCATTTTTAGAGGTTAAAGCAGCACTAAAAGTTGCATCACTTAACATAACTTATTGCTGTGATGAAAGGCCGTATTATTGTATTACAGTAGTTCACACCATGAACTTGTTGCAATATTCATCTGTTGGTAAAGATTTTTCTCTACATAGTTTTTCTCAACAGATATGCATTTTGCTTCCCTAAAGTCCTGTAATCTCAAGCGATCTCAAGTTGTGCTATGTCTGTTAAGAGAAACTAAATCTTCATTCACTGGGCAAGGGTGTTGTAAAACTGTTTTAGTTTGGATGCTAGCCCTGCATTGAGGTTCAGGTTGAGTGCATAGAAGGTACATGTTTCTGGGGTTGTGGCGCTGCCTGTGGACTGTACTATCCAGTATCCATTCGCCTTGTCACCATCTCACATGTACAACTGGAAGTCAGTTCAACATTTGAACTGACCAATAAATTCATAGCTACCCAGATCTAAAACTATGCACTAGTTTAGTAACATGCTGTTAGCATGAGATGTGAGGACAAACTTTTGAATGTGAATTGTCTGTGTTTATAAATTCCTGAATATTCATTTCACTGTCCATATCACTGTACTGATGTTTTGCATCAAGGTTTATTTTAGCCTTTTTGTATATGTCATGACATTTTTAATATATACTACACATCTGTAGTATGAATGGAAAAATTGGTGGTTATGGTTCAGCAGAGGTACCCCTCCTGGAAAGTTACATTTACATTACATTACTTGTAATTTAAATTGCAATATTACAATTAGAATGGCAGGAAGCATATTATATAGTATTTTTTTTCCAGAGAACCAGAGATGTGCAATGCAAAAAGCATTTATATTAATGTAAATTCCTAGTTGTTAGTTGATTGCATATGTGCATTTTGCACATTAGAATATAGATCTCAAACTTTGAGTGTTACTGTGGAACACCCTAACCTTCCCTGTCATTTTCCCGAGTTCTACATCTGCGTCTTGTCTGAGGTTGACCCGTGCCAAACTCTTTTCACTTCCAGAGAGAACAGGATATGAGAATGGGTGATATGGGTCCACGTGGAGCAATAAATATGGGAGGTAGGGTCACGTTGTCCCTGCAGGTCGTGGGGGCAGCTGTGTGGGGCTGGTGTGCTGGGTGAGACTGCATCATTGGGACTGTACGACACTCACATGCATACATGTTCTCCCGTGGGCCTGCCGTCAGGTGGTTGTGGTTTTAGCCCAGCTTAATAGGCATCTTTTAATTTGTAACTTGGGGCTTTTGTGCATATCTCCTTATTAAGGTCTGTTTTTCCCGGGCTTTACTTAACTTCAGCCAGACATGTGGCACTGTGACATTGCTATAAAAGAGTTACTGCTTCTCTGAAGTGCCTGAAGTGTGTGTGCGCGTGCGCAGGTAATTTTTATATTCTACAAGTTTAGTCTTGTAAAGTTACAATAGTCTTTATGGACTGTTTTTGAAAAGAATTTTTAATCAGTCTGCAACATTTATCGATTTGCCAGGTTTCAACACTGGGCATCTCCAGTCTTTGGGGCAGTGAATATATGAAAAGCTGTATAATAGCTGATTTTTTTTCTGCTCATAATGCTAAGTTTGTGTCTGTACCTGTATAAAACCAGCAAAAAACAATAAACCTTCATAGCCATTGTCAATTTATTATGAATCCAATGGAAAATGAGCTGTGTGTGAATCAGGAACAAGTGACTTAAGTAGTTCTGTCTGATAAAAATGGCTACACTGGTGCAGTGAGAATTGTGGTGTTATGTTTGCATCTCTGTGATTACATGGCACCAATCCACTGGCATACAGGAACTGAGCTGTACCCGAGCCATGATGTGGAGACGGTAGTTACAGCGCATGTATAGCTCGCTTCCATTTTCTTAAAACCTCAGCGATGATTGTTTATATGGTGTACATCACGGGTTTACTATCTAAGTAGATGGTTGGAAATGTTCTAGTTCTGAATCATCAGGAATGTATCAATACATCACAATGTGTGATGCTACTAATAATGAATAATATGTGGCATTCCTTCAGATAATCCATGCATATCGATGCAGAACACCAGTGTCTTCCTGAGCAGCATGGTTTGGGCATGCTTTCGGCCCTTTCAGTAAGCAGCACCATATCAGCGAAGTACGGCTCAGTTCTTGGTGCCAGTGGAAAGCTCCAATACAGTGTAACCTCACTATGGCTGTGTATTATACTCTGGTGAAAAGTATTTATTTTCTCCTGTGTTTTCTGGTTCCTACCAAATTGTCCCATAGTTTGTTTCTCATAATTAGTTTGGGCTGGGGTATCTGCTCAAACTACCGTCCTTAGTAATTACGTTATTTTGAATCTAAGACACATCAGTGGCTTTTCAGATACAGCTGTTTTTAAAATATAATATGGAAGTGTTTGTTAAAGCTTGTTAGCTTTGTGTGACACCTTCTAATTGGTAGTTGGATTTGTTCATATAATCATAGTCTTTAAGATGCTTCCACTTGAATTGCACTGTTTGGTTATAGTGTAATATCTGCATATTGTGGGAGGGTGGATGGTAACATCTGAATGGTGAGGTATACAATGAATGGCAGTGAACCTGGCTGGGTGACTGGCTTTACTCTGCAATTTCACCATCTGAAATGGTGTTCATTTCATCTTTTCTAGAAAGGGAACTGGTTTGCTCGTGTATCTGTGATCTAGTAGAGGAAAGGTCTTCCCTCATATGCAGCCGAGTAACGTGCAGTCCCAACTGTATGCAGTCCTTTTGATCTCAAAATCCCATGAAATCAAGCCTCATACAGTTCTTTTCCCATGTCCACTTCATGTGTTCCGCGCGACCCTCTAAGTTGTCAACGAGGACAAACGACCACCACATTGTTTTGCGTAGATTCTTATAGCCCAGCTGTGGCTGGTGCTAACCAAGGTCCTCAAATGATGGGCTTGGGTGTGACGGGTCGTGCTGGAGCCCTGGGGCCCGACGGAGCCACCGGCATGGGGACACCGATGATGCCTGATAATGGAGCCATGGTAATGTATCCTGATAAACCCCACTCGGGCTTTTGCCCTCTTGCATCTGACTTTTGTCCTCAGTAGTTCATTGCAGCCACTTTTGCATGAAAGTACAACAGCAAGATGTGCTGCAGAGCTGGTGTGGAGGTTGCAGGGAGGGCTCTCTTTCACACTCTTGCTAGGGAGAATGATGGTTGTACCTTAATATATGGCTATGAACTTGCATTTTTGATGCTAGTATAGCAGGTCATATAAATAGTTGTCTTGCTATTGATTATCTAGTATGTTATACCAACGGTGTGCTTTCATGCAAAACTGAAACATGGGTATGTCTGCACCCAGCATCTTCAATTGAAAACACAATACTGCTTTTTACAGACATGGACAACTTTGGTATCTATGCAGTCCTTGAAGTTTAAGCTAAAAAAAATATACCTGGCAGTGTATTTCTCTGCAAAAAATACTTGAAAGGAAGTTATTGTGTGGTAGATCTTTACGATGAATTCCTCAGTACAGTCCTACTCTGACTTCACAGTACTAATGTGTATTTCTATCTATGGATTTCTAGCTCAGATTTGAACAAAGGTCAAATTTCTCAGAGTTTGAGAGTAACTTGGTTTAGATTTCAAATCTCTTCCAGACATTTTTCTGTGTGGCAGTAATCCTATAAGGGAGGCTTGTTTTTGGTTCAAGTATTCAGAATCAATACCTTTTTCTTCAGTAAATATAGTTTTACCCTACTGCTGTACTCTGTCCATTATTGCCCTACTACTAGTACAAATTTAGGAAACAAATGGTTGATTTTGTATTTGTTGTGTAATAGGATAATTTCAAAAACTAATGTAGTAAATGTTGCTTTAAACTTAATCAGTCAGTTTGTAACTAACTTTACAACTTTTGTTGATCTCTGTCTTAGTATTTTTACTGCCTAGGGTAAATTCTAAACATTGGAAAGCAAAAGGCCTTAACTGTACTTCATTCTGAATCTACATAGAAATACTGTTTTTGGACTTGGTAAAATAACTATTGTAAGATGTTATTTGTGCAGCATTAAAGATCAGTTACACTGAATTGGTGATCACCAAACTTGTTAATTGTAGGAAAGTTTTTCATTATTTCTGTGTATGCTCCACAGCATAGTGTCTAGCTAAGCTTAGGGGTTTCACAACTGCATAGAATAGTTCTTTTGGCATCTGTGCAAAGGTATTAACGCTGAAAACACTTTGAATGGCAGTCTCTGGGGTAAATTCATGAGAGAGGCTTAGTTAGCAGTGAAGATAGTGATGAAAATTAAAGAACATAGTATATGTAATGTATTCAACTGACAACGAGAAGCTGCCAGGTAATTTGAGGTATTATTGCTGGCAGGTAATTTAAGAGGTATTATTTCTCCTTAAAATTGATGTAGTACAGCCACAAAGGGCAGAAATTTGCCAAGAGGAGGGGTGACCAGTTCTATTCCTGGAGCGAATATTCTGTATGCTGAAGTACCGCAGCCCTTGAAGTCCAGACATAGATTCCCCTGTCTTAAAGGCAAGGGTGTCAGGGTCACTACTGTCAGTTTTTGAGAACTATGAGATTTTGGTCCCAAGCAAATTCATGTGGCTTCTTGACTGTTTTAGAGCCACCTTTTCTCCACCAGCAGCAGCTTTACAGTATCATCTCTGTTGTGCTAAATAAACGAACCTTGGAACAATAGGTTTCTGCTGTACAGGGACTATATTATGAGAAAGGTTTGAATCAATCTGCAACAAAAGAAAACGCTTTACTCGGTTAACTTATATTCAGGAGTATCTTGACTAGTTGGGGTGGGATTGTCAACTAGTAGATCAGCAGTATAAATAACACTAATAAAGTTACTCCTTTCTTCTTCCTCCAATGTGTGATCCCGGTTCTCCTTGGAAATCTGCTATCCTGTCAACGTCCAACCCATCATCTGCGCTCGGAACATGCTGTGGGGGTGGGGGGGGTGGTGTCAAAATATGTGGTGTATTTCTGCGCGATGGCCGGGGACCATCAATTATTCTTTGGACTTGACTTGCATTTTGGCATTCTAAACTGGTTCCATTATCCCTTGGTGGGTGTGAAACCTGTAGCGCAATGATAGGTTTCCCCCGGCCGGTGGCCCTCCCCCGATGGGGACTCCCATTGGCAATCGGTCAGGAGTGGAAGGCCAGCAGCAACCAACGCAACAGCAGCAGCAGCCGCCCATGATGGGGGTTGGCCCAGTAGGGGGCGCCGGTGGGCCCCCGGGTTTCGGGAGAGGGAGCCAAGGCGGGCCGAGCTTTGATGGACCCAACAACAAGCGCCGCCGCTACTGAAGCTGTATGAAGGTGGTTGTCCCTAGTTCTCATCACCTCCCTCCACTGCAAAGATCAGGCGTTCTTTGCGCTACCCTTTTCATTAAATGTTGTGGGGATTTCTGCTCTAGTTTTCAGGTTTTGTTGTGGCTCTGATTTTCACAGTAAACATTTTCAGCTAACCAGAGTTGAGCACTGTGTAGTGAATCTGGTCAATGGCTGTTAGTAAAGGAAAGAAGTTTCACTGTAAGTGTATTATTTGACTCAGTTAAATTTTCATGCCCTCGGTTTAATTTAGTCTTTTGTTCATTTATTGACAAAGGGTAAAACTATGAAGCGAATAAGAATTTCTTAGATATTTCTTGGTGCCATGCCAGTCCGTTGCTCCTTTTTAATTTTCATTTTTAAATAGTAGCTTGCTTAATGTTTGTAAGATGTGAATGAGTATTTTTTATTTTAGAATAGGCATAATTGTTCCGGTTGCATGCCTCCTGCTTTGTACCTTCTGACAGCAGTTTACAGTGATCTGTGAAACATCAACACTCTACATTTTTGTTCTAGTATTTCGGCAATTGTAATAAAACACAGAATTTGAAACGGTAGCTGTGTGTTTTGACATTAAAGTGTTGTTGTTATTACAGTAGTTTAATTGTGTTTTTTTCAGGTTGCTCTGTCAAAATGTCAATATAAGATGAAAAATTGTCTGTGGAAAGTGTTTAGGTTTTTTCACATCTTCAGCCCAAAGACCATAGTTCTAAAGTCTGTCATCCCCCCTGCTTTTATTCTGAAAGTCTTACGGAAACCCTTCTGTGAATTATGTTTATTTCCCTGATTTATAGGAGGCCTACCATTTAGATCTCATGCAATAAGAGATTTTTTAACAAGACTCTGCTTTGATTAGATTGAGGGTTTAATGCTGGTGTAAAAATTTCAGAGAGCGGCTCATTTTGAACTTACCTGAGATTCCTGTGCTGGGGATCTCAGATTTGTTCTAAACATGCTGTGCTGGTAGAGGTGCCTTATAGCTTGAATCAGGGATGTAGAATTCAAATTATAGCTGGACCTGTAATGTTTTTATTTTTGTGTTTGGTGTGATACCCATTTTGACTAGTTGTAATTTTGCTTTTTTTTTGTGAAACTAACTTTCTCCCTATTCCTTTTAAAGTATTGACTTGTAGACTGTGAACATGTTTTTATACTTGTAAGTGAAATGAGCAATTTCATTCTGTTGCAGTGAGCCCACCGAAAGACCATCCATATGATAATTTTAATGCAAGTATATTTTCCTTATGGGATGGGTTATAACTAGTAATATTTACAGTGCTCAGCTGTATTATCACAAAATAAATGAATGCATTTTTAATCTTAACCTCCCAGTATTATATAAACATGTCTACAGTGCAGAATCCAGAAAGTTTCCCTTTGACTGCTGATGTAAAAGCTAACCCAGTACCAAAGGGATTTTTGTTCGATTCACACTCATGGTTTGTATACACCGGGTCTTCTCCAAAGAAATGTACTTATATGTGATGCTTTTCATATTTCTAGTTCATGTGGGGTTTTTAGCATAACTTGAATGTCATAACATTTACACCCCCCCCCCCTCTAAATTTTATGCCAGTCGCGCTGAGACCTAACCTTAAATCAGCCAAACAAAAGGAAGATTGCTCCTGTGTTAACTTACACACATTCACTGGCTTTTTGAAGAATGTGTAGTTTATTTCCACTTACAATTTCACTTATGAAAGCAGGTAGAAGCAGGGCTGGATTAAGCACATAAAGTGCCCCCAGGCAACAGCACCTAGAAGGACCCTGACCCACCATCATTTACCCCACACCAGGGCAGCCCAATCTTGCTCCAGGAGATCTACAACCCTGCAGAGCTCGGGTGCAGCCCTAATTTAACACACCTGGTATAGATAATCAGATCCTGCAGTAGCATCTCAGTATTAAAGCCAGCTTTGCTTCAACATGGACTCTAGTACTGAGATGCTACTATAGGGCCTGATTATCTGTACCAGGTGTGTTAAATTAGTGCTCAAGTAGCAGGGTTGGGCAGCCATGCCCTACACACACCCTACACATTACGTCACGTAAGAAAGAAACGGCTGATAGGTGCATTTCTGAAATCTGTGAGCCACCAAACAGGGAAAATGCTACATAGGCTTTTCATTTTGTGCCATATTAATAGAACAATATACAACCATAGTAAATGTTAGATATTAAAACACATTCTGTTAGAAGACTTTCGTGAATGGGCCTAGGAGAAACGCGTTTATGGGCAGTTCATCACACCCAGTACCAAATCGTAAGAGCTGTGCAAAAAAGACAGTTGTTTAAAATGACCTGTCAATGCAAATGTTTAAGAATAAAAACGTTTAAATAAAATCAATGAAGCAGGAAGTATTGTGCCCTAAACAAAAACTCTCTTCCCAACTAATCATCTTGGTCGTTTTTTGGGAAAGTATTTGATTCCTTTGTAAAATATGGATTATTTTATATAAAAATCTTGCTCTTGTGAATAGCCACCTAAATGTCTAGTGTTTATTTCATTTTATTACTATTCAACATTTACACAGCTGTGTGTCCTGGAGTACAGCAGCAGATACTTTCTTGATTACTTGAAAAGGCAACATTCAGAAGAGAGTACTTTAAAATGCTGTTGCAAATGGATACCTGGAAGATTGCAGACTGCTTGCAGATAATTGTCGAACTGTATTCAAGTATCTCAATCATTTATATATCAACATTAATCCAAAGGAAATTTATTTTGAAACTACTGATATGTAAGTAATTTATTACCATTTAACCATGTTAAAATCTGACTCGCACTGTAAAAGCTGGAATGTAACTAAAGGCATTTCATATTCTGCATAGTGAAGAGGTAGGCTGAATGTGTACGATCATTTCCTCCTGTCAGAACTATTACACTAATTGCAAATATTAAATTTACATGAATTGAAGCTGTGCTGAAGAACAGACATGGTTAGAACTGGAAGGCACAGACCGAGTATTTGACAGCTACCAGTGAGTCGTGTGTATCACCGCGTTTGTGTGACTAGAGCATTTGTTTACGTAATTTCATATGTAAACCTTTTGCAAGTTTTAACTACTATTTGGTTGAATTATTCCCCCTGACCTCATGGGTGTCTCCCCCTCTGTATTCTAAATGCAGTGCATCTGCTTGTTGCATGAGACGCATCTTCATCCGAAACATTACACAGGTTTCTGTAGCTGCACACTTAAGTCCCCCTTTACTGCTCATAAAATGCCATCTAACATTTGACCTTGCAGGACTTGCCTTTAGTGGAACGGGCTGCTCACCTCCTTCCTTCCATTTGCAGACTAAAATTTATTCTGCTTATGCATATGACTTCAGTGCCGTGGTAGTCCAGTGTGTTCACTCTAAAGTAGATGCATCTTTGTGTAGGCTTAGTGCGTTTACACCTTTTCTTTATTCTAAGAATATACGAACATAGTGGATTTCTGATGTCACAAATGTGTTTGAGTGGACTTACTTGTCTTTGCCTTTTAGACTAAGATACTAGCCTTTGTCTAAAACTGACAAAGCAAGGATGCCCTGACTTCATTGGGATCATGATGAACTGACTGATGCCACAGCATGAAATCATGCATCTCCTGCCTCTCGTCTAAAGCCTTCGATGTTTAGGTCATAACTTGAAATTTAATTCTGCTGTACTGGACAGTGTCAGAAATTATATTCTTAGACCTCATATAGCCTAATAGAATTTGAATGTATGTTTTTTTTACTGCATGGGAATGTGAAGACTAGTGATTATGGAGTTGCGGTTCAGAACAAGCTTTTTGACAAATGACAGTGAATTTCAGTCTGATGAATGCTATTCAATGTGTATGGTGCAATGCAGAACTTCCCCCACTGTGCTAAAATGGCATCAGAAGAATGTTCTTCCACCAGGTGAGTATTTTCTCAAAAGGATGACACTTTCAATCTGAATTTTGAAACTTTAGGGTTAGCCTGTTTAGATAAAAAATTATTTGCTGAACTTTGCATTTAGTAACTAACGTAGGCAGATCTTGAATGTTTCTACCAACTCACATAAACAAGGCACTCCTGTATTCAATGTCTACACTTATGTGCAGGATACTTCTCGAATGTTGTGATGAGCCATTCATTAAAATAGTCCACCCAACAACAACCAAACATGACCTGTGAAACCACCTCTTACTGGTACTAAGATGGCTTTTGGGGTCCTCAGTTTTGCTGCTGGATTGTCCAAACTGATGTACACAGTTTCAGTAGTTTGGGGATTTGATGTCCTGCTTCCGCCTGTCATACCTCTGTCCACAGACTTGTTTAGGTTAATTGTTGTCTCTAAATTGCCCAAGGTGTTTGTGTACACACTCACTTTGTCATGGACTGGCATTCTGTCCTGGGCCTTTTCTGCCTGAGAGGCTCCAAACCAATCTGTCACCCTGGCCAGGTTAAATGATTAGAAGGTGTATGAGCAAAGAGAGAGGTGCTTCTAAAATAAACTGAACATAATTCAGATCTGTCTCAAATGTGTGTCCTATTTGGCAAGTGGGATTTCCAGTAGAGAGAATCTCAGCACTCACAATGACTGGAGTTTGTCTTGGCCTTTTTTTCTCAAAAGGAGACATGCTTTATTTTATGTTGCTTTAAATATATACAATAACGTATCTTTGCTTTAAATATTGAGATTGACCTTTCAGGTTTATTGTGGCAACAATTTCAGAAAATGTCCTGGGTGGAATGAGCCTGAATATTTTTGCATGATAACATCTCATGAGTATGAAGAACTGATGGTACATTCAATGGTTGTAAAAATATTTAGCATATTTCCTAAAGTCATTCGGTATAATTACTGATCAGGGTCTTGCAAGACAGTAGTGTTTTTATTTTTTTGTTCAAAGAAAAAGCACTCAAACCATTAAACATTGCGATTGGAACCATAACATCAGTCATAGACTGTAGAGTTGATTTTACCAATGGGTCTACAGAAAAATGTTAAGCTCTTTCGTGAAACAACTTCTGAATCCCACATCTTCATTGAGCCTGATGATTTTGTTGTTCAATGAATATGTATGAATTACTTTATACGATTTTCTCTCTGCCAAATTTTTGGTCAAGTCCTTCCGTCAGGCCGTCTTCTGCTTAAATCATGGATTGACAGTGGATATTGCCTGTCTTCTCTGTGATATCTACAAATAAATCCTCATATTTATCCAGATGGTACCCAGGTAATGAGCAGATTAATACTTCTACATCTAGGTATGACCCAGGAATGTAGCGTGTCACTCTACCCTCACTGCCTTTTGAAGTTAAAGTGCTGTGTGTTCCAAAATCTCTGCATATAATTGTTGAATATGGAGTAATGTTGTAGAGGTTGCTTAGGGTTTTCTTTTACATTTGATGAATCAATTCGTCATTTGCTATAAGTCAACATTTAAATGTCAGCAATTTAAATGTGTGCTAATGGTTTAATTCACTCAGATAATCTTGATAAGTTACTGTGTGTCTAGCACCACTTTGCAAGACGGCTATTTTAATGCCAGATTTTTAAATGAACTTGTGAGTAGCACACTGTTACTTAAGCATCCGTGTTTGGATTTTGATTTTAGTCATTTAACGCCAAAAAAGAAAAAGCACAGAAGCATCTCTCAGTAAGTTGTGACTTGCCGCTTGACATTACAGTGGAGACCCGTCCATCTAAAAGACAGATGCAACTCATTGTGCTTGCATACTTATAGCACACAACACACACAACGTGAAGCAGATAACATGCAGTGAAAACTTACAAGACATTGACCAGTATTCAAAAATCCATTCATTACAATGCATATTACAAAGGCTATTAAAAATATTGCAGTGTCCATGGTACAATATAAAATCTGGTTCTGCGAGATGAATATACTGTCATGTTTACTCATCATTCCACAGAACTGAACGATGATCGTAAGGCAGTCCAAGAAATATGATCCTGCAGCAAACCTTTCTTTCTGCCGTCTGTTAATTTTTATCTGGTACCATTCTTCAGATTTCTTACACAATGTCTGCGTAACTTGAGTTGCCCTAAGAAAGCACCTTGGGTGACCTTTTGGGGGATCCCTGCTTTCTGCTTCTGTTTCAAGCTAGGTAGTTGGTTGTTGATACTGTTTAGTTATTATTAGCCTTAAACTAGCTCCTGTTGCATTAGGTGCATGCTGTATTGCATCACTGTCTTGATCATATGAGAGTGCTGCACAAATTCCACTCCCTGTTGATTGCATGTTTGTCTTGATTTTTCAGTTTAGCGTGTCTCTTGATAGTGGTGTAATGCAAACAGAGCTGAGATTTAGTTGTTGGTATCAGCATGGGCCGAACTACTGTTCCTGTACACTAATCTCCTCTGCTTAGAAATTAAATAAAAGGTCACTCACAGGAACCATCCCTATAGATTTTATTCTTTCTTTTGGTAAATGGTTTGAAGAATGCCTTACTTTTTACACAAATGCATATACTGGCCGATCACTGGGGCATATGACAACCCAGTCCTGCTTCAGCAGTAGCAGCAACAGTCATGGACATCTACATGCTCAACCGGGGGACCCACTAATCAGGGATGCCTGGGCTTTGGGTAACAGACTGGCTGCGTTGCTTGGCTTTTGTGTCATACTTCCTGCCCGTTTCATTTATGAGGGCATGCACATACACAAACGCACACTCAAGGAGGAAGTTGGGGGGGGTGGGGTACATTCCAGCCGTTGGCCCACAGGCTCGGTCTGTTCCCTCCCACCCCTTTCCCCCGGTGGAAACAGATGCAGTGTGTTTCAGTGAGCAGTGAGCCCCTGTCTCCCAGCCAGTTGCTGGCCAGATGCCCACATCTCCCAGCTAGCTGCAGGTGCACTTCTCCATTCAGTCTGCCTTTCCCAAGGACCATGGAGTAGGGCTTCACCCTCTAACTGTAGGACTTAATGTTTTACTTTATTACCCTTAATCAAACTAGATCCTGGACAAAATATAAAGCTTTACAGAGTAAAGCAGTAATGCCCTGAGATTTGGTGTCCTGTTGGCCCAGAGTGATGAATAAAAGCCCTACAAAACTCCTGTAGATGTAAAATAACCCACATTCTGAGTCTCAAGCAGAAGTCTGCTTGTGTGTGTGTCTCTCTCTGTGTTACATTAGGGGTTGCATCAGATCAGTCCTGCATTGCAAGCTGTACTGCAGTTGGGCATTTGTGTCCAAAAGTAGTGGCCTGATCCTGGCCCCCCATGGGTTAGCCATATGGTATCTTTCATATCTGATCTACATATTTCACCAATATTAAAAGAAGTGCACTTTACCTGAAACAGAAATCCATTCGTTACCTTCCCAGTGCCTTTATAAGCCCTGCTGTCTTTATGAGCGTGCACAGACAAGGTGATGGCACATCTGCTTTCTGCCTGTATTTAAGTGCAATCCTAACCCAAATGTGGTGGCTCTGAGGTTAGGGATTTGTGCCAGCAATTGGAAGGTTGCAGGTTCAAATCCCATGAAGGTTTAGGGGCCTTGCTCGAGGGCCCAGTGGAGTTATTGGGGCCTTGAGCAAGGCCCTTAACCTGTTTGCTTCATCCTGGGTATGACATTAACCTACATCAGTCTCAGGTCCTCCAGCTTAGGGTTGGTGGCAGGATTGGCACTGCTCAACTCAACTAGTGGGGTGCTGAGGTATCACCCGCTGCATGGCTGCGCTCATTCTCATCCTCATCCCTGCGGTCGTTTGTCATGTGGTGCTGTATCAGCACATGCCCCTTACCTCCTCCTAACAAGCTACTTGTTCTTTAGAGGTGGCCCACAGCTTAGGTCAGAATTATCAGCACACGCTACAGATGCATACTACCAGCTGAGCCAGAACGTCTTAATCAGTCTGCATCTGAATGGATTGTTCCTGTTGCTGTGGTTTAAAAGGTACTCTATTTTTGCAGAGGCCCCCAAAACGAACAAAGGCAGAGGACCACTGAAGGAACGTTGTCATCACCAGTAATTCCACAGTAAGTATGAAAATGGACCTCCTCTCTGTCACAGTCCATATGAACACTATAGGGTAAGTGCCTGTCCCTTTACATCTTAGCTGTACAATGTATATACGGAATTAAAGTTCATTCATCTAAATCAGTGTTCTGTTCTCTTTGTTGAATACTGCTATCGGCTTGTTGTGGGTTGATATTCTGTAGTGCACCATGGCAACGGAAACATGATACTCAAGTGTCCCCCAGGCATATGCGTGAAGCAGCCAATGAGCCAGGTGTTAATAATTGAAGAAACATTAAGCATAGTAACTGTCAAAGGTTGCATCTATATTTAATGCCAAGAAATATACAATGTACCTATTTCTAAAGAAAGTATAACAGGTAAAAGTATTCACCATATTCAAAAACATTTAAATACAATAGCATTTCATAGTCATTGCTTAAACTAAAGCAACAGCTATTCATTGCCAAGGAGTATTTACATCGCCATTATATAAAGAAATGGTGAATATAGCAGCCCCAGACCTTATTAGTGCTGGGCTAGCAAAGCTACAATACAGCACACACTAAGGCTTTTATGTCACTTCCTGTTTTGATTCAAACACTGGTGACTTAACTAGTGATACTGTGGGGAATATCAATCAGAAAAGGTGGCGTAAAACTACTGCAAAAGAGGCATAGTATGTACACCCTGAACAGTTAATACTAAGCTGAGCATGGAGGTGTGGGGAAACATTGTGCCACACAAGACACCATACAGGTCTGCTTGTAGCCTCATCACTTCAATGAAGGGTTCACTATATTTGTACCTTGAGTAGCAGTGTGTGTGCAAATCATAAGACAGGTCTTGTTTCAAATATTGGTTTAAAATAAAGTGAATAAGGTCTTCTCTGAAGAGTCCATAAATTATACAGAAATTAGTTTCAAAATAAAGTCTTCGTGAGGGAGACAATTGTACTTCAGTTGCACGAAACCAGAACACTCCGGGTTTTGCCCAGTCATGACTTAAGGCAAAGGCTCCAATTGATCCAGGCATAACTATCTCCATCCCCTAAACTTTCTTGAACATGGGAGCACTCTGGTTTCAAGGGCTACATTATATGCTGGTTTTTTTTTAACCTCAAACACCTGTAAGCTGAAACACCCAAGCCCTGCTAACATCACAACCTGAGAACAAGGTATTTTTCTCCCATGATCTTTGGGTTCCTGCAACAACAGGAAGATCGTTCAGTGAACAATATATTGACCTCTGCCCTTACTACTTTACCCCAAATTCCACCACAGTATGATACCGTACATCAGTGTCAGTGTGTTCACAGGCAAAAAGCATTAAATGGAAAGCAAATAACCAAGAATCGAGTATTGAAAAAAAATAAAGCCTTGTGGAAACTGACTGGCCTTAAAAATTAAGAACACTTGCTTTGAAGAGGAACGTTACAGCTTCATGCTCTGCCTCCCATTCTGTTCTATGGAAAAAGGGCAAAAGTACTCTGGTAGTGAAGTCGGACTCAAAAGGCAGCTTTCCAGGGGTGGGTGGGTCTGGGGGATGGTGGATTCTTTGAATCACATGCTGCATGAAGACGGAATTCTGGGAAGGAGTCATCAGTTTTTGTCCTCAAAAACACGGCACGCTGTGTGTGACTCCCTGTCTCCCCCAGGGATAATCACTATTCTTTGCACACAGGCAGCCCATTCCCAATGGGCATGAGCTTGGTTGAAACTGTGGGGCCAAGAGACCTAGTCACTCAATCATCCTGGGCTAGACTTTCATCTGGATGGATACGGCTGGGGCCATACTCAATGATAAAGACCAAGATTGCGCAGGAAAGTCCTGAACTTGGTTTGGGGTGCAGTTGACCTTTGACCTGAGGCATGCATGTCACTGCAGTTGGACTCTGTATGCACAGATGAGCAGCTTGACCTGGAGGGCCAACAGGAAGGGAGGGGGAAAAAAAATCACATTAGATTAGAGGCATTGTGTATATGAATAAAACTGATAAAACCCTACACGCTTCTACTTGAGTTTATATAGCTTAAGTACAAAACCGCAGAACTGGGTTTGGTCATTCTGGAAGTCAGTTCCTCAGTAATTAATACATTGTTTCAATGACTGCAGCAACTGAAATAACTTCATTCTTGTCTCACTGAACCCCACTCATACTCCTATTGCCTCCAGACCAGCCTTCTCTGAACATGCCCCACACTTTTATTATTGCTGATCTTTGAATCCTTCAAAACTGACTCAATGTTTTAGAGACTGTTTTAGGGAGCAATCATCAAGGTGAGCAGCCTTACCTTGGCAGTGGGGGACTCTGCCAGTCGTATAAAAAGCTTATTGAGACCGGGTACTGGACTGAATGAGTAAATGAAGTGGCTATCCTGGAAAGGAGAGAGACGGGACATACTGTGTGATGGACGCTATGATAAACCATACAAAATAACTGATGTTCATAGCTAACAGGCAATTGTCCACAGTTATAAATGGTCACACACACATTGCCACCTTTTATAAAAATGAGTTAAATGACTACATATTCAGCTCTGGTATTGCACGTTATGTCACCACCTTCAATAACCCCTGAATCGTCCGCGTAGCTCACCAAGAAGATGGGAAGTTGGAACTTGTCATTGAGCACGACCGCATGGACACTACAAGGCCCACATAGTCTTGCTGTGATCTCACTCAGGAAGTTGGCATGAAAGATGAAGAGAAGGATACCTGTCCCTGGAAGAGAAGTGGACCTGGGTCACATGGCTTTCAGCATAGCCTATTACACCTTTAACATAGGCTGCTGTACTTTGTACATACCCTCAGTGGGGGTGTGCGGAGGAGGTTTGTAGTTAAATTCCAAGGAGAAGTCTGGACCCTCACAAAGCCGATGACAAGCTAATGGGAAGACGGGCTCCAGTACAGCCAACCGCGTCTCGAAATATGCCCGAATGGTGTCTTCGGCCACACTAGACAGCCTGCATGTTTAGGGAAGAGAGGGAACAGGGTGTGTGCCGTGAGCCGTGACAGTACTGCACTGGGCAGCCGGGATGCGAGATGACATGTTTCAGTCTGTCTAATGTACAAGTCTCAAGTCAGCATTTTCCAAGGCTTGAAAGATGTGTTTCACTGTACCAGATTCTGAATTGTAAAATAGGACCCGTTTAATGAAGTTGTCTCTCTTTATTGCACATAGCTGGGACAGCAGGTCTTCTTATCCTTGTCTGAACTTACGTCGCCATGTGGTCTTTGATGTAATCGTAGACCATGATGTTGTTGCTCAGTTTGGCAAAATGCATAGCATTGTTCTGATGTTTTGACAGGATGTTGCAGTCAGCCCCATACTCCAGCAGGAGACGTACAATGTCTGCATTTCCTCTCTTGCATGCCTGGAAGGAGGTTCAGATAAGTGCAAAAATTTATTTGCATACCAAACTATTAAGACAGTTCAGATTAAGCACCCACGACATTCCATTTTAAAGCGTTAATCCTCTGACTGACAAACACACCTTCATGAGAGCCGTTTCGCCACTCAGCGTCTGGGCATTGACGTAGGCCCCAGCCTCTAGGAGTATGGCAACCGTTGTCAGGAAGTTCTGAGACAAGTAACAAAATTCAGGGATTGACACATGCACAAGATTTACAAAAAGGGCAGACACAATGATTTGAGGAATGTTATTACAAAAGCAAAGTACAAGAAGAAAACCAAAAATCATTAGGTTGTGTGGATCTTTCAACCAGACAGCCAAGGTTAGGTATGGAATGGAAAGATGAACATCAATTTGGCAAATGTCAGGGTGGTGCTGGGGTAAGTG
>JAODKM010000034.1:1534442-1556573 GCA_026780845.1 Petrocephalus sullivani
TGAACAAGCCAAATATGTGTTAAACATCTATGGGGGCTGAGCCCCCCTTAAATGAAAATCCTAGAAACGCCCCTGCTATGAGACAAGCCAGGAAAACTGTGCGGCACCCGAGCGTTATGCACTCCGTAGGTCGACACCGGACAGTCATTCATTTAGGAGGCAGGTCACGCTGCGCTGGCCGCATGCCGGTTCTCCCAGACGATAGGGGGCGCTACAACACCGACACCCCGAGCAGAAGCCATCTACGTCGGGGTCCGGCTTACGACCAGGTTACGGGGATATTATGGGTACGTACCAGGGAGCGCAGAGCTGTAGCTGCTTGGCGATCCGAGGACGGGCTTTCCCCTTCGTCCTTAGCAGTGACAGACCTAACAGTTATAGCATACAGAGTCCCCGCCAGCCCTGTTTGTCTAGCGTCCATTCTCTTCTCATTGCATGTATTGGCATTTTTTCTTTATCCATAACAATTACTTTTGAGATTTTCCCAGCATAGATACACCGACGGTACACCGCTAACATATATCGCGTTTAATGCCTATCCACCCAGAGAATATTGTGGTAAGTAGTCGAGTTCACCAACGTTACAAATATGTAATATATGTAACATTTATTTGAACTTGGCTTAATTTGGATCCTGTAGCTGTATGTAACTCTATAGGCAAGTTTGTCCTTCATTTCATATTCCTTCATTTTGAAGGTTTGCCCGACATTCTGTATTTTGCATTTGTGAATTTGTTTTCATTTACTGAGCGCATTATTTATATCATAGATATTGTTAATTATCCACGCAGAAATATACTAAAGTTTGCTTTGGTAAACATGCTACGCAGACAACGCATCAGTCAAACGTAGCGTAGTAATCCAGGTGGAGCCTTAAGTTACAGGGCCTGCTACCTCCACTAGTGACGAGTCTCTCTAATGATATTTACCTTAAAACCGATTAAACAATTTGGATTTACGTGTTTAATATAAACATTAAATGTAAAGAAACTGTACCAGCGTAAGGGTAGCATCAGGTTCCATTTGCCTTTTTACATGTCTTGTGTTTTACACGGTTTGTTTCATTTTTTTCTGCCAGGAATGGTATGAAGAACAGTGGGGAGAATTGGACTTCATCTAGGAAGGGGCAAGTGGAAATTGCATTAGGATATGGGGCCTCTAGGAAGATAACAGAAATAGTATATTACCTAGCAGACAGAATAAGTTTGGTTTATCGGTGTAAACTGTAAGAGCCAACGGACCGCAATCAGGTGCCGCTCAGGGGTCATGGCTTTGTGTGTTAAAAGCGAATATGATACGGGCTCCTTACGCACTGGGGATTCGTCTGCAACATGGGAACCGGCCGTTTGTGGATCCTATCTGGATACTGAACAAATCAAAAGGGAAGTCATTGATCCAGACTACATTAAAGTGGAACGACATAGTGACCTGCAGTGCCTTGGTGACACTGGGTTATTTGTCAAAGAAATTAAGTGTGAGCCAATTGGAGCTACTGTGCCTTTAAGTGCAAGCACAGCCAAGGCTGAATTCAAGCAGTTTGAAGAGGAACTCAAAGGAGGTGTTGAAAATGGTGTGGAAACTCAAGAGGAAAATCAGCTTATAGACAATTTTCACTCACAGTATGAGAAAGGAAGTAATATTTATACAGTAATTAATTGGTCAGACTGTATCCAGAGTACCAAGACATTTACCTTAAAAGACCAGCAGATTAAACCAAGGAGAAATAAACATAGCTGTCCTAAATGTGGGAAATGTTTTACAAGACCTTATACTTTGAGGCAACATGAGAAAATTCATTCGGGGGAGAAACCACACAATTGTGCAGACTGTGGAAAAAGTTTTGCCAATACAAAATATTTGGCGAAACACAGAAGAATTCATTTTGGGGAAAAAAAGTGCCTGATATGTGATTTGTGCGGGAAAAGTTTTACAGATTCTTCATCTTTGAAGAAACACCATCTAGGCCACTCAGGGGAAAAACCCCACGGCTGTTCAGAATGTGGAAAAAGGTTTGCAGAAACATATTCCTTAAAAATTCATGTAAGACATCATTCTGGTGAGAAACCATACAGCTGTTCCCAGTGCGGGAAAAGTTTCTTCTCTGTGTCGTCCTTAACGAGGCACAAAAAGATTCATACAGGTGAAAAGCCAAATATCTGTGAACAGTGTGGGAAAAGTTTTTCCGATCCATCATCTTTTAAAAAGCACCTTAAAGTTCATTCAGGTGAAAAACCACACAGATGTGCAGTCTGTGGCAAGTCTTTTGCGGAAGCTGAAACTTTAAGGAAACACATGAGAATTCATTCAGGTGAAAAACCGTACACCTGTTTCCAGTGTGGGAAGAGTTATACACAAGCATACCAGCTAATGATACACAAGAGAATTCATTCAGGTGAAAAGCCTTACAAATGCATTGAATGTGGCAAGTGCTATGCACAGGCAAACAACTTAACAGTACATATGAGAATCCATTCCGGGGAAAAACCATATAAATGTACGCAATGTGGAAAGAGTTACACGCAGGCTAACAATTTGACAATTCATATGAGAATTCATTCAGATGAAAAACCTTACAAATGTACACAGTGTGGTAAGAGTTTTGCTGAATCCGACAGCTTAACAATGCACACGAGGATTCATTCAGAGGAGAAACCGTACAGTTGTCCCCAGTGTGGGAAGGGTTTTATTTCTACAGACTCTATAAAACGACATCAGAAAAGGCATTTTAGTGAAAAACCGTACGGTTGCTCTGAATGTGGGAAGAGATTTGCTGATGCGGGATCTTTAAAACTACATAAAAGAATTCATTCAGGGGAGAAGGCATTCATCTGTGACAAATGTGGAAAGTGCTTTGGCTATCCATCCTCATTATGGTACCACCAGAAAATGCACACAGGCAACTAGATACGAATAAATCATTTGAGAATATGCTGAAATGAAATTAGCGTAATATAATTCTACTGCAACTGCAGAATAATACTGGGAACTGTGTTTAATACTAGAAATGCACCATATATTACTTGTTTGATATTGCCAGACTTCAGTCAACATTCAAAGCAGCATCACAGTTAAAGATATAACTACTAAAATAATATGGTCGATTGCATTTGATCAGTGGTTCGCAACCCAGTCCTCAGGGAGCCCCAGACAGTCCGTGTTTTTGCTCCCTCTCAGGTCCTGGTAGGTTAGATGATCAGCCATTTTCCATAGTTGTGAATGCGGGTTCTTGTCTGCTCATTCACCACTTAGGAGCTCCCAAGTTGGCTCTACTTTGCTGATGTCTCACCGCCTGCATCATATGATGTTGCTGCTGCACGTATTCATGGGATCATCCCCAACGGCGGTTTCACTACAGATTTGTGGCGCTCAGAGGGTAGTCATTTATTGGTGTCGGAAATGGACAAAGACATATTTACGCACGGTGTAGCGCCATTTCTTACTAGCTTCACCGTTGCTGGATAAGGTGGATGTGCATGATGCCATGGCAACTGATGGAGTAGTGCAGCAGTCATCGCTTTCAGGCTTGTGGGTTTCATTGCTCTCCATGTTCTTCCTCTGTTGTGCTGGTTTCCTCCAGGCAATCCAGCTTCCTCCTGCAGTCCAAAAACATGGTAAACTGGTGTCTGGAAATTGCCCATAGTGTCTTACTGTGCACCCTATAATCTGCAGGAATCCTCTGCAGGGTGATTCCTGCCTAGTTCCCTGTGCTTCCTCACAAAGGCTCCTGATCCGACCCCTGCCGTGTTCTGGAAAAGTGTTTATGGAAAGTAGGTGGGTGGGAGAAGACAGGCATTGGAAATAAATCATCACAGTATATCCATAGACTGTCAAATAAATGTAGTTTTATGCACATTTTGAGTTTGCTTTTTGGATTTTGCAAATAATTTGCAAAGCATGTGACTGTTTTTAAATGTGAGATATTGGCCCTTACTGAATGTAAATTTAATTTTTTAATTAAACAGAGCTAAAGGTTCCTGATTTAGCAAGTGTGGTGTAAGTCAAGAACAGGTAAATCCACTGGAAGAGGAGTTACTGTGAATACATCTGAATAAAAAATGGAGATTATAATGCCTATAATCTGGGGGTATTACACTGATTTTCATGGAGAAACACACACCGGTGTAGTAGACTACAGGAACAGCAGAAATGTGTTGATCCAGTGTTTTCTCACCCTTTGTTCTGCTTTGCCGCGATGACCATGTACTGTTTTAGTGAATAAAATGTCATCATTAAAAAATAAATGGCCAGAAATCACCAGAAGAAGCAGAAGCAGCCACAGGTTTTATGTAATGAAACGACAAACTAAATGCCGAGAACTGGTTTGGCCATTGGTTTGCCCCGGATAGTAAACATGGGTGTTTCACTTGATTTCTAGTGGTGTCTGCATTTGCAGGCTGTCTGCAGGACTGACTTTAATGTTCCCTCCAGCGCACCACCTTTTGGTGTCAGATGCTTTTGTAATGTGTAATTTAAGCTCCACCTACATCAGCAAATTGTTTTATGTATCCTTATGAGATCAGCAAAAATTCTCAAATCTGTTTGTTGCAAGCTTGGTATACCGTGCTACTTCCCATATTTCAGATACTGTGCCAGGGTAGCAGTCCAGCAGTAGTACAGCTGTAGTATGTTTCCCTGTGCCCTGGACTGGAGGGGGCCCAGAATTGAAGTCTACTGGTCAACCAAGGAGGCCCTAAGTGATTTTATTTTTAAAAATTACACACTAAACAAACCTCAGTCAGGGAAACACTACACAAATCTAACATGTTGGCCAAAATTAAAACTACTTGGATAAAAGTGCTCACATCTGTTCCGACTGTGGAAGGAATTTCTTAGGAGCAAAAAGAAGATATTATATATATTCTAAAGATAATGTATGTGAAAAATACATAGCAGTTATTAATGGAGACTGGGATTTACAAATGGAAACTTTTTTCAAAACTTATTATGAAATGGTAAACTAACTTAGGAAAATGTCTGTAGCAGAGCACATCAACAGGCAGAGCGTCTACTGAAAGTGACCATGGTAAAGTTAAAGCATGTCTTCCTGTCAATGTTACACTTATGAAGGATGTTTCAAATACAATTTGCTTTATAGTTTTCTTTACATAATGGATTAGTGAAAATGATCACAGATGACAAAATAAGTTTAAACAAGAAATTTGTAATCCAAATTAAATGACCATTTGTTCGGCAGTTTTTGGTTCTAATCTGAAATATCTTAAAGTATCTGGCAGCCCTAAACTATTTGGCGACATTGGTCTGCAAGATGGTGGGCCTCCGCAAGGTGACCTCAACCCTGTGATGTCAGGTTGTTCAGATGAAGGCTGGTGGAATGACCCTCAGCCACTGGAAGAGAAATTCACGATTCCAAGAGTTTCATTTCTCAAATATTGAAGCTATACAAACAAGGCAAGTCATTCAAGTTCCAAAAAAAGGCCAGTCACCCACGTGAGATGAGTGCACGAGAGAACAGGATGACAAGGAAGCTCTCTGTAGGGTTATCAGTTCAACACCACAGCTGGAATCATTCACCAAATCAATACTGGACAGTTTGTTTTGACAGTCTCATCATCTGAGAGAATATGGACTGAAGGCCCACTCCACAGTGAGCAAGCCACTCACCAGCAAGAAGAATGGAAAGGCTAATGATTCACTGAGGAGCATGTAAAGTGGACAGAGGAGACCTGGTGTAAAGGTCATTTCAGTGATGAAAGCAATTTTCATTTAGTTGGTTCAGATGGGAGACATATGCAGTGATGAACTGGGGAAAGACTCCACCAGAAGAGGAAGTCAGTGAAGAAGTCAGTCAGAAGGGCTAATCGTGCGTTCCTTTACTCTCAGGAGGTCGGGATACGAGTTAAATGACGAGCCTAGAGGCCGGAAGTGACGACATGCATGCTCCCGTCTCCCCAAAAAACAGGACAAAATCTCGGTGCAGCGCAGAGTACACCGAGTTTGGAATTCAAGATGGCTACCCAGTGCAAAGACTGTAGGTGGTGCTGTGACATTTTACATTTTTAAGCACTTTAGTGCTGTTTGAGTCAACCTCGTAAGCTGTGTACACTGTACAGCGTTATTGTAGTCGATAGATGTGTTGCTACGGTGAACGGCATACGCTTGGAGCCGTTCGTACTCCGAAAGAGCGAGCGCAAGAGCCACTTTCTTGGAGGTTTCCATCTTGGATCTGAGTGCGGCAAATGGAATGTATGACACTGGGTTTTCCTCGGTTTTTCAGCGGATGTGATGTCACTCCGCGCGCCGAGCTCCTATCTTTGAGAGTAAAGGAACGCACGATAAGTGTCATGGTGTGGGGGGTATTTCCCTGCAAGAGTCAGGCCTCTCATACGGCTATGCAGCAAGGTGAATGCTAATGTGTTTCACAGCCTCCTTCGGCTACATGTGGTTCCTTCCCTGCGAACATTTTTATAAGGCCACGCCCCCTTCCAAACTGCAAAACAAAAAAACAATCCCTCAAAGCTGAGGACAAAGGCGATGAGATGGCCAGCCCAGAGTCCTCATATAAACCCTATCGAGAATCTCCAGAAGGTACTCGGTGACAAAGTTATGGCAAACCAACCCACTACAGTCACCGAATTGTGGAAGGAACTGGATGAGGAGTGGGACATAACTAAAGTCACATCAAAGAAAGAATGGGCCTCTGCAATTCCTATTCATTAAAGAAAGTTAAAAAGTCCAAGGAGCTGATAAAATTCATTTGTAAGCTTCTTCTGCAATAAGTAACCGTTTTAAAACTTTGATCGCAAACCTTATTTACAGGAGTGGGGAAAGATTGCATTGCTCAACCAGAAAATACACCAGAGACTTCTAAAGAAGAATTTTAATCTAGCACTTAATTATTTTGAACATAGAAACGCTCATAGAACATAACTGTTTATAACCGAAACAAGTCCATGTCACTCTGCCGTTCTGCAGACTGACAGAACGCCCGGTGTTTGGAATTCCCTGGGAAAAGCTCCTTAAAAGAAATCAGCCGCACAAGGTCTCCTCTGGGGGGCGCTGCTGCGGTTAGCCTGCACTGTCATTGGGGACTTCAGCACTCCAAAGCGTGGCTTCTGCTTGGGGTCGAAGGCCACGCGGGACGAGCCATCTGGGCTCACCAACAGGCTGCGGTCCGTCTTCTTGAACTCTGGGAAACAGGAAAATATTCAGAAAGTGTGCCAATCCATCCAGAGTTCGTACAGGCACGCTTCACGACATCACTCTAAACCACCATCAGCTAACCTGTGGTCTTGTTGTTCTTCAGCCCAAAGGTGACCTTCTTAGATTCTGACAGCGGCGTTCGCATCACCTGGAAGGAGAAGCATTTTAGAACATTCTTCAGGCTTCCCACGCCAAATCCTTCAGGATGTAATTATCAAAATGGGGAAGATGCACACAATATGGTGCCATTCTGCACGGCTCATTTCGAAGGCATCCAGCCCATCCCTGAGACTCCCAAATCGTGTCATTGCTGGTGATGTGTGTACGTCACCTTTGCACTCTAAGCCTGACTGTCCGTCTTTAACCCGCATGGGCCTCATTTACTCCCGACAGACGTAAGCAGGCCTCTCGGCTGCCTGTTGCCCAGACCCATGTGTGCTTCAGATACCTGCTTGGTAGAGATGGCTGGGCTCCCTTTACTCTTCTTGCAGAACAGAGGAACAGGGACGGCACCGCGGTGAAACTTGACGAAATTCGACTTGGCCTGATCTGCTTTCCTCTTAAGGGCTTTCTTGGTGCTGCCCAGGCCAGAAGTAAATTTGACATCCTGTAGTAAGAGAAGGTTCACTTAAAGGGACAATCAACCTGAAAATGACACCAGGTAAACTTCTCTTAGCAAGGGACTGTGCTCTGCAGCAGAGAAATGGCAATGGCGCAGGGTAACCCTAATGGCCTTTGGGCAGCCATGCAGTGCCTTACCCCAGCCACCTTGGGGTTCCTGGCGCCGCTCCCCTCTGCGTGACCATTGGTCTGGCCTGACTGTTCCTCGACCCGCACGGTAAGCTCTGCTGCCCCCTTCCTCTTCAGCGCCTTCCTCTTCAGTGGCGTGGCAGGGCTCTCGGCTGTAGGCCCCCCATCCACACCGAGGCCATCGACCAGCTGCCTCCCCTCACATTTTAAGGGCGTCTCTCTGCTCGTTTTTTTCTTCTTCCTTTTCCCATTGGCTCCCTGGGAAGAGGCCGTTGCTGCAGGGGTCCCGGGCCCTTCCTCCACTGCCGCCCTGCTCGGCGTCACTGGGCTGGGATGGCACTCCTGTCCTCCCCCCGACGAGGCTGTGGGAGGCTCCGGCTCATGGGGGCTCTTGCCCTCCTCTGCCAAAGTGCTGTTCCTCCTCTTCCTCTGCTTCTTCCTCTTCTGGTCAGGCGTGCCGGGGGCAGGCCGGGGGTCTGACGTGACCCCAGCCTCCCCCACCAGCTGGCATTCTGATGCCGTCACACCAGAGCTTGCTGCCCCGGAGGGGATCTTCTGCCTCTTCCCCTTTCGCTTTGTCACAGCTGTACCTCCTCGTTCCTCGACCCTCCCTTTGTGTGCCACGCAATGTCCCTCTGGGCTCTCCAGCACCACCTGCATGTCCTGCTGTGCCTCTGGCGTCACCCGGGCCTGACTTTTGACCTGCTCTGACCCGCCCGCTGACAGCTCTCCTGCCTCCACTGCCTTCCCCTTCTTCTTCCTCTTCTTCTTCTTCTTCTTGGCCAAGGCAGCAGCTTTCCCCTCATCCACCGTAGCCTCTCCTTCCACGGAGCCTTTTTTCTGCTTGACTGGAATCTCCTTTTCCATCTTACCTAGAAAATGAAGGTGGCATCACGATTAAAGACCTGGCGGTAATGCTCCAGCTCAATACTGAAGTAATGGCTACTGGCACCAGAGTGTGAAATCCAGTACAGTTGCTTTTTAGTCTCTTGGCTGGTTTGTTAGGGAGCTGGCTATAGCGCATTGTCCCCTCCTTGCTTTTGGTAGGAAAGGTAGCGTTTGTATGTTCCTGTCGATGGGTTTCTTTTGGGAAACCCACCACCAATGCGGCTTGTCTCTCTCACTCATCACATAAGCGCTGCAAATAAAACTCCGGACAAAACAGAAATTCCCGTCAGTCTAAGCGCTGTGCGATGCGGCTGAAGTGTAACACTTACAAGCTTCTCTGCATTTTCTCCAGGAGAGCCAGGGTCATTATCGCTCACGAAAACCGACGAAAACTAAACAGAAACTGTACTGTACTGTGTAAACTGAAATTACAGAGAAAATGTCTTAAATTTTCATATTTGTCAATTTATTTAAGATGTATAAGTACAAGATTTACCCGCACAAACGACAGGCGTGTGATGTCACGTGGGTGTTGTCAATGTGTCCATCGCGGTGGCCACAAAGTCGGGGGAAGTGCTGGGGTCCCATTTGGGATTAATTTGAATATGACTATGAATATGTCCACATGTACACAGGTATTTAAACAGCATAGGTTTTTCTCTGTGTTTTGACCTTTTGTCCACATGCAAACTGTTTTTTAGGTCACAAAAAAATTATCTTTTGTAAAACTGTCCAGGGAAACGCTGTTTTTAGCATCAACGTGTAGACAGGGAAACAGTCTGCTTTGACGTTAGAATGTGCGCCGTTTGCTTAACACACACACACGTTTTATAGTTGGTTTATTTTCTGTATGGTTGTTCATCTGTCCTAAGTGAACACATTTTTGAAAATAGTATATTTTGGTGAGTTTTTATTATACAGTACTTTTTCATTCATATTACAAAAAAAAACAAACATAAAAACTAAACCAAAACTAAGCATTTCCAAAAGAAAAAAAAACTGAACTAAACTAGCAACCCAACTTTAAAAACTAAATAAAACTAAAGTGAAATTCATGAATGATGTAAAAATAAAATTATAACCTTGGTGAGAGCTCCTTTTCCTATCATAAATGTTTAAAGACAAGTTATCAGTGGGTTTTTCACTGAGGCCTAAATTTGATCCGTCCAGTTCTGAAACTGACGCCTCTGGTGCTCACCTTTCTGTTTCTTGGCCTTGGATCCTTCATCTAAGTCTTCCTCATTGGTCCAGCTCATCTTCCTCTTCTTTAGTCTCCGCCGGCTACCAAACATCTCGTCATCATCTTCATCTGTGGAGACCTCCTCTGGGTACTCATCCTGGGGGAAGACGCCTGGCGAGAACAGGGTATAAAACCAAAAAAGGTGAAGTGGGGACAGAGAAGATGGACAAATGGAGGAAAGGAGAGACAGGGAGCCTCACCGACAAGGGACATCAGAAAAATACTCTGATATTTACACCCACAGCTCATGATTATAAAGGCTGACCCACGATTTAGGGACAGATCACAATTCCACAGACACTGTAATAATAAGTGAGGCTCCTACCTTCACTGAGATCCTGAAACCTGCGAGAAGAAGAGTCAGAAGAAAAAACATAAATCCCTGAAAGCAGTGACAGTAAAGCAGGCGTGTGCGGTCTGGGGACAGGGCCCCAGTCCGGACAGTGACCTGTGGGGGGCCTAGTGTGGGATGCCATTCCCCCAGGATTAAATGTTTTTGGGGGGCGCTCCCAAATAGGGCATGGAAGTGCCTACTGTGAGTGCAGAGGGGAGGGAGCCACTCACGTCTTCACTGCCCTGTACAGCTTCTTCCTGTTGAAGGTGAGCGTGTTGCCACGACTGGAAAGATCAAGCAGCCTGTCTGCCAGGGCCTTGTAGTCAAACTGTCACACAGAGGAACAGGAGGCTTAGGCTCTCAGCAGCTTACATCTGCAAACATGCCACTGCCGTCTCCAGGCTCCCACCCACCATCAAACTACACTCCTACTAGTCATTGCAAGGAGACTGGACATCTTATACAGCTTAGAGGTCACGACCTGGTCTAGCAGACACACCCACCAAGGACTGCCCACCAGTGCGGTACAGTACACACGTTTTGCTCTGGTATGGCTAAATCTCTGTAACCAAACCACTAGGACTCTTAGATTTAGACATTACCAGGTTTTTCCTCAGGGTGACTAAATTCTTAACTTTAAACGTGAGAAAGTAGTTAAAGATAAGAACCACACTGTGCGTGCTGCGGATTTTCATTCTAGAATCTCCTGGAACACGGCTGCACTGACCTGAAGCACAGGCCCGATATTCTCCTCATTCTTAGGCAGGACAGAGTTGGCCTCTTCAAGATCGGACAGCTCATCCTCTTCACTAGCGGGGACACCTGCAGAAAAGGGCAAAGCGAGATGACTCGTTTGAGAACATTCATCTCGTTTCTACCGGAAATGTAGAAATGACAAAATGACCTAAATAGCAATTTGCATGATGTGCTCACTGAAGAATCTCATCCAGATGGGATGCAGTGACAGACACGTACCATTAGCATGCTCGGCTCTAGCTTTCTTGGAGCTTTGTGGGATGGCGTCTGTCTCACACCCCTCTTCATCTTCCTCATCACCAGAGGCCTGACCCGAATCATCCTCCTCGGAGGAATCATCCTCCCCATTCCCACCTCTGCCTTGGATTTCTTTCAAGAGGTCCTCGATGGCAAAGGGGGCATGGTCAACAATCTCCTGGAACATGGTGTCGCAGATGGCCTGTACCAAGACATGACTGGGACAGGGGTGGGCAGAGGGAGTTTGAGGCCTCAGACACACCGAACTGGGGTGTAGAAGGACAGCCTGGAAAACTCACTCACTTTTTTGACTTTGCAGCCGTCCTGAGGAACGGGTCAATGAACGTCAGGTTCTGCTGGGCCGTCAGCTGCAATCAGAGTCCATCGGCATTATTCACGCCCCCCCTGCATTATTGTCATCCAAAGCGGCATCCCGATTCTGTGCTTCACTACGCCACCTCCTGCCTTGGCATGACTGCCCAGGACGTTTCAGCCCTCAGCATGCCCCGCCCAGGAGCTGCATCCATTCGCCTACCTCTTTGGCTCCCACCCTGGCCAGTTCCGTCATGTAGATGTCCAGGATGTGCAGCTGCACTCCAGGGGGGCAGTCACTGGTGCTGCGGAGCACATGGCTGAACAGCAGCTCCACGAACCTCTGCACTAGGCTGCAAGTAGATGGGAGGCACTTCATGAAATAACGTCTCAGTACAGTATCCAAAACCCTGCATTAAGTAACATTAGTAATTAGGGCTGCAACAATTCATAGAGTAATTCGAATAACTCGATTACAAAAAATCCTCGATGCAAATTCTTTGCTTCGATGCTCTATTTAATCCACATGACTATGTACTGCTCACTGATCAGCATGTTTCACACGGAGGATTATGACTGTCGCACAGTGAGAGTGGGCTGCATTACGTGTAGCAGAGCAGTAGATACAGAAAAGAAAGAAACGGGAGTGTAAGAAACAGAGTGGCCGCAGCTGTACAGATCAGGTAGCAACAAGGCGGTACAGATCAGGTAGCAACAAGGCTGTACAGATTTGGTAGCGACAGCAACACTCCCACCTAAAAAAGTGCCGGAGAAATTTTCGGCAAACTTCTGAGCCACAGACATGGTGAATAGTTCCAAACAGTGACATTCACGGCATAGAATCACGGTCGTTTCCATTCCTAATTACCAAGCACTTTAAGCGGTATGTTGATAAAATAACGAATTTAAACAAAACATTTAATACATTGGCTGTCCTTAATATACTAAATACTATTATGTTTTTATGTTGGTGCAGCATTAGCTGCTAATGGTTATCATAATTAATAGTTATGACTGAAGGTAGCTTAGCAGCTATCATGGCTAACGTCCCCATTTCACTGATGATTTTGTCTACTGACGCAGGGTAACGTTACATTTTAAGTTGGTTATGAACTGCTTTCTAATTCACAATGTGCATTTACTACTAAATTCATGGCAAAATAACTTAACGTAATTTATTTGCCAAAAAATACTGTTTCGGTAAAGTGTGCTTTTTAAGTGCTGCATTTGCAAACAGCGCTCAAACAAAAACTGCTTTTTTCCCCAGATTATTTCATCTCCCTCATGTTGAATTACTTAAAATACCATCATTATGGTATGCAGTGTAACCATTAAAACCAATGAGTTGTTCATTTTAAGAGGCCTGTCTTTTTTCCTTCTTTTAAATAGTTACTATTGCACTTTAATAAGACAAAAGTATTTCTTATGCGATTACTCAATTCATCGATGGAATAATCAATAGAATACCCAATTACTAAAATAATCAATAGCTGCAGCCCTATTAGTAATAGGACACAATCTACCTTGTATCTATATTAACCTACACTGCGCATATATATATATATATATATATATATATATATAAATTATTTTTCATGTGATTCAACTACTAAGAATACTTAGCTAAAAGCCTTTATCCAAAGAGAACTGCCTTCTACCCTGCAATACAGCTGAATACCTCCCTCCGATGCTAAAGAGCATTAAACCCAAGTACAATACAACTAATTATACTCACTCACTGCCTTCTACCCCAGTACTATCTACATTCAGCAGTGGAGCTACCAGCAAGGTCCTCGGAGCCTGGCACGGCCTTACCTGGCTTCCCAAGCCCGCCTCTTCATCAGTTCAAACGTCTGCCTGAATACGAAACGTACCAGCTGGATGGGAGGCAGAAAGAAGAGGCAAGCCATTTCAGTCTAACGTTCCTCTTAATCTGAATGCTGACAACCCTAACCGGTGGTAGCCACCACTTTTCATAGATGGGAGTATTCCGCTTCTAAAACAGTGCATCCTTGAACCATCGGCATCATTAATTACATTTTCACCACCACATTAATTATATTTTCAGAAATCACTATTGAATGGTACTATTTTGCGTGGTTTTCTGGATAATTCTTTAAAGAGAAAACTGTACGCCATGAATCATTTCTGGTATATGTTCATAGCACCACACCAATTAACCAAACAGTACAGTACCATGTAGAACTTATCCATGCGGAGTCTGTCTATCCCATTCCACTCCCTGTTTATGGTCGTCAGAAAGCTCTCCAGGAACAAAAACTCTACAGAAAGAGACATAGGGTGAATGCAAGCCGATGAGGGGTGCTGCAATGAGGCGCTAGACTGGACATAGGTGATGCAGGGCGGACTACAGCACGGAATCTAGTTAAGCGGGAAACAATCACCAATTGAAATGAGACATTCAGTTCTTAGGACAGTGTTTCTCAACCCAGTCCTCGGAAATACCGGACCGCCCACGTTTTTCCTCCCTCCCAGCTCGCAGCCAATCAGGAACACCGAATACCTGGTACAGGCGTGCTGGAAGCTGAAAGGAAGCAAAAACGTGGACTGTCCGGGGTTCCCGAGGTCTGGTTTGGGAAACACTGTCTTAGAAGTCTGACTTTCCATCTTATTTTATTTCTGGAATTACGTTCAGCGAGGTACTTACGGACATCGACATTATGCAGCAAGTGGATCAGGTTTGATATCTGAGCGGACAGGTCCTCCTATTGAACATTTTTAGAAAGACATAGCCAGTGATCACACAGGCAGGAAAACACGGTTTAATGCTGGTGAAATGACGAGACAAGTGGATTAACGGGCGTGATCAACAGCTCAGCCCATCGTACATGCTGATCGCGCATAGACGTCAGGAAGACGCTAGGAACCTTTTAACACGTGGACCTGAGTAGAGAAATATCCGAATGGGTCCCACCTAGCAATCTGTATAGTCCGCTTCAGACTATGGACCTGAGACTGCACTTATTCATTTCCAAACCTTCAGGAAATTAATAAGTGCCCCTTTCCTTCAGGTGTGACAGATTTCTGAAATTATTAAAAACAATCACTCAGCTATGTGATGAAATCGTGACAAGAAAGTTACCTGTAGAAGTGGTTTATCCTGCATCCACATGCAGTAAAAGAGCCCCTTCCATATTTTCAACAATTCGTCAACAGTGAATCCACCTAAACGATTGAAGAAAACGACCAAAAATGTAACAGGCTTAAGAAAAGTTGGATCGCCACATAAACACGACTGGTAACATTCAATGTTAGAATTTTCTCTGTCCGTCTTACCATCGGGCCTCTGCGACCGAACGCTAAAGTACTTCCTCAGCTTTTTTATTGCTTTCGTCCGGATGGGCTTCTCGTTGGATGCTAATCTCTGAGCAAACTGAATCTCCGGTTCTTGCACCATAGGCGCCATCTTCCCAGTGGCTGTAGTAACATGTGGTACAGTGCAGATCCGTTCTGAACACGAGTCTCACGTGTCGCATGAAAATGACGTCATGGGTGAGTTCACGCTGCAGAGATCCTGTGCGATCCTGCAGTATGTAGGATATGATCACAAACTTTGAAAGTCAGGTGACATTTGCAATAATTACAATAACATTTATTGCTGGAGTGTAGCAGTTCGACCTTTTCTTGTTTCTTTTGTTTTATTTTCGGCGAAAGAACGATTATTACATTCCTTCCTCTACCACAACTGCTCGATCCATACATTTCCAGCAAGCACATGGTCATGGGGAGGCTTGTGTGTTCGTGAAGGCAGGCGTGCAAGCTCTCCAAGAAGTGACGGTAAAATTAGCAGGCAAGGAGTTATACCGCCACAACCCCGCCCACCCCTGGTAATGTTTCCCGTTAACAGCTTGCATAGTCCGAACCGTGCAGCTGCATGCTACCAACTGTGCAAGCTGGTGCTTTAAGGAAGCATACTGCCGGCTGGCAAATTTTAGCCACCCCCATGGGCTTAGGCAGTATCTGATTTCATTGCCGCCCAGACATTACAGTAAGGTATATTGTATTCTGATGGTATTTTTTTAAAAGCAATGCTATTCCAGAATTTCCAGATTAAATTTGCCTTTCTAAAATCAACATGCCTAATGTGGGATCATGGGATGTCTGATGAACGATTCACCGCCCACTTTCCTGGTGTAGCGATGTACAGATGTTTGAATTAGTGAGTATGCGTAATATATTTTAATCAACAATTTAATTATCAACTAATATAATTAATGAAATATAATTAATTTGATTACCTGAAGGGGACTCTCGAAACGAAAAATAATCAAGGGGGATGTGTCAGGAAAAATTAGTAAGAATCTTTCAGGTGAACTAAGGATGAGTAGATGCACTTATAAGAATAATAATTTCCTTCTTTAGTCAACAGGCTACTTTTTCGTATTTCCAGGAAACCCTACCATTCAATACAACGTAATTGTACTGCTTGGATCATTGACATTGTCTATATCAGGGGTGGGCAGTCTTATCCGCAAAGGGCCAGTGTCTATGCAGGTTTTCGCTGCAACTCCCTAATTATATCACTAATTAGAGGACTGATTGGATGAAGAATTCTCACACCTGGGTTTGAGCAGCTGACCGCAGGGTTATCCTGAAAACCTGCATACACACCTGCCCTTTGCGGATAAGATTGCCCATCCCTGGTCTATATTAAAGTTTGCTAGGAATCTAGAAGTGATGACAGATGGCCAGCTTGTTATCCTCTGCTGAACAGGCAGCAGCTATTCTACTGTATTTACTTTGCATCAGGATGAGACCTTATCTCTCAGAGTATGCAGCTCAGCTCCGTGCCCAGATACTTGTCAGCACTGTCGGTGTCACTCCTCGCTGCCAGGTCTGCCAGCGTATGTAATGACTGCAGATGGTGACCGATCAATGACCAATCAGCTGCAATGCCGTCATATAACACCTCCACTTCACGCTCTTCATTCAGGAGGATGTAGCAAGTTTGCCACCAGACATGGGGCCAAATTTCAATCCACACCTGTAGAATTGTGAAGTATTGGTCGTGCCAGGTTATAAAATAACATATCGTTAACAATCGTTAGAATTAAAAATCCTAAAATAATTATGAAATTGCTATTTTTATTACTGGGGTCAGCATATATGCCTAAAATTGGACAACATTCCTTCGTTTCTGTCATTGTACCGTTCTGAAATTGTAAAATAACTGGTACATATGCATAAAATGATGTTAATTTCACTGTAAATTACGTATCTGCAGTCTATACATCTTACATGGCCGTTTACAGCCTACAACTGGAACAAAAGGACACGTGGTGTTCTGTAGGGTTATCTGAATAAAACGGTGTGTGGCTCCACCTTAGTGAATTAGCACGCCCCCTGCTGTGAGAAATACGGTATGACTGCCTCCTTTCCACGTTTCTTTGACTCAGTAAAAAAAATGCAGTAGGGTTCTCTAGGAGTTTATTTTTTATTCTTATGTACTTACATTATGAGTTAAAATTCCAGCTTACAGTAATACGTGTCATGTCATAGTTATATTATCACTCTATACATCTTCTGAAGTTATCCTGGTCAGCGTCAAGGGATTTGCTATACTAATAATTTGTAATTTGATGGTATAAAGACCAAAATTACATGAAAGTAAATCTCTTAATACATTAGAGGTTGCCACAAAATAACCTTGCTGTACACCCATATAATAAAAAAATGTTTCATTTAAAAGGGTGAGATTATAGATGCATTTCCCTGAACACTGGCCTTCAGTGTTGGATTTTGTGTTGGGCTGACTTATTTTATTAGCGAAGGTCTAGAGTAAGAGGTAAGTGTCAGAGCGGCCTGTGGTCTCACTCCCAGCTGCAGGTGACAGCATCTGCCACACTGAGCCTGCTTCAGGTCTTTATTTATACAACATCTACACACAACTGCAAGTTCATGCATTTGCATCCCTGAGCATACGCTCTCAGAAAATAGGGCACCAATCTGCACCTTTGCTTGTCACTGGGGCTGTACCCTCAAGGGTCTGCCAGTTGTACCTTTAGCTGTAGGTAATTGCATCTTATATGGGACAGAAATGAATCCCCAAGGTACAAACAACATTAATGTACCCCCAATGGTACAAAACAGTCCCTCATAGTCCATTTCTGTATTGTAAAAGGTACAATACCCTTGGGGGTACAGCCCCAGTGATGAGCAAAGGCACAAATTGGTACCCTTTTTTTCTGAGCGTGTATGTCAAGCAGTGCTGCCATTTTGAACATTTATATTACACTAAATATGAACATAGCTTTAAAAAAAAGTTGTTGATCTCAAAGACATACATTTAAATCTAAACGAGGGGGGTCTTGTGGCTGACTGTGACGCACGTTTCACATAACGACCGCGTGGGCAGAAGGTCCGGGATGTTTAATGACGTGTATCGATCCCTGAGGACGCCGGACCTTATCATTAAATCCATTCCCTCACCAAGGACGCCTTTCTGGGGGGGAAAAAACACGGACACATATCTCTTTTGCATTGTTTTTAATTTTTTTACAACTGATATATCTGTCATTAAAGCGAGAATGATTCTTGTATATTTTATGAAACGTGCGAAAATCTTTCAGGTTAATGCTTTACACTAAGAATAAGTTGCGTCCTCGACGAGCTGGGTGTCTGTGGCCATAGGCAGCATCCTCGCTGCGTCTGTCCCTCGCTTTTATTACAGCTGCCCCCACCCTCACACTGTCCGGTCCGGGGGAGGGGGGGCGGGTACGGGCTGGGGGGCGTCATGCGGAGAGGTGCCTGATAGAGAGATGCTGGCCAGCTGTTAGCGCGGACCGAGGTCGGACTGCTTGGCGATCGCGGGGGGGAGATGGGCTCCGCGTCTTCGGCGTACCGCCTTATCTACCTGGACGTCGACGGCAGATCGCAGAAGGTATTTCCGACGGCGTTTGCCGTCCGTGTCCCGGTTTCCTTCGCTCCAGTGTGCCATCGATGTCATAAATATATATGATCAATACAGGAACGTAAAAATCCCAGCAAACGAATCTGACAGTAATTGCAATATATGCCTGAGATCGGTTTCTTCGTTCCCGTTATTTTCTTCTTGAACATGGAGCTGGGAAATGGGAAACTAGAGATTAACACTAGCAAACTTTAAATCTGTGGGTTAAGTACTATTGTATTGTTACTAGCAGTCATGTGGAACATTGTTACATAGAAGGTGCTTTCCTGTGTGTGTGTGTGTTTGCCTCATTATTAATGTATTTTTAAAGGGACACTGCATTCTGGTAACAATTGAATCAACTGCAGTTTAGTCTGTAAGATCTGCATTTAATAATATGCTGCAGAAGGTAGGGAAATAAGGTTGTTGGGGGTTGGAAGAAGCCGCTAACCGTAAAACACCCTTAGGGAGATCCTCAAATAGAAAAGTACAGCTCCATAGGAAAGATGGGACATAAAACAGCATGTTAAGCGATATGAGATGTGCGCTGGAGTGCCGCTTTCCGCCTTCCTCCTTGGGATGGGGTGCGGGCGCAGGTTACGGCAGGGAGCGGAGATCCGAGGCCAGAAGCCGGAGCGGTGGGGGTCTGGCCCGGTGTGAGACATCGCGACAATATGGGTCTGCGGATAACTGGACAGGACACGGATATTAACACGAGCCATTTAAGCAAATTTAGTTGAATTAGTAACCCATCCCAGTGGACTTTGGACACAGTCCATTTATAGTAACATTTTACAGTACTTACAGACTTACAGTAACATTTACATGTATTTATTTGTCATGCTTTCCTCCGGAGTGATTAATAGGTAAATTATAAACACGTAGCAAACAAGCAAAGAAAATCAGAAGTCGATATGAACGCATATTCCTTAAGAGACTAAGTAGTGTTTCTACTTAGGTGCGATATATTACTGTAAAAATATGGAAGGGCAGAACAATATGAATTATAGTGTCAATGCGACATAAGGAGACATACAGGCAGAATTCTTGTCATTGGCTTGATGAAAATAAGCGTGATAAATATACAGTTTAATTATTATGTTTTATGTTTAATTACTCACAGAGTAGCGGGGAATTCCGTAAATGAAACCACAGGGATTCTGGATTTCTAACGGCCAAGGAAAGCCTGTTTTCCTACACAAGGGTCATGGACAGAGATGGGTGGGGATCCGATGTCCCTCCTGGCCCCGGAAGTGTCAGACAGCCTGACGGCCACGTGGATTCTGAAGTGGTGGAAATGGCAGTGCTGGTAACCTTGTATGCAAGTACCAAGACTTTGCACGTGAAGTCTGGGGAGAATGATCACAGATTCCTGGAGCATCGTTACACATCGTGATTTGACAGGGAATCAAGCAAATACAACCTGAATGAAGCTCAGACAATTCAAGTAAGAGATACAACAATAACCCCATCAAGCATCTGTCTTTTGTTCGTTTTGAACATTATAGGCTGCTGTTTGTCCTGAAGGCTCGGACAGGAGTGTAGGCCGGGCTCAGGAGAGGAGCACATGATCCTCCATGAGGCTGCAGCAATACAAATCAACCAGTGAAGTAGAGTGTGACTCAGAACCCGCAGAACACCCATTACCTAGGTGTTTCTGCTGTTAGATATACTCCATTTCAGTAGGTAAATCCTCCTTTCACATCACATGGCTGTAATGCACAGCTATAGAGACCAGCCACCCAGTAGCCTGTAACAGATTCCCAGTGTGCTTTTCTAGTTCTGAATGCATTTTGCCCTAACAGTATTTGTTGAAGCTGTAGTGTATTCGTGTAATTATTCCTTTTTATGAAAATGAGATACCCTCCAGTTCTACTAGCCTTCTTCCGTTTTATATTACGCCAAAAGTGCTTTTTTATTTTTATTTTTTTTAAGAATTGGTCACTTGATACAGGGATAAACATAGTTGGTCAAGAATTATGTGACATTTTAATTACATTTTATGGCACAAGACTACAAGACATATAATAACATTTAAATAATGTTTGGACAGTTTGGCCACATTTGAAAACCAGTCGCTCATACATGATGAAGCCTTTTTTCCCCACTCATCCCCACTCGGATACGCAGGGGGCAGGGGGGGATTGTGGGCGACTTGTTGTGCTCCCGACAGGAACCAGTTTCAGTGTGGGTCTCATTATTTATGCATTTTTAATGTGTTTTGTGTGTCCTTCCATGTGCCAAGAAAGAGGACAGTCATATAGAGTGTGTGGCATTAAATAAGCACCAATTGGGACTTGAGGGTCTGACTGAGTAAAGTGTGCTTACCGGGAAGATCAAAGCTGGCGCTGGCCGGGAAGCTGGTCAGGGCTGCATGCAGACGCACAGCGCAGATGAGCCCGTCTGAAGAGCCCGCCATTCGCCACTGGAAACGTCTCCTAGTGTGGTCAAGAGGGTTTGCGTTTCAAGGAAACTGTCAAGAGAAGTAATTCAATACGAAAATCGGCCAAACGAAATCTGACCTGGGATAAGCAGTGAGTCGTTCTGCTCACCACGACTGTCTCATGGCTGTGGGACTCGCGGCTGAGCCACATAGACGCCTGTCTCTCCCAGCTGCCTGTACCGGCCGTTGTCAGACTTTTAAGTGTTTCCTATTTGTCTCGGGTCTCAGCTGTCAAGCTCAGACCTTCTTAAATCACACTTCCTCTCACTGCTTCATTGGTTAAACGGACAAACCCTTGCTGTCCTGATGTGATCACTCACTAGAGATACCATGTACATTACTTTTAGCAGATGCTTTTATCCAGTGCAATGTACTTTTGAGAAAGGAGGGTCAGTTGGGGGCTAAGAGCCTTGCACTAGGGCCCAAGGGTGAAATCGTATAATCGTATGGGTTTTGACCCAGCAACCTTCCAAACACATGCACAGAGTCCTGAGCCACCAAGGCACGCACCGCCTCTGCAGATAAATGTGCTTAACGTCATGTAAACTTATCAAAGTTCTTGTAAATTTGAATGTGAGGATGTTCAGAAACCCCATCCAGAATCAGAATCAGAGAAACTTTATTGATCCCGGAAGAAATTGCTCTTGTCCATCAGTCCACCATAACATTGTTTATCCTGGTCAAGGTTACATTGGTTAGGAACCGCAAGTTTGTTCATTGTTCCTAGTACCCCTGGGGGTCGTAGCTGAGGCCAGGTTATGTTCAAGGCAGAATATGTGGGTATGTCTGGGGGGGGCATCACGGGCAGGTCCTGATCTCAGCAGCGCCCTCTTTGTCTCCCCATATGCTCCAGGTGGTTTTCAGCCGTTTCTGCAGCCCATCTGACATCAAGGAGTTATTCTGCACAGCACTGGGATTACCCAGGTACCCCCCCCACACACCTGACCTATACAGCCTCTGTGTATCACCTGCACCGCCCCCCCCACCTGTACAGCCTCTGTGTATCACCTGCACCGCCCCCCCCACCTGTACAACCTCTGTGTATCACCTGCACCGCCCCCCCCACCTGTACAACCTCTGTGTATCACCTGCACCAACCC